>RYFJ01004433.1:0-33393 GCA_003991445.1 Oryza meyeriana var. granulata
TTTTACTGTAGATGGGCTTAGTTTGGGTTTCAGTTTCTATGTGGTTTAGTGTATAATTGGTTGAAGGGTAGGGTTGGATGAAAGAGAGGAACACAGATGAGATGGAGTGGTAGTTCAAAACACGTGAGTCAGAGGGTTTGTACAAAAAGGGTGAGGTTTATATAATAACCAGTTTTAATAATATTTTTTGTAGGCTATTTTAATATTAACTGTGTGATGTGTGTGAATATACACATAAGCGGTATTGTAAACCGTATCTTTTGTTATGAGGTTGCGAAGAATGGTTTTCATGGGGGTATTAGGGTTGTATAGACTTCTATTTGGGTTGCAATATAATTTTTGATGCTTTGTGTAGTGTACTGTGTATCGAGATGTTTTATTTATGGCTTTTGTTTTTTTTTGGCTAGGGTGGGAGTGGTTGGAAGTGGGGCGTGAGTGGCGTGGTGTAGTCAAAGTGAGGAGCGGGAAAATGGAGGTTGGGCGGGTTAGGTAATTAGTGGGCGGCAATGGCGGGGACAGGGTTGCTGGTGCTTGGAACTGGAGGTGGTGAGGAGGATGGAGGGTGTTGGGATAAGGTTATATTGACCGGCGTTGGGCAGCGAGCACGGAGATTGGTGGTAGGGTTAGCAAGCGAGGTTGAGGGCGGAGGTGTGCAGCGGAAGAGTGTTTCAGGAGGAGGCTTGTGCTCGGGGTGGTATTGTTTGTTTGGGACGCTGGTGTGGGTGTGGTAAGGCTTACGTCTTGTTTGTGCGCCATCTGTAGTCTTAGCGTGGTGGAGACAGTGATCTGTTCTTAGGGTCTAAATCTGATACAGCGAGGAGGCAGTCGGACAATGTGAATGGCGATTTGCAATATCTTGGGGTGGGTTGGCATCGTTTTACAATTTCCTCTAAAGGCGATGACTGGTGTAGAGCGGTTGATAAGGTGGTGCTAGAGCGGGTTGTATTAATATGTATGATTTTATGTCAATTTTTATCTTTAGCATTGGTGTTTTGAGTATCGGGTTTGGCTTATTTGGGTTGCTTGAATAAGAAACTGTAGTTTAATTTGGTGATTAGTTCTTTACAAATTTATCGTGTTTTGAGGCCATGGAATTATGGTTTTGATGGTGATTGGTTCTTTTGAGGGAACTGTTGTTTTTCTAATGTCTAAGCTTTATTTTCTGTTGGGTATTGAGATTGCCATTTTTTAATAGGTGGATGGTGCTGTTAGAAGTACATAACTGATATGGTTCACCTACTAAGGGATTGCGGCTAGCCATGAGATAGCCATGCTTTCTAAAGACATAGAGATTTAAAGACACGAAGGTTTGATGTTTAATTTCATTATTCCTGAAGGTAGCAAGGGTATAATATTGGTAGAAACGGAAATTGCTTTGCCTTGGAAGGGATGGTGAAACCAAAGATTAACATTTATAGATTCTTATGGAGATGGTGGGGGTGTTGAGGGGTAAATTTCCAGGCAAGGTTTTTGGGGAAATCGGGTAAGGATGGACATACGACAGAGAAAGTAATGTGCTTCACGGATAGGGTGGTAGTGTGTTGTGGGCTGGTGCTGACGGGCATCTCGATAGAATATGGTCGGAAGCTTACATGCAAGCTTTTCGAGGGCTTGATCAGTAAGACGTTTGGTGGCTGTAGGTAGTTTGGAGAAGGACAATCTGACTCTTACGGCTGTTAGTTGGTGGAGGTGCACCGGTATCATCTTACGCGTTTAGGGATGATAACAAATGGTTGGCTTCAAGGGTGCCACAGATTGCCAAAATCCGTTGGAGCGCCTGGGGAAAGGGGGAAAGTCAGGTGGCAGTTCAAGGGTTTTACAACGGGGATGAAGGTTTTGGAGGGTGAATTATCGTGGAAGTGGAGGTCTGTTTACTTCAGCTTGTTTGGGATCCGAACGATGATCATTAAAATAGGTTCTCGGTGTTAATGTGAAAGAGGAATTCAGTTGCGATAATTGGAGAATTGTCATCGGCATGAACTGGTGCTGGTAAGGGTAAAGGAGGGTAGGAATATAGAGGAGGGAATCCAGGGCCTACAGTTGACCGAGATGATGATACTGGATTTTTTGGGTGTTAAGGAAAGATTTAAAGGAAGGAATTGATTGAGAGACTGACTAGGGGGGTCGGGAGGTAGATGGGTTTTTATTAATAGGTAATGGTGTTGAGCGGAGCGAGTGGATGGGGGTTTGATTTTCTTGATCGAGGAAGGTGGGATGAATTATGAAGGGTCGTAGGTGACAGGTCCAGGGAGAGTAGCCACCAACCTTTGTAAATTAAGGGGTCTTGGGGATTGGAAGGGGGGTATGTGGACCAATGTATTTAACAGAGTTACCATGTGAGAGTAAGGGGTGTAAGCAAGACTTTGATTAGAGGTGGCCCTGTAGGCCCTAAGGGGTAAAAGGAAGGCGGCAACTTCTTATGGTTGTGACCTGAGGGAAAGAAGACTAGACTTTTTGAAGATGTCGGGGGATAAGACGATTCACATTGTGGAATGGTGTGGGCAGGCCATAGAGGGAAGCTAGGTGGACTTTTGGGTTAGAGGTTGTTGGGTAAAGTGAGTAGAGTTGTAATATAATATTGTTGTTGTGTTTGCATTGAGGAGGGAATGTGATTTTGTCGGTTGTTGATTTAGGCTGGGTGAAGCAAGAAGTGGTTGGGGGAAGGGCCCTCAGTTGGTGAAAGGAGGGAGGATGGAGGGATGTGGTTTGGCCTGTCGGTTGAAGAGTGGGAGGGGGGCAGGCGACGAGTGTTGAACTGCATAGAGAGGAGAAAGAGGGGAAAAGAAAGGGCGACTGCTATCCCCGGGCTGTTGCTATGACATTTTTTCTCGGTTGGCTGAGCAAACAAGGCCAAGGGGTGAGGGGAAGTGGTGGATGGTGGCTGGGGGAGTGAGAGTCGGGGCAGCTGGGATGGAGGGTTGTGGCAAGAAGGGAGATGGGGCCTGGTTGATAGGGCAGGAGGGGGCGTGTGTTTGGTGGATGTTTTGGGCAATAATAGTTTCTTAGGTGCAGGATTGGATATGATATGGTTGGGTTTGGATAGTAGATTTAAGAAATGCATCATAGAGAGTATAATTTTGGACCAATGAATGGAATGGTTTGGTCGTAGAACAATTTCGACAAAAGGGAAAATTAATGTGATTCAGCAATAAAGCAGAACTCAAAATACCTGTTGTGATAGGTCTATCCAACGTGAGTGCTTTCTTTTGGAGTTTGGACAGGTGTACTATCCGATGAAACATATGTTCAATTCATGAATATAATTTGATTAATTAAGAAGATTGAACATAGGCATTGAAGAATACTAGAAAAGCCGATTATCCATGATGAGAAAACCGAATGCAGGAAACATAATTTAGATTCATAAAATGAGGGAAACTGGGAAGTAAAATATTTAGTGCGTGTATAGTCAGCCAAGGTTAGTAATATTGTTAGGCGTAGTCATCTTTAGAAAACCACATTGTAGGTATTCTGTCCAGGAGATGGACTTAACAGAGAGGGTCTGAAGATCTTTTTGAGGTTCGGTAAAGGGGGTTGTCGATAGGCGGTTTGCGGGGTTGGATGTGGAAGCAGGGGAGCAGAAGGAAGGTGACCCAGGTTCGGAGCGCCGGAAGTATATCTTAAGATGTATGTAGCTAGAGTCCGAGGAGCTTACGAGAATAGCCTGAGGGGAGAAAAAGACGACAGGCGAGCGCCTCGTTTGCTGAGCTTTTTTAAGCTTCTTGAGAGTTCGGAGTCTTAAGACCTCGAGAGTAAGGTCTTGGGGAACCGAAAGATCGGGGTCTGATTTGAGAGAGAATGGAGTCCAACTGATTTGACAGAGAGAAATGGGGCCGACCATCGTGATCGCTGAGATGAGATGGGATCCAGCGAGCTGGATCGAGGGCACGTAAGGGGGATTTTGTAGCGGTGCTCCATGGGGGTTCCGAAGCTATAAACAGCAGTGGCAGCGGCCCTGGCTTCCACTGCAAATCCTGGGTCCAGCTGTATATTGCCACCTCAGGCGAGGCCTTGTTCGACCACTTCACCTCCATTTCTTTTCCCTCCATCCACTCCGTGCTGCATCGGATCCTCGGCCGCTGTGGAGGAGTCGTGTAAGGCGGTGCGATCCCGCGTCATGGGTGAGATGCGCGGGGCGGAGGGTGATGAGGATGATGGGCGGCACACAGGTGGGCGGATAAGGTGGCGCGGAGTGGCTGGGCCGGATGGAGCCCAAAGCAGGTATTTGTTGACTATGCCGTCGGCGGGTTAGTTCGGTTCTCTGATTTTTTTCTCGCAGGTGCTGGAGTTGTACGTGGATGCTGACTGACCCGCGTGATGGTGTGTGGGGCTTTTTGCAATTTTGTGCGAGAGTTCGTGGGCGTATGCGTTTGGTGGGACTGTTCGCGTACTTCACCATGGGAGCGCGCGAAAGAGCAAAGCCCGAGCTGGGCCGGAACGGGTAGGCGTGGTGGTATTACGGCCGCCGGTGTCGAGCTTATCCCAATAGCGGTGAGGAACAAGTGGACTTGTGGCCAGAATTTGGGTCACATTGCGTGGGCCAAACGAGGCTTCTCTGTTCTGACCGCCGGCCGGCAGAAGGTGAAGATGCTGGAAGAGTGGCGCGGAAGACCACGGTGCGCCGGTTAACGCACATCGCGGCCTGGTGATGGCCGTGCTAAATGCGTATATGGTCGTGCGACTTCCTCAGCCGACGACTGGCGCCGCTCAACAGGATCCCGGGCCTGTTGGCTATATACCGGGCCCAGGGACTCACCAGGACCCACGCCGACGACCTGAATGAGGAGGCGGTAGGCCTGTTTGATGGCGGTGGCGTTGGAAGGAGGGGGTGCGGCGGACCGCGCTCCCGGATGGCGTCACGCCGCTCTGCGCTGATCGCGGGGCGGACGAGATCCAGAAGGATCTCCCGCGATTCGACGCCGTGGGGATTGTCGTCTCACGGACCACCTACGATCGTCGAGGCCTCGACGCTCGGAGGGTGAGGATGTGCCGGCCAGAGGAACCGGTATGTCGAGGAGGGGAAGCGGGGCGGGGCGCGATCCGGGATTATCGGCGGCTAAGAAGACGAAGACCATCGCCCTGGCGGCGTGGCCCGACCGCTATTTCCGAGACCGCGCGGACCCCGGGCGACCGGGACCGCTGCGGCCGGGACTGATTTCGCGGCGCTGGCGAGCGCCGCTTGGTCCTGTCCTCGGAGCGCTGGCCGACACCGGGGTCCCCGGGACCGGGCCGGCGATGGTCCCTGACGCGGGAGGAAGCGAGACCCCCGCCGGCACGGGGTGGTGATGTTTGAGCCGGCACCGGGAGCGCCAGAAGCCCAAGCCGGCATCGCCGCCCGGGCGCGTCGCCGGGGAGACGGGAGCTCGCGGCGGCACCCGGCCTCTTTTGAGGCCCAGGCCATGGAGCTTCAAGGGGCCGCAGGCGAGGTAAGTGCTTCGATCCCATTCAGCTCTTCTCCCGTACATTTGTTCTTTGCGTTCTTGAGCTAGGTTTATTCGTCTGGTTTTGGTTTTTATAGAAAGGATTAGGTGGCCGACAATGGCGCCGCCGGACCGGCCGCAGGCGGCACCGGGGGGCGCGCGGATATGCCGCCACGTCCCGCTCACGCCCCGCCTCCACCGAGCATGGAGTAAGCATGGAGGAGCGGCGGCCACACCAGAGCGGGCCGTTGCGGAAGAAGATGGGAGATGCCAGGGCCAGCGGCTCTTTTGCCCCCGCGACGGGGGGGGGGGAGCGGGCCTGGTGCTTTTTGCTGCCCGGCGAACAGGAGGGGGGCCGCGAACAAGCATCGCTTCACTCCGCGCTGGAGCAGATGGCGATTGCCGCTGGCCAGTGGAGGCGGCAGCTCGTCGGGAACGGCGGGAGTCACTGCCCTGGTCCAGGCGGAACTTGGAAGAAGGGCGGGGGCGATGGCGTGGCGATCAGCAATCACCGCCTGTGTCGCTTGAGATCTTCTGGCGATCGGTGTGGACTTGAGGGGCGAAATGGCGGGCTGTACAATTGGAGGCCGCCGCAAGTTGCGGATGAGGCTTTCCGCGCCCGGTTTGTGTGTGTGTCGCGGGAGAAGGAAATATTCCTCGAGGGAAGGAGCGGATCCAAGCAGAGGCCGGATACCTCTGTAGGTATTTTTCAACAATGGTCCATGGTGTAAAAATAGGTTTTGCTAGGGAAGATTGAACTTTCTTTGTCTGGTTATAACCACGAAAATTCCGTAAAGTAGGCATGTTCTTCCATATAGACTCTGAAAACTTGTGTATTTATTTCTCACTACCAGTTTGCTGTAATGCTTGCCTAAGACTCCATACTACTGGGAAATAAAATGAATGGATCATATTTATGCAAGTAATAATTAATATATAATGATGTAGCCATAGTTCTGTACCTTTCATCCACCAAAATACAGCTCCATAGGACTAAAACCTCTTCCCTTGGAAATTCCAGATAGATGCCACAGCTAGATACCTGACCTTTATGCGCAATTATGCCTAGTGGGTATTAGTTGGGATAGTATAACTGTACTCATCGGAGCTTGTAAGTGAAATGACGGGAACAACAAACTCATTAGATATATTACACTAATTTAATATAATGGTGAAGCTGTACATCACAAGAAAAGATACAAAATGAGTAGAAAGAGTATACGGAAGCCAAAAACAAGAGATGCTCAAGTTCGGGACTAACAAGAACCAAGAGCCAAAAAAAAATGGAAACATGCATGGAAAGGGAGATATTAAAGGGACTGTAGAACCTCTTTGTAAACAATGTTTTGGGTAACACTACAGCTGGAATCCATGTCACTGTCAATTAAACTCTAAGCCCATTTCTAGAAGTGACGAGGATATAGCACATATAGTTGTCATGGGTAAACTGGATTGTGGCAAGTACAACACATTCTGCAAAGTTTTGCCCTTGGCTCTTATTAATTGACATTGCTAACAAAGTCGAATAGGGAAATTGTCGTCTACTAGAACAAGGCCATTTAGTGCTTGATACGTGCAATGCGATTCGAGGAAGGAGGACTTTATGACCAATATGCGGCAGTAATAATTTCAGCCTCTAAATTCGATCACCTAGCTGTGTTATTTTATAGCGCGTGCATTGCAAAGTCCAGCACTTTGATTTAAGTTACGTAACAACATCCACAGGTGAACAACTTCATGACAAGTCTATGAGGAGGCATGCTTTAAAATTGGCAATGAATTTAAGAACTCAACTGGTAGAGTAGGTCCAGATTACATGTCCCCCTAGAGGATTCAACCAAAGTATCTGAGCTAAAGGTAAATTTTTTCATGGCCAGGGACCAGAGAAAGAACATGGCTGTTGATTTTCAATCAATAGTATCATTCCCTTTGGAGCAATAATAGCCTTTCCCTTAGGTAGCCAGGATTAGAATAGATCGTTGAGATTTGGATAAGTAGATTTAACAAGATCATCAATTAGCAGAGCCCAATTTGGAATTAAGATGTCATCTGGTATTTCATCATTCAGAGTCTCATCATCACTATGTGAACTACCTTTGCAGTGCATTCACCATGATACTCAACACCAGTCATTAAATTCTTTTATTTGATTAGCTGGTAAACCACCTTCTACCATCCCGAGCAATGCATGTTTACGTTAGACGTAGAACATTAATATAACTCCATAGGTATGAATTAGTTATTGATGCATTTATTGTATCCAATTACCCCTCACTACCGGTAATACTTGTCTAAAATCTCCACCAAACACATAGTCTTTCCACCAAATACCTTATTAAAATTTGAAGGATCTATTTTACCAAGAATGTCACGCATACTGCGGTCTAGCGATTCAAAGCAATACCGGTGGGTTCATTGGGGCTTCATCCAATATTATCAAGGAGCACTGCACTATTAATCAGCAAGGAATGTTCCTCTCTTGATATCAACACTGATGTCTCGTAATGGATAGGGATTTTGAATCGGGAGTGTGCAGTACGACTCCCGGGAGCAAGAGTGAAGCAACCCAGAGATGCCACTGCAAGACAATAAGGTTTTCGGACCGTTAGACGTGAAATAATAGTATTCCAAGAAAAGTTTTTCCAGTGCCACCATACCCCATACACGAAAAGCATTCTTCCTGTTCAACATAGACGGATCGAATGACAGTATCATAGATATGCTTCTGTTCCTCATTTAGTTTTCTTGATCATAATGGCATGCTCATTTTTAAGCTTTGCAATATCATTGTATTCTCTTCAACTGACGCTGTTTCTTACCTTGCTTAAAAGAGAGTCAGGATCAGGTTAGGTAAGCCATATCATTCCATGAAGCCACCACTTTTAATAAACAGATTATCAAACTCCACCAAAACATGATTTTTTAAATGTTGCTCTGGAACTATATATGAAGGCAACTGTATTATCTCTGAATTTTACGGTGGAGGATATCATCATGTGAAGTAAATAGAAATCAATAAACAAAGACAGTGCATCAGAAAAGAGCAAAAAAGGACATAGTAAAAATAGTTGACGCTCGCTGAGCTGCTGAACCCACATAGATGTTCCTAAGAGCTCACGCCACTCTTGTCATCACAAGTAAACAAGTGCTTGACATGCGTCCTTGAATGATGGGCACAAAAACCATGAATAGTTCGCAGATCTCATAGGATGTAGCCTTTGACAACATTTAGAAGCATACGAGGTAATAGAGCTCACCACAAGTAGGATTAATGTAGATAGCCGGCATTTTTTTTGGCTGTCTTACGAGGATGCCAGCATTTCTTCTTTTTGTTCAAACCCCACTTTGTTGGGAACTCTATATATGTTAGTTGTGGGCATTTGGATATATTCATTAGCTGAAACACTCGGTAAAGTTGTTTTTCTTTGAACGGGTGTATCTACAATATCAACTAATGGTCTCTTAGCTGGGTACACAATGTTATTCATCAAGGGAAGATGTACAGCTAATCTCTCAACCGATGGTGTTCTATAGTGTATATCAATTCAAAAGCGCCAAACAGCCTCATGCGAGGATAAATACGAAGTCAATATACTCTCGAACCTCATAATATTTTTTAGGCTGTTCTTTCATACCATGGTTTTTGAACTAATGTACTACTCTCAATTACAGCTCTAACGATCTGGGCTTTTGTGATATATTTAAACAAGTATTTATAAGGTGTGTCTTATTACCACTCGACATTATATGAGCTTAAAGCGCTTTAACATTTCAATTGTATGGCACAACCCAACTATTGTCAAGTTTAATCCCATATGCTCAACAAAATTACTTATTTGCACGACGCTATACTGACAAAAAACCGTCCTCACCCACGTTGTGTCATCCTGATAGCTTTTTGGAAAAAAATTTTGAACACTTACCATCCCTCATGCATGCAATTTTTTATTTTGATCCCACAAGGACATATGCACCATAAACTCATCGACAAGGTTATAATCAGGATCACATGACCTAGTTGGGTATCTCTGCATATTATCGAATCACATAGGAGGGGTGTGGGTCTTTGGCATTACCTTGTAGCCAAAGCAAATATGGATGTGAGGTAGACCAGGCTTCTGGAACTCCACTGTATAGAGCACTGAATATAAAGAAAATTGTTAAGGTAATAAAAATACCGATAGCTACTATATCCTATAGACGTTCGAAGGGACCACAAAATTTTATAATACATTAGCTGCTAATCATACAGATGATGATGAATAAACATAACATGGTTCTAGATTTTTTAGTTACACATCACTCAAAAGGCACTAACATGTCATTGTAAAATTATTGTAATTAGCGGGCATGTTAAACTTACTAATCTTGTTGTATAATTATATAGAGCATAGATGAACATACAACTAAATGCATGCCTACTAACAGGTGAAACAGGATATAAAAATTAATATAGAACAAACAATAGAACTAGAGATAGGGAAATGGAGATGGATCTGCTACATGCAGAGTGGCCAGCAAACGCGGATGTATGTAACAGTTCGGGAAGGCAGAATATTTTCTCTTGTTTGACTAAACCAAAGATTTACAAACCATTAGATTCTCATGAATTGAAAGTAGACAATTACTAACCACACGCTCACATACCATATATTTTTCGTGCAAAATATATCTCTAGGCATAGTAATTAATTTGGCAACATTATGTTTATTGAATTAACAGTAGCAAATGTTCACAAAGCTGCATAATAATGTGGATTTACATTATATCTTTTCACTAAAACAATATTTCATAAACCACTAATAATAATCATACCTGCTTGTGCTTTCCAAAATAAGTACCCTTCTTCAACACAAAAACAGTCCTTCCACCTTGAGCTTGAAAACTCTACTTACTATATCAGGTCGAGCTTGTGGTTTTTGCCCTGAATAAAGCAAGAGCGTCAGCTATTTCCTGCCACTTAGGATTGCAAGTAAAAGTAATGAAGAGGTCCGGTGGCCCATAGAACCTACAAATTGCCATTGCATCTTGATAATTTTGTACCCATGTATCTTTTACTTCCTGTAAAGCTAGCAGGTAAAATAACTGTCTTACCAACATTATTCCCGTCAACATCACCCTTGTGCAGTGCATCTTGAATCCCTTGTAATCTCTGACCTTAAATTCTTATTGTTTTTTATGACAAACCTAAGTCTGTTTTCCTCTACGACGCAAAAGCGTCAACTATGTATGCTGGAACAGCCGATCGCCAGATATCAATGTTATTGCCTCACATTTGCGTTGTTGCAGCCGAAAGTGTAATATTCAAGCATCGTAACTTCGTCCCTCGTTCCGACTGGACAAGTCTCCGGATCGGTTGTATTTAATTTTTAGTTTAAACCCTTGCTCACCATAAGGAAAAAGAATAGGATATTGCAAAGCCATATAATTGGCATGAAGGTACTAAATTCTTTGTAACCCACCACCTTGTTTTGAATTATATATCAGGACTCTTCTCTTTTTCCGAGAAATCACCCACCACTAGAGCAGCCACTCTGATCCAGTCGGTGCACTATACTGTGGCGCAGCTCTAGAGCGATCGTGCAATAGCCTAAGACGCAAAGGTTGGCTATACCCTTGCTGTAGAAAGTCCCTAGCAGCTCTGAATGATCGAACTAATTCATTTGATTCGTCAAACATGCTTATTAAGCTTCAACAATCTTTTTATCGACTCTGTTATCATCATCACAATCCTATCTCTATCAAATATTGATATACGGTTGTGGACCTCATTCTCAGTATCAACAATGTAAAGTTGTGCATACCCTGGAGACTCACCCTCTTCGGGAAGTAAAGATCCAATTCGATGATGAACCTAGCCATTAATTTTGAACACGTACGGCCCTGGACCTTTGTTTATACCATAGTCAATTTAGCACCCATTGACGTGAAAGCAAAACATAGAATTGTATGATCTAATAGATTTAAGGAAGTATTGGATGAAATATCACCATTTGGATCTAGCAATTTAGCCAAAAAAGGTGGAGGAGATTTCAAATATGGCAAACAAACCTTCCCACCCCTGCAACAAAGATGAAAGCGAATATGGCCTCCTTTACTTGAATAACACCTCTTCACACGCTCTTGATACCAAAAATTGGGCTCCACAATATTGACACACGTGGGCAGGAGGCCCATAGTAAGAAGTGTCGTCCAAAACAGCTATTGTAAATAAAACCCGTTAGTTAGGAAGGCTGAAATTATTTAAGAGGCAATTCTAGAACCTATATATGCTCATTTTAAGGACTAATTAGGGAGCAAGTAAATAATTTCATGCGTGAAATCATTTTTGTAAACAAAAAATCGTTAATTAGGAAGGCTGAGATTATTTAAAAGGCAATCCTAGAACCTATGAATGTTCATTTAATTTACTAATTAGAGAGCAAGTAAATAATTTCATGCGTGAAATCATTTTATTTTACTACCTGCATGCTCAAGCAAATTTAGTATTCATATGTGTGTGGCAGGCAAAAATTAACAATGTTTTCATCATTTAATCATATAGAATAAATGGAGTTACATATATATTTAACATACATCTTGCTGTAGATCATCCATAATAACCCATCTTTCTTGGGTATGTGTACGAACACATCTTCTGAATAGAAATAAAAAAACTACAAGAACACATCTTGTGTATAGACTTTAATATACATTTTTTAGATCCTACTGTAATATTCTGGCTGGGGACTGTAGTTTTTCCCGATTCAGCCAAACAATTAACTAAATTGAGAGGTAGCGCAAACCGTTATTCATGCTATAGTTAATATACAATATTATTTTACCGCATACGCCAACTGCCACCTTTCTTTGCTTTTATTATGGATCTCCGACGTTGTTGCCTTTCGCGTATTGTCCTCCAGCAGAATGTGAACTCACACCTACAATTAAAAATGTATTAGTTATTTAATATAACAAAATTAGATCATATATCAAATGTACTATGGATTTCTATTTTGATCGTGTAAATGCGTTTAAAATTTAAGCCGTGCATATGCCTAGGAATGAAAACGTAGCAGATAGTTTCCATCCGATCCGGAGAAAACGAATATCGTACACCTTCCCCGAGAGCGCCGCGATGAACGCACGCATCTACCACGGGCTCCATGTCTCGGGACATTCTCGAGCCCGGGGTCGCCATCCGGTCCCGGGGCAACAGTTTGGCCCCGGGCCGCATTGCCGGGCGCTGTACTGGGGCATTCCCGTGCCCAGGGTCTCGCCCCCGGTCCGGACCCGTGTCTCGGTACCGGGACACGCTTCCCAACTGGGCTGGGCAGACCCGGACAGCCGTTTTGCGACTCGACCCCCGCCCCCGCAGGCGATGCTCGCCGCCCGCAACGATACCGAGCTCGCGCCCCGCCAGTGCTCGCACCGGACAGCCGTGCCTGCTTCTGCCGCGCAAACCCACCTATCAGTGCCCGTCGTCTTCTTCGTCCTCAGCCTCTCGCGCTCTCTCTTTCTCTCGATCTCTCTCGAGCCCTCGCTCTGTTACCTCTGTTCCGCGCCTATGCCGTCCGATACGCTATGCCCGAGTTGGAGGAGGGCTTTCCAGCGGGCTGCTAGTGCTTTGGCATGGCTTCGTTGGAGTTGCACGGCGTGGCTTCCCAGCAGAATTAGCAGCGCGGCATTGGGCCAGTGCTTTGGCGTGGCTTCGTTGGCGCTGCGCGGCGTGCCAGTTCAGGCCCATCCGAAATACACTGCATAGAGCGGTAGAAAGAAACTAAGCGACGTGGCCACCGCGGGAGCGCCGCGAACCATGTACTGGGCATTCCCGTGCCCGGGTCTCGCCCCCGGTCCCCGGACCCGCTGTCTCGGTACCGGGACACGCTTCCCAACTGGCTGGGCAGGACGGCCGCCTAGTGCCGCCTCCCGACCCGGCCGCCCGTCGCCACCCTCTCCCAACTCGGGACCACCCCCGCCTCGGCTGCAGGACCCGGTCGCCCGTCGCCGTCTCCCAACTGGCGTCCCGACCTCGGCCGAAAATTATCGGCCCACATACCCCAGGGACGCTGGATCTACGGCCACGTCAGCTCCTCCGGGGCCCACACTCTGCACAAGCGACGCCGGCTACGGCCATTTTCCGGCTAATGTGCCTGGGACCGAGTACACCGGGCCCGCGTGCACCTTCCCCGGGAGCGTCGCGATGACCAACGCATCCACCTCGGACTCCGTCTCCCGGGGACATTCCGAGACCGGGTCTCGCCCTACGGTCCCGGCCAACAGTTTTGGCCCGGGGCGCATTCCCGGGCTCTTTACTGGGGCATTCCCGTGCCGGGTCTCGCCCCGGTCCCGGGACCAACTGTCTCGGTCGGGGCACGCTTCCCGACTGGGCTGGGCAGGACGGCCCGCCCAGCGCCGCCCCCCGACCCCATCCGCCGTCGCCACCCTCCCAACTCGGCCACCTCCCAACTCGCTGGGCAGGACCCGGCCGCCCGTCGCGCGTCTCCCGACTGGCGTCCGACCTCGGCGCCTCTCCGACTCAGCTGGCCAGGACGGTCGCCCAATGCCGCCTCCGACCTCAGCCGCCGGTCGCCGCTCCCGACTCGCCTGCCGACCTCGGCGCCTCACCCGACTCGGCTGGACCATCGACTACTCGCCAAAATCCCGCACCAGGAAAAAAATAAAATGCGACATCAAGCCAATAAAAGCAAGACTAAAGGTACCTGTTGTAAGAATAGCTTGCTCTTCACGTAAGTGCTTTCCTCTTTCGAGTTCTGGAAGGGGACTACCATGAAACATAATTTACCTTCAAATACCAATATGAAATATATGAATTTATTAAAGGAAGAATATTAGACTTGCAAAGCAGACTATTAGAAAACACCCGAACGCTCTCATCGTACGTGAGAAAACGAACTGAACAAGGCACATAATTAATCTCAATACAATGAGTAAAACTGAGGAAGTAAAATAATTTAGTCGATGTTAGCCAGCAAAGTTAGATCAGAAATTGTTAGGATCAGCAACCACCTTTAGCCAAATAATTAGTAGATACTTCAATAACAGTTTCATAGTCAGTTAAAGTTACAACACGAGTTAGTATCAGTACCAGTATTGTCATAGTTAGCCAAGTTACAACGCAAGTTAGTACTGGTAGCCTCATTGTACAGATCTTGTCTGTTAACTGAACAAGGCACATAATTAATCTCAATACAATGAGGTAAAACTAAGCAAGTAAAATAATTTAGTCGATGTTAGTCAGCAAGGTTAGATCAGAAATTGTTAGTATCAGCAACCACCTTTACCCAAACAATTAGTAGGTACTTCAATAACAGTTTCATAGTCAGTTAAAGTTACAACACGAGTTAGTATCAGTACCATTGTCATAGTTAGCCAAGTTAACAACATAAGTTAAAATCAGTATGAAGCCTGGTTAACATCAGCATCTTTAATTAATGTCATAGTTAGCCAAAGCTACAACACAATGTTAGTACCGGTAGCCCCGTTGTATAGATCTTGTCTGTTAACTCTAATACTTAAGAGACTATAATTGATATAGAACACCTAAGACACTTGTAGTACGTACCTTCCCTTCCAGCTGCTATAGATAGTCTAGGTGAGAACCATTTATCGAGTGAGAACTATGCACTGAATGCTCAAAGCCTTAACTTGCACTTGCGTGGGTATGCAGATGCATGAAGGCAATGCTCCCCTTAAATAGGCAATCCTGGCTACCCGCCGCATCATGCATGCAGTCATGTGAACTTGCTGCATAGATAGCCAATAGCATCCCTCCTGATGCATGCATGCACATCAGACAAAGGCTGTAGAGGGACTGTGGCTGAGGCATCACATTTTTTAGAGCTACATCTTGCTTGTTGCTGCACCGTGCATGCAGTGATAAGTCAATGTCAAGCAACAGTCCACACATACAGTACATTTGTACGAGGGATAGGCGTTTGCTGGATGAATAGGCAACAGCTGTCAATTTGTAGGAGGGATAGGAGATTGCTAGATGGATAGGCAGCAGCTTGCATCGAAACCGTGTACTCCAAATCGGACGGTAGAAACAAAGCACACTGACGTGGACAGCCGATCCCAAGCTCGCGCCCCGCAGCCGACGCTCGCACCCCGCAGCCGATACCGACCCCGCGCCCCGCAGGCGATGCTCGCGCCCCGCAACGGATACCGAGCTCGCGCCCCTCCCCCCCCGCCAGTGCTCGCACCCGGACAGCCGTGCCTCAACCCCGCGCCCCGCAGGCGATGCTCGCTCCCCGCAACGGATACCGAGCTCGCGCCCCCCGCCAGTGCTCGCACCCGGACAGCCGTGCCTGCTTCTGCCGCGCGAACCCACCTATCAGTGCCCGTCGTCTTCTTCGTCCTCCAGCCTCTCGCGCTCTCTCTCTTCTCTCGATCTCTCTCGAGCCCTCGCTCTGTTACCTCTGTTCCGCGCCTATGCCGTCCGGTAGCGCTATGCCCAAGTTGGAGGAGGGCTTTCCAGCGGGCTGCTAGTGCTTTGGCATGGCTTCGTTGGAGTTGCACGGCGTGGCTTCCCAGCAGAATTAGCAGCGCGGCATTGGGCCAGTGCTTTGGCGTGGCTTCGTTGGCGCTGCGCGGTGTGCCAGTTCAGGCCCATCCGAACCATACACTGCATATCGAGCGGTAGAAAGAAAATAAGCGACGTGGCCACCGCGGGAGGCCGCGAAAACGGCGCGGCCTCATATTTGTAATATGCATGTTTCGGTCCATTTAAAATGGGAAAACGGGTAGAGTCAATATTGCCCAATTGTATGTATTTCCATTCCTTGGTTGTTGATTCCATGTTTTTACCTTGTCACCCCTGGTTAAGGACTTTGGGATACTTTTATTTTATCGAATGCTTAGCCATGCTTAGTTATAGACTTAGAAAAATGCGATAGATGGAGCTATCGGTTCAAAACTAGTTTAATATGAATGGATGGGTTAAAATTTAAAAAGAATAACTTCTGATTTATAATTGAGAATATTTTTAACTTGGACGGATGATAGGGCGATGACGGGATGGTGTTTCCCTGATGCATGTAGCTCCGTCTGGGTCGTTAAGGACCGAACATGTTGACGTCTATTCAAACACCCTACGTACTTCCACACGCCAAGAATGGGACGGCTTAACTTAGTAGCACGAGAGGCTATGGCCATCTACGCCCATCCGTCAGTCATGAGGATGGTCTTTCCTTTGGAGGGCCTCGTGCGCGCCTGGTTTTGGCCGGAGGTGCCTCTCGCGACGGTGAGCCCGCCTTAGTCACCGTGTGTGTGGCTAAGTCGTTGGGGGCCAGACATGGTTTAGGTGGTTGGAGCTAAGCGTGCGAAAGGTTTTGTTGTGACCTCTAGTTCGCACTCAATGTGTAGAGTGTGGGTACCAACGAGTACGGATCAAACTAGAGTGTAGTCGTTTGGCTTCTATCACATCATGTGGGCAAAGATGTACACCTCTGATCAAAGTATGAACTATTCGAATAGCTGTGTCTACGGTTACAGACGACCGCTTGATGTGTTAGTCAGTCTATGGTAGCATCCAACTTGAGATATGTGGTTATATCATGACTTAGGATAGTCATGGATGGATGGGTTTATATGAGAGGCTTTGGTGTTAAATATGACTTGGTTTTAGTTATGAAAGATGGTATGCTTGTGTAGCATATTTATTTAGGCAATGGTGGCCCATTGTTGATGTTAGAGCATGCGATTGTGCTCATTTTTCACCTCTTTTTCAGAACATCTTACTTGCTGTCATGAAATTTCAGATTGCTATATTTCGCAAATGCTTATAGTTTCAAGGTATTTTTTTTCTCAATAAACTTAGCTTTATGCAAAACTAGATCAACATAGCCATATTCCTTGATGTAGAGACCAGCATTACTCCTTTGTACTATTAATATTGTGTAAGGCTGGCTGAGTACCTTTCGTACTCACGCTGCATATTTTTTTCAGGTGAGGATAACGACGATGTTAGTGTGGTCTACTATTATCCCGCCGAGGGTGGCGAGGATAATGTGTAGTTGGAGTTAAGCTCTATCCCAGTCAGTTGCCTTATGGGTTCGGTATGGCACCACTGGTTTTATCCTTTATGTTTACTTTTCCGCTGCTATCTTTAGTGCTACTCTGTGATGAATTAGGGTGTGTGAACCATCTATGTGAGTGAGTGTCAATTGGTGATCAGAAGCCGGATCGTGAGTGTCAATTCTCCACCAAATCGAGAGTTATCCATACCTGACGGAAGATCAGGCACCCCGTTGGCATTAGGCCCCCATCCCACATGTCGGCGAGAGGGAAAGGCGCGGCACGGGCGAGCAGGACTGACAAGCGGGGCCCAGCGGTCAGCAAGAGAGGGAGGGGAGGGGTGCACAGGGTAGGTGGGCCGTGGGAGCAGGCCAGCACAAGAGCAGGCCGCGGCCCATGGAGAGAAAAGAAAAGAGAAAAAGAGAAAAGGAGAAAGGAAAAAGGGAAAAAGATTTCCTAGGAGATTTTTAATTCTAATAATGCATTTTGATTTATTAAAAATATTTCTAGTGCTCTAAAAATTTCAATAAAAATCTTGTCCGTGTATTTTGGCAAGAGGAATACAAGAAAAATATTTCCAGCCATGATGCATTGTTATTTTGTATTTTCACCATTAATTAAATTCCATAGCCTTATTTAAATAATTTCTTTAGTATTTTTTGTGTGGCTCTATTAAGGGGGAAAATCTCAGGGTGTGACAAATACTATCCCCACTCCGACCAAGATAGAACTTTTACCAAGTTATTGTGATCTTTTTGTTCAAATAACAATTAAGATGAAGCAAGGTCAGGAACAATGAATCTCTTTATGATAAATAGACTCATTTTGCAAGCTTGTTATTATGGATAGTTCCTACAAAGAATCAGACTAATGACATATACAATGCTTGAATTATCGATGTAGATGCTACATAGTGGGTTCTCATCCTTCAGAGACTACGAGGGTAATAAGAGCATCTGTTGACAAAAAGATCACCCTAAGATGATCATCTCATGGCTATTGGGAACGAATCAAATCAAATGGTTCTATTTCTCAACCTTTCTAACTTGCTCCTATGGAACCAAGGTCGAAAGGATTGAAAAAGTCAGTCATTCACAGTGTGTGGTTTAGCTAAAATGCATGCCTTACAACGTATCTAGCGATCCCCACTCGTCCCCAGCCCCCCACCCCTTCCTCCTGCACCTTTTCTTCATGTAGTAGTTGTAGTAAAATTTTTACTAGGAGAGAAATCATCTCTGACTATCTCTTCCTGCACCTTTTCATTAAGTAGTAGCGGTAGTAAAATCTTTACTACGAGAGAAATCATTGCCAACCACCCCTTTACTACTAGAGTAATTTGTTTACTAGACATCACACCCATATATTAATATATATGTGCTGATCCCCCACACCGTAATCAACCACCCATCAGTGTAATTCTTTTACTGGACACTAAAACGCATATTAATATATATGAGGTCACCATACTATAACCAACCACCCATTCATTTTTTTCGAAATTTTTGGATATGGAGATGCAGGAGGTGGCGGCTCCTAGGCGGAGGAAGTGGCGGTGGTGGCGTCAGGGATTTCTCTCGATGGCAGTGGTCTCTCGACGATGATGGCCGTGTCACCTCCAGTAACAGCCATCCATGCATTCTACTAATCCTTCCGATTTATCCAGATCTGCACCGAGTGCAAAATAGGGCAGTGAGACGTCAATGGCGAGGTCGTCGATGCTGGATCAGTGAGGCAGCTATGAGAGGGACATCAGCGGTGCAGATCTAGGGGCGTGGCAGCTGGTGGACACCACGAGCTGGAGTAGCTGCCGGCACAAGCAGGAGCATTAGTCGGTGCCTCTCCGAGAGGGACAACACAAATCTGGTGTCTTTGGTGGCCACCACGAGTAGGAGCAGCCATCGCCGCTACCATTGCGTGGTGGACCTCCACTGCCGCCTGGGTATGCCTCTTCGACGGGGGCTCCTGTGAGGTGCGCTTCCTCGGCGGTAGAGGGGCCTAGATCTGGTGATTCACTCTGGTGACTTAGACGTTGGTGCAACTACTCCGATGTTAGGCTCCTAGGGTCGTGGCGTCTTTGATCCAGGTGGGCGTGGCGATGGGAGCAAGGGGAGAGAGGGTCATCGAAGCTCGTTGAGACTGCGTGGCAAGCTGCCCACATGATTGATGGCTGGATCGGCAGGCTGCCTATGTGGTGACGCATAGGACCAGAGCCATTCAGCAGTCGGCACCTGGTGGTCCTTATCGCCGGTGAAAAATCATGTATACTGTGTAAAAGTGGTGGCGATGATGTAAATTTTTTATTCATAGCCTTGTTTGTTGTGTTTATCAGTAAGTATTTTTTATTTTTGGGTTGTTGATCTTGTAAAATATCCATTTATTTGTTTTTTCTCGAGGTGCTTAGATGTATACTGATTTAACACGATGTCGTGGTTAATTGTAACAATGAGTAAATCATTTATTCTCTAGTTTGTGCTTCAGTTGTAACAAATACATGTCTGTAACAAAATTATTGTTTACATGTGGAAAGAAATTACTATCAATCCCTCCCTAATACCTATTAGTAAAAAATTGATGCAATAATAGAAAGTAATTTATTTACCTGTAGGCTATCGAGTTAACAGGAAGTGACGGAATAACATAGAATAATTTATTTACATGTAGGCTATCGAGATAACGGAAAGTGATAGAATAACCGATAATAGTTTTTTTATCGTAGAGGAGGAACGAGGGAAAGCGATACAATAATTGATAATAATTTTTTTACTAGTAGAGGAGGAATGAGAAAAAGGAGTGGGAGCGCTAGGGAAAAATGGAAAAACGGAGGGAAGGTGGAGGGCGCATGAGAACGTGAAAAACGGAAAATCCGGGATCAGAGGCACGCGGCGTAGCTAAACCATGCGCCCGCACGTGCTTTAGTGCATCTGTATATATATTTATATACACATACACACAGGCAAAAATGCTTGTGCGTGTAACGGATGAAGATGATTTTAACGGTATGTATTATACGTTCACTCATATAGATAATTATAATAAAGATATTGGAGTAAATTTAGCTAATGCCCATCAACCAGCATGGTGGGTGTAAAAAGATCTTGCAAAACGCTTGTTTAGATGCAATAAATTTACTTAATTAGTCCATAGAACCGTGGCCAAAATGACCGTGCAAGTAAATTAGTGTTGTTACTGATCTATATTTGTATTCGGTTGATGCAGCTGTGATTCGAATCTGTAGGCTGCCTATCCTTTGTAATTCATTATCCATTGTGCTTTCATATGATCAGTCCTACATGTGACCTGGTTCCCGGGTAGTATGGTCCGAGTTGCATAAAATCACAATAATTTCGGTATGTGGCATATAACCCAGGTATTATAGTCTTCAGGTCTCATAAAACTACACCATTAACTAATTTAACTTAATACTTAGCACAATAAAAACTAATTAATTTGGATGGCTACAATATTTAGGTAATGTGTTAAATGAACTCATATATTTAGTATATAAGTTTAGAATTCGTATGTATATTAGAACAAAAAAATTTTGGTTAACGGTGTGGTTTTGTTAAATTACAGGATCATACATGTGGTTTTGTACAACACATCAAAACTTATATATGGTTTTATGTAATTTGAACCAAAATATATAGGGTTATGTGAAATTTACTCAAAAAAAGTTCAACATAGGGAATTTGTGAAGATGGTTAGTACATGCAAGATTGCAAGATAGTACGATCTAAGTACAATTCTAAGTATATATAAAGAGGGAATTTGTGAAGAGGGTTTGATTTTAGTGGTGTAAATCCAAGAACTTCTATGAATAACATATATACCGAGCTTTATTATCCGACCATGTTTTAGGCATGCGACGATAAGAAAACACATCTTCCCTAGAAGTCATACCCGATACCTGGTAGCTGTACTACACAGCATGATTTCTGAAATAAACATCATATTCTCACAGAATACATGTAGAACTCCACCATTATTCAGATTTGTATCCGAGTCCAGTTCCAATCCGAATTCTTTAAGGATGAAATTCCTGTTCATATAGAAATATGCAAACAGATAACAATGGATATATCTATATCTAATTGAATACCAGCTGTTCATTCCAAAACCCACCATGTCCTGGAATCAACAACATAAATGTTCTACCTGATCGTTCGAATATGGTGCCACTTCACTTGAACCCGCGAAGTTCTGATGATTATCATTATTAATTAAAACCATAAGGGAAGGTTCCACTTAAAAGCTATAAAAGTAAATGCAGGTACACACAACTCCCTTTCCAAATGAGTGGAGTACTATGAAGTTAAATTGACGGCTGGGTTCCATCAAAGAAACAAAGCATTGAGTTAAGGCAAAAGTAGCATTTGAGAATTTTTGGCAAATCTTGTAGGATCAAATTACAAGAACTAAGCCTACCAGAGAGAAGTGAATGGTAGGAACACCAAAAATCAAAATCTTTTGCGGAATAAAAAGAACTCTCAAACCTGTATGAAGTGCACCGATCAGACTGTCTCTGTTGCGCCGGTTTTGTAACATCCCCAATCTAGTAGAGGTAACTATTTAAGTTTTCTAGAACCATCTTTGTTCTTTAATTAAAATTTTTGAATCATCTTGTCATATAACTCAAAATTCGATTTAATTAAAACCTAGTTAGCAAAATTAGATCAACTCCTAAAAGTGCAACAAACCTCACAGAAACATATGTGGGAAATAATTTATTCAAATACTAGATTATTTATCATGAATTAATATGATTTTTCCAGATTTTTAGCAATCACTTTAGACCTTTTAAAAATTCATCTAAGTCTCAGCCAGGACCTTTTTCACATTTTTGCTGTGACCAAAATACTGAAATTTTTGAGTGAGACTTTGAAAAAAATGGAACCTAGCTGTCATGGGCTACAACCGGGCCAACTCTCACTTTTTTTGCCACCCTTCTAGCATGTTCTATGGATTAAACAAAGTGAGAGGAAAAGAAAAATTCTGAAAAATCCTAAAAATGGTTCAAAAACTTTTCAACCTTTACCCCTCTCATACACCTAGAGCACCATGACCTGGGCCCACTAATCAGTGTCTAGGAGCTAGCTCCACCTCTTGTGCACCAAAAAATTTTGAGTGGGACCCACCAATGCATGCAAATGGAGAGAGTGAACCTATTAGCCTTGCTGTATCTTTTTCTCTCTTCTCCTCTTTCTCAGCTTCCAAGCCAGCCAGCTTGCTTCTCTTCCTCTTCACTCCATTCTTGTGTCAAGAAGCTGAGAGGTGTGAGCTCCTCATGCGTGCCGCTGCTGCTGCCGCCGCCGTGCGTGCCTGCTGCTGCTGCTGTGCATGCCGCCGCTGCTGCTGCTACCCGTGCGTGCGTGCCGCCGCCGCCTGCTGCTGCTGTCCGTGGCTCCTCGTCGGTCTCTCGCCCTACGGCTGCTCGTCGACCCCTCCGCGATCCTCACCGGCGGCTCGCTGCCTTCCAACGCGCCAGGGCATGGCCTCGCCACGGAGCCTAGGGGCACGGCTGTGATATCGCCATCGTGCAGCTGCGCCATCACGCCGGCGTTCTCGCCGCGTCGAGCTCGTCTCCAACCAGACCCAGCCGTCGCTCACACTCATAAAATCCTACCAGAGAATGCAAGTATTATATTTCCACATAGGGTATTTCCTATAGTTTCGGCTTTGCCACTTTCAGCCTTAGTCTTGTTATATTTTTTGTATCTCCCAATCCAGAGATACAAATGAGTTGGTTCTTTCTCCTAAAATCTTGTTAGGACATGTCCTACCTACTGTTTTTATCTCATATTTTTTTGTTTTAGAGCACATTGCATATGCATGTTTATTTCGATCTCTTATTTGCATATTGCTTCTTATCGATAGATTCGAGGTTTCGGAGTACGAGGAAGCTCATCCAGAGGTTGAGTGTGAACCATCGCAGCAGCAAGGCAAGCATCTAAGCATATTGAACCTATGTCTTCAATAAATTGATTGTTTGCGAAAACAATATCTACTAGCCACATGTGCCCGCGCTTCGCTGCGGGTTATGAATTTTCAATACCATAGTAAAAAGATTGTCCTAATATTTTTTGTGGAGATATTTTAGCTTGTACCAATGGAAAATTGTCATTTAAATATTTAAATTGCTTTTTTGCGCACACATTTATACAAACTGCATATATGCATTACGACAATAACGCTACAACAGTAAAAAACAAGAAAACAAGTGCACAAAAAACTTTATTATCACTCGCTTTTTATGGGAATTATCTTATAGAAAGATTAAGGCACTTGAGGGATTGCTTTTGTATAAGTCAGTATATGAGATACACATACTTATCATCGTGTAAACGGTTCAAGGAGAGTCAAAAATCCTTTATAAAAACATGGCTATAGAAGCAAATACATCACATATACGATGATTGTTGCTTTGACATATGGGTCAGGTGGCTGTCTGGTCCCTGGCCCTACTTTGAGCAATGACATGGGCCGACTGTTTGGGCTCTAAACTTTGAACTGATCTGCCGGTGTTGGTCTAACATTGTTTCATGTTCTTCTATTGGTATTGTATTGACGTATCTTCATTGGGCTCTGCATGGATCAAATCGGTGTGCTGCGTTTGAACCGTACTGTATTGCTAGGGGGGGTACCAAGGTTGCCTGTTTTCTATTTGGTTTGCCAACATACCTTTTGCTTTGTGTACCCGTGTACCTGTGTCATCGAGCCTGTTTCTATTTATGCCTTCCCCCTCTATCCACTACACACAAGTGCTTCTTCTTTTGGCTAGGGGGGTTGCGAGTGGTGAGTGGTTCAATCCCTTAAAAAAATATGGGTGAGTGGAGGTGGTGTAGCTCAAAGTGAGAGAGGAAATGGAGTTGGGGTTTGCAATAGTGCGGCGCAATGGCGGTGAGCAAGGCGCTGCCAGCCGTGGCATTGGAGCTGGTGCGGAGCAGGAGGGTGTCGGCCCCAAAGTGTGCCTCTCGCCGGCGTCTGGGCAGGCGGAGGACGAGCTTCGGTCGGCAGCGGCAAGCGAGGTTGCCGGAGGCGAAGGTGCAGTGACAGCGGCACCGAAGCATTTCAGCCAAGAGGAGGCTTCTGGTCGGGGTGGTTTGTTTTTGCGTTGGTGGTGTGGGTGCGGCTTACGTCTTGTCTGTACTGCCATCTGTATTGTCTTAGCCGTGGTGGCGCGCCCAGTGATCCAGTTCTTACGGTGGTACTCTGAGTCACCGCAGGACGGCCAGTCGGCCACCTGTCATGGCGATCTGCATCCTTATCGTTGTTGGACCCATTGTTTTCCTTTCCATCCTAGAGGCGATGTTAGAGTAGGAAGTGATAGTATGGTTGTAGATGCTGGGCGTTGTATTTCCTATGTATCGACTTTTTATGGTCCTAGCTTTTAATCTTTAGCTTCGTGATTTTGAGTATGAGGTCCTTGGCTCATTTTGGTGCTTGATTAAGAAACTATCACTTTCTTAAATTATGCTAGATCCCTCAATTCCTCTGTGTCTTGAGCATGACCATTATGGTTTGATTGGTGCTTGGATATCTGATGAATGAGTTCCTACTAGTGGGCACTTTAGCCTAAGCATGAGCATAGCCAATGGTTTCTAAAGCCACAGAGTTAAAGCAGGGAAAAGGTGCATTGTTTCATATTCCATTCTTCCTGACACGTAGTACAGGGTATTACATCACTTGGCGAAAGGGAAATTGCCTTTCCTTGGAAGGCGGTGGTGAAAGAAAAGCTCACACTTGTAACCCTTCTTTATGGAGATGGTGGGACCCGTAGGGTTCAATTTTCAGCACGATTTCTTTTGGGGCAGGGTAACCCCGATCAACATACCAACAGACTAAGTAATTGCTCGAGAGTAGGGCGGTAGTGGTGCTTGTGGGCTAGTGTGTGATATACGGGCCTCTAGATCAGCATATCGTCCCGAAGCTCATGCAGCTCTTGAGGCTTGCTCATAGTGTTCTCGGTGGTGTTCGCTAGCTTGGAGAGAAGGACGCATCTGTTTCCTTCGGCCTTTCAGCTGGGTTATAGCGAAAATTCTGATTTGTGATATGGATCCATAGTACAACATGGCATCTAGCAAATTTCAGTCCTAGAATCGCAGCTTAACAAACAACTCTAGCATTAGAAAGATCAGACAACAATTTATGGTAGAATATTGAAACAAAATTAAACACCCAGGCCCCAGCTCTGAAGGAAACAAAAAGCAGCACTAACCTGAGACATATCTTTAAGAGTTTTCTTTTACTACACCAGAAAGACTAGTGCAACAATTTATGGCGATAGCTGAATGTGAATCCCAGATCCACTTCCCCATTGAGCTCCTCGATTAGATTGGCAATGCTTACAGAACAATTCATTTTATGAATATATACAATAAAAATTACTTGTTACTTGTTAAGGGGGTACCACAACATATAATCAGCTAACTATGAAGATGTCAGTGAATTCAGCAATTGATTTCAAACAATTCTTCCACCATGCACACGGTTAACATCAAATGAGAAAACATAAGTTCTTGATAATTGTGTTGCTCTTCATTCTCAGTTCCTTATTAGTGATAACCTTAACAATTTATAATTGTCACTATTTGGTGGAGTTATATGAGTTTTGGTAATTACATTATAACATGGCAACATGGCAGATTACTTATGAACAGCGATTTTCCAAGGGAAACCAATCTATCGATCATGCAACTGTATATATTGCTAAGGAATCCTGGTATTAAATCAAGGTTAAAGATAGATTCTCCAAATCTTTTTTCCCTATTCTAGCATCTCGCATGCTTAACGATAGACCATATTGTACCCGAAAGTAAGTGAACTATACTTTGAACAAGTACATAATCAAGAAGGTAAATGACACAGGTTGTGAGATTTTAAAACACACCACTTGATAAGGCCACAAGTAGGAATGTTGTCCAGAATCTTGAGTTCTTAATTACATCTCTAGTTCACATCGAAGTCACATATATGTCCAGTCCAATTGAATACATGATGAAATAGAAATGAATAAATGGAATACCCAGAAGCGCACCACAATAGTTGGCTACCGCGGAATAATAATCTACTGCAAATGGCAATAATGATCTTGGAAATTAGCATAAGAACTAAAGTACAGTGGTCTCAAGAGCTAACTATCTATGGGATAAGCCCCAAAGGTAGCATGCCATCCATGGTCTAGCCGTGCAGTCTGCCAAAACATTTACATTTTTCCTGTAAGCCCATTACAGGAAGGCACACGCACGAGGCTTGGTCTGAATGAGACTTGGCGCTTCCTCTTTGTTGCCGTCCCATTGGCGACTTGGTCTTCACCCTCTGCCGTCGTCTTCCTCGCCAGGTCAGCTCAGGCTGCTTCTCTCCCTCGAGCTCATGTGTAAACCTCCCGCATCTCTTTCACTCGGCGCCCTGGCTCGTTCGATGCCACCGCTAGCCCGGCCAGGCACCTTGGTGGTGTTCCCCGCCTTGCCTGCGGCCTGCGCGGAGGCCGGCCGTGCAGTATCATGGGTTCTCGGTCCCTGCTGCTGCAGTTGCGTGTTAGCGCCGCACCGAAGGCCGCACCTGGCCCGCGCGCCCGGCCCTCGTCCGCGCACACGCGTCCGCGGCCCGGGACCGTGCCCGGGAACGCCTGCGCCCACGTGCCCGGGAACTCGCCCGGGGGCTTAGCTGGCCTTCCTCCTCTATCATAAAACCCCCGCGTTTTCCTGTAATGGGCTTAGTTGGGCCTTCCGTCCTCTATCATGTGGCCTGTTAGCTGTATAATTGGTGAGGTCGCCCTTGGATGACAAGCTGACGGCACAGATGCCACGACTGCCGAGATAAGTCGCTCCACGCGACGTCAGAGGATTTGCTCCCGCAAAAACGTGCGGCTTTATATACTAACCAAGTTTATCCTAATATTTTTGTAGAGCTTTTTAAATATTAATCAGTGTGCTGTGTTTGACCATACTACGCGCGTATCCGTGTACCACACTCAGTATCCTTTTGTTAATGACCAGCGCTTGCGACCATGTATTCCCCCCCCCTGGGGTATTAGGGTTGTCTAGCTTCTATTGGTCTGCCAACATACCTTTTGCTGCTTTGTTACCCGTGTACCTGTGTCACGAGCCTTTTCTATTTATGGGCCTTCTTTGCTTCTTTTTTTGGCTAGGGTGGGAGTGGTATGGCAAGTGGAGGTGAGTTGGACGTGGTGTAGCTCAAAGTGAGGAGGGAAAATGGATTGGGTTCGGTAATAGTGGCGGCGCCAATGCGGCGAGCAAGGTGCTGGAGCCTTGGCACTGGAGGTGGTGCGAGCAGAGGTGTTGGCAAAGGTTCCTCTTGCCGGCGTCTGGGCAGGCGGAGCACGGAGCTTCGGTCGGGCGTGTAGCAAGCGAGGTTGCCGGAGCGGAGGTGTAGCGCAGCGGCACCGAAGTGTTTCAGCCAAGGAGGGCTTGTGCTCGGCAGGTGGTTGTGTTGTTTTTGCGCTCGTGGGTGTGGTCAGCTTACGTCTTGTTTTGCCGCCATCTGTGCCTCTTAAGCCGTGGGTGCACGCCCCAGTTGATCCAGTTTTAGGTGCTACTCTGATTCCAACCGCAGACGGCCAGTCGGACCACCTGTTTGCATGGCGTTTGCAGCCCATTGTTTGGCACCCATCGTCCTTTCCATCCTACAACATTCTAGGTGTAGCGTTGATAGGTGGCTGCTAGATCTGCTTGTATTCCCTATGTATCACTTTATGTCCCCAGCTTTTAAGCTTTAGCTTTCGTGCTTTTGAGTATGAGTCCTGCCTTTATTTTGGTTGCTATTAAAGAAAACTGTCAGTTTCCCAATGTGCTTAGGTTCTTCATTCCTCCTGTTTTGAGCATGACCATTATGTTTGATTGGTGCTTGGATATCTTTTACGGAAATGTTGTTTCCTAATGTCGAATCCTTTATTTTTCCTAGCCTTCTGGTATTTTGAGATTTCCATTTTTAATAGGTCGATGGTCGCCCTGTCTTAAAGTAGCATAACTGATGAATGATTCCTACTAATGGCACTTTTGGTAAGCATGCAGATAGCCAAAGCTTCCTAAAGCCATAGAGTTAAAGCACGCAAAAGTTGCATTCGTTTCACATTCCATTCTTCCTGACAGGTAGCACGGGGTACTCATCACTGGTACGAAAGGAAAATTGCTTTGCTTGGAAGGCGATGCGTGAAACAAAAGCTTACATTTATAACCCTTCTATGAGATGGTGGGGTGCGGGGTTTCAATTTCCGGCACGTTCCTTGGACATAGGGTAAAACCCCGGATGACAACGACAGACAAGTAATTTGCTCCAGGAGTAGGTGGTAGTTTTTCGTGGGCTAGTGCTATAACGGCCTCTAGAACAGATTCTCCCGAAGCTCATGCAGCTCTTCGAGGGCTTGGCCTAGGCGTGCTCGGTGGTAGGCTAGTTTGGAAGAAGGACAACATCGGCTTCCTTCGGGCCTGTTCAGGTGGGTGTGAGTGCCACCGGCTATCTCTTCCCGCGTAGGGATGCATACCAAATGGTTGCTACTCCCAAGGAGCACAATCTTGCAAAATCGTTTTGGGAGCGGCCTCGCGAACACGTCCCGAGTGGCAGCTTCAAGTGGTTCCGGGAGGAAGGTTTGGAGCTGATACTCGTCTCCCGGAAGATGGAGGTAAACTTTACCTTCCAGCTTGGTTGGGGATCCCTGAACGACCTGCTTCATTACAAAATCTGGTTCCTCGGTGTAGTAACTGTGACGAGGAATTCCAGTGCTGCATACCATGAGCTTGTCCTCGCAATGCCCCTGTTGCTGTAAGGGTAAGGAAGGTAAGGAATTTGAACGAGGGAATCGGGCCTACAGTGACGAGATATGATCCTGGCAATTTTTTGGTGTTAAGAAAGAATTAAAGGAGCCGGAATTGATTGGAGATGACTAGGGGCGAGGAGTAGAGTGGAGTTTTTTAATAGGTAAGGGTGTTGAGCGTGAGCGAAGTGGATGGTTTGACTTTTCCTTGATCGCCAGGAAGGTGGGATGAATATGAAGGGTCGTGAGTCGAGGCCAGCGGAGAGAACAGACCTTTTGTAAATTAAGGGGTCTGGAATTGGACCCAAAGGGGCGTAATGATGACCTGTATTTAAAAAGAGTTACCATGTCGAGAGTAAGGTGGTAAGCAGACTTTATTAAGAGTGCTGCTAGGCTTAAAAGGGGTAAAGGAGATAGAGCGGACTTCTTATTGGTGCTGGACTGAGGGAAGAAGACTAACTTTTTAAGATGTGACTTAAGACAGGACCTTTCCCTTTGGAATGGTCCCTGGGCTAAGGCATAGAGGAAGCTAGGTGGAACTTTATGTGGTTAAGAGGTTGTTGGTTAAAGAGTAGAATTACATCCTTATTTGTGTTTTTGCCATTGAGGAGGAAGTGGACTTTGGTCCGCGGTGGCCTGCTAGGCCTGGTGAAGAGAAGTAGTTGGGGAAGGCCCTCATGTTAGGGTGAAACGAAAGGAGATGGAGCTGTGGCTGGCATGTCGGTTGACAAGTGGGAGGGGGCGGCAGGCTGACGCGTGTAGCCTGACTGTCATTAAGAGCAGAAAGAGGGAAAAGAAGGGGAGACTGCTACAGGCCTGTGCTATGACCCTTCTTTTTTACCTCGTTCGGCTGAGCAAGCAGTGAGGATGAAATGGGTGGCATGGTGACCTTGGCGAGGGAGCCAGCGTGGGCAGCGGATGGAGGTTGTGGCAGAAGGGCGCCCTGGGGGCTGTTGTTATGCGGTAGGAAGGATGCTGGTGACCTTGTGGTGTTTGGGAGCAATAATAGCCCTTTCCCTTAGGCGCCAGGATTGGAATATGAATATGTTAGTTGGATAAGTAGATTTAAGAATATCATCAATAGCAGAGTTAATTTACATGATGGATGCTATGTCGATACTCGCCAAAATCTCGCACACGAAAAAATAAAAAATGTATATCAAGCCAATAAAAGCACGACTAAAAATACCTTGTAAGAATAGCGTGCTCTCCGGTGTGCTTTCTTTTTGAGTTCTGGAAGTGTACTATCGATGAAACATAAATACCCTTCCAAATACCAATATGAAATATATAATTAATTAAAGAAAGATTCTAGCCTTGCAAAGCAGACTACTAGAAAACAGACCGAACACTCTCAGTCATAGATGAGAAAACGAACTGAACAAGGCCATAATTAATCAATACAAATGAGAAAACTGAGGAAGTAAAAATAATTTAGTCGTGTTAGTCAAGCAGGTAAGATCATTAAATTGTTAGGTCAGCAACCAATCTTTAGCCAAAAACAATTATAGGTACTTCTGTCGACGGATGAACTTCAACCCGAGGAGTCTGAAGACTCCTTGTGAGTTCGCAAGGAGTGTCATGACGGTTTGCGCGTTATCGATGGACGCAGGGGAGACAGAAGGAGTAGACAGGTTCGGACCGCCTGGAAACGATACCTACTCCGGTATTGTAGCTAGAGCCTCCGAGAGCTTCCGAATAGCTTAGAGAGAAAAAAGACCGACAGAGCGAGCGCCCCTCGAATCCGTTCTGCTAAAGCCTTTTTTTAGAGACTTTCTGAGATCCCCAGAGTCTTCAGACCTCGAAGTCCGCGTTTGGGAAACGAAAAAGATACGCGGGTCACCTGATTGACAGGAGAGAAAATGGAGTCCACTATTTGACAGGAGAAAAAAATGGGAGCGACATCGCCATGATGCCTGAGATGAGATGGGATCCCCCACCGACGCTCGCGAATCGCAGGCCGTAACGGGGATTTGTAGCGGTGGCTCCATGGGGGTTCCGAAGCTATAAACCGCAGCTGCAGCGGCTGGCTTCTCCCACTGCCAATCTGAGCCGTCAACCGCCGCCTGTTATTATTTGCACTCAGAGCCCCAGGCCCTTGTTCGCGCACACTTCACCTCACTATCTTCTTCCTCCAATCCACTCCGCGTTGCTGCAATCTGCGATGCCTCGCGCCGGCTGTGGAGCGAGTCGCTGTCGGCGGTGCGATCCCGCCCATGGTGTGAACGATGACCGCCGGAGCGGAGCGGTGATGAGGATTATGCGGGCCGGCACACAGTTGAGGCAGGCGATCAGGTGCGCCCCGCGAGGTCGAAGTGGCGCCGCGAGAGCCCAACGAAGCAAGCAGTTACTGTTGACTATGCCGTCGGCGGCGTTGTTCCGCCTTCTCTGATTTTTCCTCCAGTGCTGGATTGTACCCACGTGCAGATGCTGCACCTGACCCCCAACGCCGTGATGGGTTGGGGCTTTTCGCACATTTGTGCAGATGTTCGTGCGGCGTCCCGTCGTGGACCTGTTCCTGCCGCTACTTCACCATGAGGAGCGCCGAGACAAAGCCACCGAGCTGCCGAACGATAGCTGCGTTACTTCACGGGCCCGTCCCGGTGTCGGCTTTACCAATACGCTGAGGAAACAAGTGGACTTGTGGCGCGCCGAATTGGTCTACATTGACGTCGACGCAACGACCGGCTCCTTTCGCAGACCGCCCGCCCAGAAGTGAAGGCTGGACAGAGTCGGCGCCCGGAAGACGCCGCTAGCGCCCTATAACGCACATCGGCCGGCCTTGGGATGGCCGGGCTAAATGCGTATTATGGTCTGTCGCGACTTCCTCAGCCGACGACTGGCGCCGCTCAACAGGAGCCCGGGCCTGTTGCAATACCGGCCAGGACAATCGCCAGACCCACGCCGACACCTGAATGGGAGGGGTTAGGCCTGTTCGAGGGCGGTGGCCGTTGAAGAGGGGGTGCGCGGACCGCGCGCCCCGGATTGGCGTCCACGCCGCTCTGCGCTGATCGCGGCGGACGAAATATCCAGAAGATCTCCCGCGATTCACAGCGTGGGGATTGTCGTCTCACGGGCCACCCTATCATCGTACGAGCCCTCACGCCTCGTGAGGTGAGGATGTGCCGCCGAGGAACCGGTATTGTCAAGAGGGAACGGCCGCGGGGCGCCATCGATTACGGCGCCAAGAAGACTGAAGACATACCCTGGCGCGTGGCCCCGACCGCTATCTTCCCGAGCCGCGCGGACCCGGGCGGACCAGGGAACCGCTGCGCGGGCACTTATTCCGCCTGGCGAGCGCCGCATTGGGTCCTGTCCTCGGAGCCGCGGCGACAACCGGGGTCCCCGGACCGGGCCGGCGATGTCCCTTGACGGGAGAAGCAGACCCCCGCCGGACGGGGTGATGTTGAGCCGGCACCGGAGCGCAGAAGCCCAACGCATCGCCCCCGGCCGTCGCCGGGGAAGACGGAGCTCGCGGCGCACCCGGCCTCTTTGAGGGCCCAGGCCTGGAGCCAAGGCCGCAGGCGAGTAAGTTGCTTCGATCCCAATTCAGCTCTTCTCCCGCTACATTTTGTTTCTTGCGTTTCTTGAGCTTATGTCTTATTCGTCTGTTTTTTGATTAAAAGAATTAGGGGCCGACAATGGCCGCCGCCGACCGGCGCAGCGCACCGAGGCGCGCGATAGCCGCCACGTCCGCTACGCCCCCGCCTCACCGAGCATGGCCAGAAGCATGGAGCACGGCGCCACACCAGAGCGGGGCCGTGCGGGAAGAAAGGAGATGCCAGGGGCCCACGGTCTCCCGCGACGGGGGGGAGCGGGCCCCTGGTGCTTTTTGCTGCCCGGCGAACAGGAGGGGGGCGCGAACAAGCATCGCTTCACTCCGCGTGAGCAATGGCCGATTGCCGCTGGCCAAGTGAGGGCAGCTCGCCTCGGGGAACGCGGAGGTCTGCCCGGGTCCAGGCGGAACTTGAGAACGGCGGTGGCGATCGCCGATGGCGATGCAGCAACCACCCCGTACATCGCCACGAGATTTCTGGCGACTCGGTGGCGGGACATTACGGCGGAAATGCGGCTGCACAATTGAGGCCGCCGCCAAGTACTTTGCCCGACCGATGAGGCTTCCCGCGCCCGTTCGAGATGAGCGCGGAAAAGGAAATATCCTCCCGGAAGACGGATCCAAAGCCC
>RYFJ01001617.1:0-118086 GCA_003991445.1 Oryza meyeriana var. granulata
GGTTGAGTGTTAGGTTTCTGGTTGAGGCTTACCCAGAGACGTCGGGTGGAGCATATTCGACTTCCCGCGGCAGTGTGGGACTCTCCTCAGTGGCCTTGTTAGAGCTGGTCAGACAGCGGATGGCCGCATGGCGGTAGGCACGATTCTCCGATGGAGAAGATAGACTTAGACCCGACCACAGCCCATTGTGTACTCCGGGTCTCGAGGCGCTTTCGACGCTACCTGGGGCGGAAGAGTCCGGTGGCTAAAGCTTTCTAGATTGTCTTTTCCCGCTGCAGGGCTTCCCTACGCCATCGGGGGGCACGGCTTTCGGGGTCCGTCCGCGCTCCGACGTAGACCTTGTTCCTCGAGATCGGGCGCACGCTCTAGTGACGTCATCGTTGGATTTCAGTTACTACAGCCACTGATAATTGTTTAGTTTTGCTGTCTGCGTCCCGGGGTGTTAGTGTGGCTCAGGATTGGAGCGGATGTTAATGGCACGGCAAATCACAACGCTTGGGCACACAGTGTCTCATGTGGTGAACTGGTTCCTTGCGGGCGGGTGACAACACCAAGCTGTTGTGCGCACTGTTTGGCCAATCATGTAGCAGCCGGTCCGGGTAACCGCCCATCGTTCCGCTACTTGGGTGACAGAGGTTCTATAGTCAGTGGAGACAATTAATCACGCGGGATCATGCTATTATGAAGCTTGGATCACGTTGACACCGTTTCCCTGTGGTGGACAAGATGCAAGCATCATCACGGTGGATGAATAAAGAGAGATAAATTAAATCAATTTTGGAAGGCGTGGACACCATAAAGAAAGATTCCAAGATATATGAAGGGGCTACAGCAGACGCCGGGAAGATGAGCCGGGCACCATCTTTGTGCCGTACACTCAGCTTCTACTGGAAGAGGAGAGTAGAAATTCTGCAGTTCTGCTGTGCACGCCTCGTGCGTTCAGGCGTAGCAATCTCTCAGTCGTGGGACTGACACTTGGCACCGCGCGCACCATACTGGCGATATAGGGGGATAGCGCGGGTGCATGCAGCGGGCATTCTGCAAAAAGACTGTATCAGCCCGAGTCGGCCGACTCTGGTAATTGTGTGCATATAAGCGTTGGTCTCGGGCTTCATATCACTATCTGCACGAATCAGCCAAATCCACTCAACCAGCAGAGGCCCTGCTACCCCATAGCGGACGCTGTCGGGGTGGGTACTAGGCACCGCCGAGCCGATAGGGTTTCCCACCCACCGCGAACTTCCCACCAGCTTCGCGTCCAGGTATGAAGATAAGAACCCCGCAACTGGGCCATGGTCTCACATGACGCCCTCGGGACTCTGACCTCATCCCAGTGCCCGGTTCTTTGCACACGCGCGGGTACGGAGATGGTATGGTGCGCAGCGCGGAGGCTTGAATCCGAGCCTAGCTTGATATCGCTCGCATCCCCTGCTTGCCTCCGAGGCACTGTTCGACAGTATCCTGGCTCATGTCCCCGCCTTCTCGATCTCCTCCAACCTCTCTCTCTGATCATCTCTTGATCTTGAGACGCTGGCGTTGGTTGGAGATAAGGCTCTCCAGCACGTCTCTCTTGATCTCTCTGCTGTCGATCTCTCTTTCGCCTCCTTCGGTTGCCCATCGGGCGCGAGGTTGTCGGGCGATGGGCGGGGGAGCTTCATCACGACGACGGCGTCGAGTTCACTGGTCAGGGGGCGCGAGAATTAATAGCAGTTATGCACCACCTTTGGGGCTGGGGTTCGCAGGCTGGACCGCGAGTTCGACAACCTCCTTCTCTCTGCCTCTCCCCTCTCGCTCTCTGCCTCATCCCCGACTTCCCGTCCACATGAGAGGGGCGGATCCCGAGCGGCCCCCCAGCTTGGGGAAGGCACGATGTAATCTCTGTGATGTTCTTTGATGATCTGTGGAGGTATTGATATGTTTGATTCTGTGGATGATATGTGTTTGACTTGTTCTTGGGATGATCTATGGGATGTGTCTTTGATATGTTGATTCTGTGGTGTGACTTGTCTTTGTGATTGAGATGTGGATGTGTTTGATCTTTGGGGGGAGGGTGGAGCTCTGATTGCATCCTGCTTATTCGAGCCGAATGAGGTAGAGCCAGCTGCTTTTTTTTACACTGTAATCATCAATGCCGGTCTCAAATCCGGTACTGATGGAGTCCCCCATCAGTGCCGGAATTCCAGGGGCTGGGTTGGAGGACCCGACACCGAGTTGCCTTTCCAACCGGCACTGATGATCCTCCTCCGTAGTAGTGACTCACTCATTTGTATGCACACATTTAGGGAGAGCTCAAGCTAACTCTTTGCATCATAATCAATTATCATTCAATCTCTTTCGTACCCAGCTTTAATCATGTTATCATCAAATCACAAAAGGGAGAGATTGAAAGTGCATCTAACCCCCTATGTGGGTTTGGATGATTGAGACAAAACAATTAAGGGACCTAATGTGTTTAATGGATTGTGTGAGCAGGCATTAGGTCCCGTGATGATGAAGAATGAGAAATGAGCAGCATCAAGCAAAAGAGTTGAAGTTGGAAGCAATCTGGGCAACTATGGGATGAAGAAGATCAAGTTGCCCTGAGATCGCAATGTGTCGGACAATCCGCTATGGTGCCAGAAGTCCGGGACATTGATCAGAGTCAAACAGCCCAGGTGTGGCCGGACAATCTGACTAGTACGAGTTATGGAATTTTGGTCAATCCAATTGTTCAGTCAATTTGGGGGGGGTATATAACGGTGCCCCCCCCCTGAACAGTCCCCGGGTGTGGTCAGAAAAATACAATCCACCTAGTACAAATGGACTTGTAGGATAAATGCGATTGTCCAATTCAAACTTGTATGGGCCGGACAGTCCGGGTATAGTCGAACAGTCCGGTGAAGGTTGATAATCGACAAAGAACAATGGAGTGGATTGTCCAGGAGCAGTTGGACAGTCTGGAGCGAGGTACCAGACAGTTCGGTATCTATGTCTTGGAGCGCCAGACGATATCCTCGGTCAGACGAAGAAGATGATAGATGATCAGACAGTCCAAGATTGGTACCAGACAACCGGGAGAGGCACTATCGGGCAGTCCTACAATGGTCGGACTGTCCGGCTCTTTTATAGTGCAAGCTGGCTAGTTGCTCAGTGACGCATTGCAAGTTCATAAAGAGTCGGACTGTCCGGGTGTGGTACCGAACTGTCCGACCCTATATCAAATTTTGGTAGATTCAAGCAATGGCTACGAATAGCGGCTAGTTGGAGGAGTTGGGGCAATAAATGGGCATTTTGTTGGACTCACTTAGAGACTTTTTGGACCCCTATTCAGCTAAGAACCTTTGTGAGTGTCTCCAAGAGCTTGAGAAGAAAATTGAAGATCTTTTGAGCTAGAGTTTTAGCCTTGAGTGTGTTGTTGATCAAGTTAGAAGGCAAAAACTCCACTCCCAACTCTCCCCCCCTCTTTGTATTCTAAAGCTTGTGTGCTATGAGTGAGTTGAGTTGAGAGTGTTTGGAGGTTGAGAATTGTAATCCTGGGAGCAACCAAGGTGTGTGGTGTGCCCGAGAACACTTGTGAAGGTTCTACCTTACCTCTGGAAGGGAAATGGCAAATTGAGTGGAAGATGAGCTTCATCTTGGTGGGATTCGGTAGAGCAAGCTTCTCGAAGGCGGTTGCTCGTCGTCCAAACTTGGATCTTGGTGGTCGCTTGGAGATTGGGCAAGCCTTGGTGGTTGCTTGGAGACCGAAGTTTCAGTTGGATCCGAACTTCGGTAAACAAATCGGTGTCTCATTTCCTCTCTTTCACCTTGCATTTTACCGCTTACATACTTGAGCTATTGTGATCCTTTACTTTCTAGTTATCTTTTTCTATCACTAGTTTTCTCTTGTAGGAAGTGTACTTGCAATAGCTATCTAAGTTTACATCTTGGTATATTGCAATAGTCGTTTCTCTGTGTTGACCGGACAATCCGAGTAGTGTCGGACTGTCTGGGTCTCATATTGTTTTTACAATCTCTCTGTGTTGGCCGGACTGTTCGTCCACAGTCGAACTATCCGGCTTCTCCATAGTCGGATTGTCCGTAGCGTGATCGGACTATCCAATTAGTTCTAATTTTCACCACAAGTTTTTGTAATTTTAGAAAATACCTATTCACCCCCCTCGAGAAGACATCAAGATCCTAAAGTACCTTTCAGAAACTACCTAGTTAGGTTCAAGTCTTGGACTTTCAAGTTCTATGCTTTGGCACGTGTGCTTGTTTTCCCCTAGGATTTAATATGAAGAGGTAGTATATGCAGAGGTGGGTTCGTTCAATGGTAAAGTACCCACACTATGTGAGCTTAAGCCTTTAATCTCTTTAGACGAGTGCTAGGATGCACACATACGGGTGTGCATGGGCATTAGTGTGGAGTGTGTGTTTGACTAGTACTTGAAAAAAAACACTAGATCTATTTCTCTAGTCTGTAATTTTAGTCATCCTCAACACATGTCCAATAAACTTATTCTTGACCCTAATCACTAGATGACTATAGGTCCATAGTGTATTTCCTGCAAAAAAAAAAGTCCATTTTACTTCCTTGAACTATTTAATTGGAGCATTTAACACAATAAAATAGTTTTTAGTTCATTTTACCCCCCATATTTCTCTTTTTTTGTTTCTCTTTATATGTCGTATTTTACGTTGAAAATTTATTGCGCCACACAAAATGACATAACCTAAGATACTAATATTTTCAGTATGCATGTAGTGCTAAACCTTGTTATATAAATCAACCTCAGTGCATTTTCACTTGGTACTAAAGTGATTCATTTTCAATAGGTTAGTGTATGTGTTCAAGTGGTATGTGCTTACAGCTTGTTTGTTTTAAATTGGCATTGTTAGTTGTTGCATATATTTTCATTTTGTGTAATGGTATATTGCACTAGTTTATTAACTTAATACCTACTACTCAAAAAACATGTTGTTGATGTTGGTTCATCAACCTATACTCTCCCTTCATACAAAACATATGTTACAACACCATGGCCCATTAGAGGTGGCCTGTTTGTAAATCTGTGGCTTGTTATATTTCATGATGTGAGGTTTCTTTTCAAAACTAAACATATTATGGTCCAAGTTACATAATACGCTACCCTAGTTATTATAGTTGAGTTACACATAATAACACAATTGACCAAACTTAGCCAATATTGTAGCAAAACAAAAATACATAATTTAAATAGGTGCGACCCTTATATGGCGGATTAAATAACTATAGGATATGATCTTCGAACTTTATTGGTAGAGTGGATTAAATAACAATTGGTCAATGATGTGGTTTTGTGGTACTCTAAAGCCATAATACCTGATTTATGTGCTGCTTGTCTAAGGTTCTCTTTAAAATGCGTGACAAGAAAAAGGCAATAATTGAATTGACATTTTGTCTAATCCTGCAAGAATAAAAAATATAGAAAAAAAGAAGAGAAATCCTTTAATAACACCAAGAAAGCAAATAAAACAAATAAAAGTTTCAAAAAGGTTGGATCTTTTTCTTATTAAATTGGGCCATATGACCCGCTCTACGGTGTCCTGATATTTCTATGAAGGGGAATAACTTCAAATTGGATGAGGGTGATGTTGATGACACGACAATAACCTTTAAATTGGATGAGGGTGATATTGATGACACGATATAACTGTTCAGTGACGTTATGCCTTAGTGATCAATAGACCAACTTCAAAAGTTGCTTATGATCTTCACAAAGCATGATCTCCTAACACGAGGGTTTTTGTTTGTGCAAGCACAAAAAAAACTAGCAGAAGCAAGATAAATAAATAAAACGAGGCAGTGGCATGTCTTGGACAAAATATTGGTGGGGGACGAAGAAAGATAAACATGCTGTTAAAATGCTACTCCAACATACTGTTAGCTAAAGTACTACTTGCAGCCTATATATATATTAAAAAAAAACAAGACAGCACCATACTAACTACATTAGTTAGCACTACAGATCGGCTCTTCAGTTTTTCAAGTTCCGTAATAACATCATCGTAGATGTAGTTCCATGCAATCTCACTCTCAAGTGCACTAGCAAGCTATTTGCAAGAAATTCATCCTCCATGGTAGTATCTGTGCTTCACGCTTGGGCTGCTACCAACTCGTGTCTGTCAGCTGTGGGGCCAAAATTATTAAAAAATATTTGGTTTTTGCTGGAGGAGGCCACTGCCCTCTGTGGTCTCTCTTATACTTCCTCCATTCTCTGACCCCAGCTAGTTAACCACTTGCATCCTATTTTTTCGAATTTTTTTATTCTCTGAACCTTATTATTTTTTAATTTTAAAACTAAACCCTTTCAAAACTTATTTTTAAATCTAAACCTTTTAGCCACACCGTCTCGCTTGGTGTGACCAAATAACACTGTCACGCCATGAACAATGAGTGTGACAATGTGACACTAGTCTAACTGGCATGGTCAAAAGGTTTAGATTTAAAAATAAAATTCCAGAGAGTTTATTTTTAAAAATAAAAATAAAAAGTTTTAAATAATAAAAAAATCTCCTTTTGCTTGTATGACTTATCCATTCATTTCTAAGCACAATAGCATCGTCATAAGTATTCTTTCTGTTTTTTAATAGATGACGCTATTGACTTTTGACACGACGTTTCATCATTCGTCTTATTCAAAATATTTAAGTAAATATAGTTTATTTTATTGTGACTTGGTTTATTATTAAAGGAATTTTAAATATGACTCATATTTTTTATATTTGCACTTTTTTTAATAAGACGTATGGTCAAACGTCATGAAAAAAAATGTTGTTTATTAAAAAAACAAAGGGAGTATTAAATAACACTCCATTCTGTAAATTATCTTTATGACAACCAAATAACATATTTATTTGATAATTAAGCTGGCATGTTTGACCCCGAATGATTGGTCCTTGTATCACTTGTTTAGCTTAGGAAATATTTGAGTTAGGTATAGTCATGTCCATGATAGATAGACATGTCCTTGGTACCATAGGAATGTGATTCTATGTGATATTTTTCTCTCCCTTTCCTATAAACAAAGTCAATATGAAAAGTCCTTAGAAAGTTGAATCCTCTAAAGTTGCTTCGCTGATTCTCCATTGGCCTAAACCTACGTAGTTTATGTAACTTAAAACATAATAGGTCCAATAAAAATTACTCCCTACGTCCCAAAAAATTCACTCTAGAATTTAAAATTTATTACACAAAGATTTTCACTCTAAAATACTACTTGTCCCATCAATTATCCCCCACTTAAATTTCTAACCATTGTGCCCATAATCACTCTTACTACTTCCAAGAACTAGTAATTGAGTACATGCAACGCACATTACGATCAATATTTGGATTAAATCTAACATATTGCAAGCACAAGATTTCTACGTTGATTTCCACTTCCACATAGAATGTTTAACATGCTTAAGGTTGCCTAGTTGAACACAAGTCACAACCTTGTGCTTATTGTTGTTTTGAGAAAGAACGATGCTTGTGATTTGTAGCTCTTTTTCCCTACTTTACTAACAAATCATTAATACAACTAATTAATTTTTATTTCCCAACGTACAAATTAAAAGAACAGAAGGGCAAGATACATATATTTAACCAATGACAAGAAAGAAAATGGAGAGAGATGCCAAATATTGAAATACCACTACCCGAAACCCTCTGTGCCCCAAAATTTGATCACGTTGGTCATGCCTAGTTGCCAACTGGAGCAATATACTGGCAATTGCAATAAGGACACCAGTTTCTCGTGTACCAATTGTTTTCAAGCATTTTTATGAACATGGAAAATTCAAGAACAATAACATGGGCAACCAAAGCTATAGACCAAGAAGTGGCCGTAATTCTCATGAGCTCCATTCATCCTTCAAGGAGTGGTTTCCTGCCATGTTGTCCCAAAGGAGGCTTGCCTTGAGCACCTCCCAAACGTTGAGTAATTGAGTCTGATTGGCTGTGCTTGCGGCAGCAGCCATGGCCACTGTAAACAATGGAAGAAAGCCAAAAAAATTGACTTCAGATTTACTTGACTGTCATCACAAAAGGCCAAAAACTGGTTGTAGCGTTGGTGCACAGCTAACCTTTTCCTTTTATGTTTTTGTAGAATAATTCATTCAGCATAGTAATAATTCCAGATAGAATAATTCACATGGCCTCATACAGAGCCACGTACATGTTGTCCTAGCGCCCCAGCACTGACACCAGGTAGTGGTCAGTGTAGTTGAAAGCGTCCATTAGTGCCACCTGCACAAATAAGGGGATAACTCAAAAACCTGCACTAAGGCAAAGCGTCATGATGCAGTTTCTAAATAGGCCTCGCAAATTAATATGGGTCAAACAAAATACAAGGAAATGCACTATGGAATTGTGTAATTCGTTCATTATATAAATTGGCTAGGCCGTTAGACCAGCTATGTATGTAAACTCATGGATACTAATGCAGTCTGACCATTACGCATTTGGTAATAAGAATGTAGGCACTGATAAAGCAGTAAGTCTGAATCCGCAAACTTAGCATGACCAGTTAGCAAGTATAACTGTTAAAAGCATTACTGAATTAATTTAATTATACGCACAATTGTTGCATGCCATCACAGCTTCACCGCACAGCAGTACAAGCATCCGCCTCTCGAGAAATCCTTACCTTCCAGTTTATGTGTAACATTTGTGTATCCCATTTATAAAATTTATCTGGACATGATCAGTTTAATGTTAGATGGACATGGCCCAAATATTAACTTGGACAACGTTTTTTACAGGAAAAGGCAAAAGGACTGCACGTCACAGGAAATGTTTCAAGAGCACAAAAACAAATCGATAAGTGGCAATAGGAAAGGCTAACTATTACTACCTCCGATTTTTAATGTTCGACACCATTGGCTTTTGGACATAAGTTTGATCATTCATATTATTCAAAATATTTGTACACATGTAAAAATATAAGTCATGCTTAAAGTACCTTTAATAATAAAACAAATCACAACAAAATAAATAATAATTACATATTTTTTTTCGAATAAGACGAATCTCAATTCTCACTGAGAAAATAAAATATCTTAGGCAGTTGTTATCTTGGAGCTGAGCAATCATTCAGATTCTCACCTTGGAGCCTGACGCATACATGGGATCAAAGTCATGGCGATCCTCATGCCATGAAAGCAAATGAAAACAACAAAATGGCAGGTACATAGTCATTTGTCAGTCATGATCCAGTTGCTAAGATATCAGAATGATGCTTGGCAAGTGGAACAACATTTAATAACAATGCAGAAAATGCCATGTATTTTTTTTATTTTCATTGAGCAGAGGGAACAACCATGAGTTGGATAACACAAAGTTAGCTGATTGAAGCTCAAATATTCATTTTGAAACTTTGGATTAAAAAACATGGACATGCAGAGCTGTCCCAGAGCTGCATCCATGTATTTCTTCAATCACCACTACTGCATCCATTCCAGAGCAGTCCATATGTGGATTAAAATTGAAAACATGAAGTATAAAATGGTGGTAAGATAAGCAAAGAAAACAGAAGAGATGTAACTTTAATAGATAGAGCAAACTCATTATACCTAGATAGATATATAATATACTCAATTTATTGTTATCTTCTTATGAAACACACACAAAAAAAAAACTTGCACGCTCCAATCCTTGCTGTACTATTCACAATGACCCCAATCTTGAGTCCATCTAAATGAAACATGATGATGCAACAAACCTTCATAGGCATTAAAAAAGATAGGACCATATAATATATAAGAGCAAAAGATTAATTACAATAGTCAAGCATTCACTCAAGCATAATAATTGACCTTTAGTTCAATGAATAAGCAAGGAAAAAGCATGAGCCATCTTTACCAAAGCAAGCTGCAAAGTAGTTATGGTTTATTTATAGCACAAGACCACATAACACAAAGATGAAAAATAGGGGCACACAACTTTACAAAAAATAACTAAGATGAAAAATACGGGCACACAACTTTACAAAAATTAACTTACTTTGCTCTTAAATCGTAATTATTAGGCTACCACAGAAAGTAGATATTCTGTAAAACCAAACCAGCTTATGATTCTTTGGGTACTGTGCACACAACCACACAAGCTCTTTTATTCATATATTAGATTTATAAGCATAATTTCACAAAGAGAATTTCTGTATGTAGGATGTTTAACTACTCAACCTAAGATTGTGTACTATAACTGTTTAATTCTTCTCTAAACAACTGCGGCATAATTAGATGGCTATAGGGCACTTAATGGGCGGATGTAGAAGAGATTATGACTATAGGGACACAAATCTCGGGTGGATGTAGGAAAGAAAAGGTTGGTGCATTATAGCTACAGAGTTATGAACTACTTATAGAAGGAATATTACTGACTAATAGGGATTTGAATGTCCTAAACAGGAAGATAATTAGATGATTTAGAAATAAATCAATCTGGTAGTGGGATTTTTTATAGCAAATGTACATTATAGTAAGTCGATGCAGTATAGTATAGAATACATAATTATTTAAATCATCTAATGTTTGCCGTGCCATTGAGTTGGAGCAGCTCTGCACACTGTTGGCTGAAATTGGCAGCAGTTAGTATTTAGTGCTATTAACTGCCTCAAATTTCTCTCTGAACAATGTGACAAATTTTCTTTCAAATGGAGAATTTGATATGTGACTAACCTGAACTGATTGTCCTCCAATTAGTAGTAACTTGTTTGACATCTCCAGCAACACATAGCTTCAGAATTTGATGTTCATAAATGCATAAACAAAAAATAGAATAAACCATCCCCTGTCTACATCAACAATGTAAATTTTGCAGCTAGCATCAATACTCCTAACTCTGTATTTCTATAATTCTATAGCATAATGCTCCAGATTTGATCCATTTTTTGTTGAGTCATGAAAGATTTTGCTGACTTAGGACCCAATTTTCTCAAAGTACCAATTTTAAACCACAGTTCAACAGCGAATCGGGAACGAAAATAGCAAATCCAAGAGCCCACACCTACAGGCATCTACGTACACGTAGAATTTTGTAGACAACCATAAGTCTTGAGACGCAAACCAGAAACAGGCTTATAACATTGTCCAAAACTCCAAATCAATGATGCAGGGATCAACACATGATATATAAACAAATTTTTAGGACTTTAACCAACTGCAGCAAGGAGAGAAATATTTTATGGTGCATCCATTGCTACAACAGATTAATCGCTATGCCTTATATCTTCCTTGCTCTATTTATGAAAAAATAAATCAGACTGAACCTCTTGCACAATATCATCGATACGTTACATCGATAAAATGGAATCAAACCTATTATTTGCATGATTTCAGTGGTCGTCCGAAACTCGAGGAATGGGCAATCTGAGGTAATATAACGGCACAACCTCATCAAGAAAAGAAAAGGATGGACTCTTACATTGCAATTGGAACTATTCATAAAGTACAATAATCAGTTTCCAATGGCTTGATTAGGCTGCCTAAAGAGATGGTGGCTTTGACCCCCGTGCCCACTGATCTACAAGCCTATAAGCAGAAACATGAAACCCAAGATTTACTCACAGAAGGACAGCCAGACAGATGGATCTACCTTGACCCACCACAGATCTAGCATCCAACTTCACAAAGACAGCCAATTTTGTATAAGCACAGAGACAAGCCTTTTCTTTTTTGTCCCGTTGGTTGTCTTATTAAGCCACAATGACATGCCTAAGGGCCAAGTACTCTAGAAAAATAGTGGAGAATCAATCAGTCGCTCTACCAAGTCTATAATGATATTATGAATTGTTTTCATACACTCAATACAAACAAGTGAACCATGCATTTGAATATGCAATACTCTATATTTGCCAGCATAATTCCATATAGGCACAAAGGCTTGGCAAAAAATAGAAATTATTTCCTATTCTAACACATAATATCTTGGCAAAAAATGATTACATCGGTGCCCCTGAGGAGTGCATCCTCAAAAAGGAAATGCTCAGCTCAGTTTTCTGAAAGCTCTATAGGCCATTTTTATGTATTTAAGATAAGAATGCATCTATCAAGAACCAATCAATACAATCATACATGCTACCAGTTGATATGCAAAGTATGCAAAATTAGTAAAATCTATCAAACCCTAGGAAACTGATATAGCTATTGCTTCCTAGCAGCTAGAAACTGATATGGCGGCACAAAGTGCTGCTCACATAAGTTAAAGCTAAAACTGGTTATAGAAATTGCAGATGGTCATTGTATCATAAAAGAAACAATGCCAGCATTATCTAAAAAAAGAAACCATGCCAGCAAGTATTCCAACTCTAGTATTCCATCTCAAATCACCTCTGGCAAATATAAGCACATACATAAGTTTAATCCGGCTAATTACCATCAAGGGAAGTATGTCAGTAATGTGAATAAATCAGCTGCAGGTGAGCTTATCTGTTCCACCATTACAATTCGACATATACGCACACATGCATTAAAGTTCATGCTTTCATGGAGATGCAATGTTGTTAATTTTAGAAAAACTTCACCTTGGGATCATGAACGCTTGGAAGGCAGAGCTCGAATCCCTCATCACTTCACGCCTCCACCTACATGCAATTGATGATAATTTGTTGCAACTCCATTGTAACATGGGACAACTTGCATGTCTTACTATTGCAAGAATGAGGAAATGGAATATATATCGATTAGCATCCATCAATGACAATTCCTTTCTAAAATTTCCAAATGCTACACTGAACTACTATATTATACCACATCCCACATGAAGAAATGTCCGTCCATTTCATTCTTTAATATTATCAAAATTATGATGGAGGAATTTTTCTAAACACCCAATATATACTGAACATGAATTTTCTAATTTCAATAATGAAATGCCTAATAACAATGAAATTGCAAGGATATGATTGGTGGTAAAAATATAAGACGGTTAAAAAAAATTAACATATGCTTCCATACATAGTTCAGTGGTTTTAAAAGTCAATAAATATCATATTATCTTTTTTAAAAAAAGAAGTAAGACAAACATTATGTAGGTGGGTCATTGCTCCTCTCTAGTCATCTACAATTTTTTTTTGTGATAGATTTATTCTTTTTCATAGTTTAATTCCAGACTTTGCAGAGTTAGTTTGTATCGGCTGGTAGCATTAGCATAGCTAGATATTCCCTCGTTCCGACAAACACTTCATTTTTAGCATATCCCACACATATCAATACAAAGCTAAAAAGATTATAATACCCTTCACTTCAGCAAACTTGAAAGCAATCTAGTGCACCTAGAGCAGATCGGGCCGGTGAAGCACTCCGGCAGGCAGATCGGTGCTGCGCTGTCGAGCTCGTCCGCGTCGCGCCACCGAGCTCCACGTCCTCGGCCCAATCCACGGTGACGCGAGGTGGAGAAGGGCGGCGAGCTTGTGGCCAGATCCGGCGCCGCCGCCTAGCTCCATCTCCGATCCGCCTGCTCCGAGCTCCACGCGCCGATGGGGAGAGCAGAACAGATCCGAGCTCGACGCAACTGCTGCGATGTGCGATGGGGGAAGTGTGAGGAGGCGAGGAGGCAGTGAGGGTTGAAGGCAGAGGGAGGGGACGGAAGCGAAGCTCGAGGAAGAGGAGGGGCGACGGCATCCAGCGACGAGTACGAGAGGGCGGCGGCGCGGTGTTGCGCTCGGGGAAAAGAAGGGGAATCGCAGGGGAGAGAGCAGAGGGTAGAAAAAATAGAGGTAGGGACTGACGGGTGGGTCCTGGTTTACCGAGGCATAGCCCCATGGCAACCACGGCCACGCGCAGCTGCGTCGGCGTCGGCGACAGAGCAGAGGTCCCGCGCGACCTCGCCCTCACCCTTGCACGGCAGCGTCGGCGGCGGCAGAACGGAGTAGCGACGTGAGCTCGGGCTAGGGAGAGGACGCGGAGTAAGTCGTGGTGGTCGAGGAGGCGCGATCGGGGGAAGCGGAGCAAGGGAGAGGTGCGCAATGGCGGCGATGTGACGGGGACTGCGTGCTAGGGTTTTCGGTGGCGCAGAGAGAGGGGGCAGAGGGGAATTTCGGTGGGGCGCTGGGAGGCTGGGAGTAGACTTGGCCAAACGGCACGGTCGAGGTAGGGTCCGCTACGGTACAGTCCCTTTAACAGGTTGTGCCGTGCTGGCTCGTGTACCTCCTTTCAGTCCAAGCACGGCACATCGAGGTCGTGGGCCGTGTCGTGCCGGTACGGCCCATCGGCGGTCCACCGTGTCTGAGCCGGCCCGGTTCGGTCTTGCTACGCGCCGGCCTGGGGTCTCCGCCGTCTGTGGAAGATGTCCCTGTGAGTGATCACGGCCCTAAGCATTATCCTGATCTCCTCCTTCCGGTGGTTCCTCGTCGTGTCCAGCGCCAGTACCACCATCTGCGGCTGCGGCAACATTGGCGACAGGGCCACCGGAGAGGTGGCTACACCATCGCCAGGATCCAGAGTTGCCGCCGACAAGGTGGGCGTGGGCTGGTCGTCCCCGCGCGGGAGCGAGTCTATTAGTAGGCCGACACGGTGGTGCGCTGCGGAGTATATTCATGACAGCACGGAGTACATCCCGCCTACCTGTTGCAGGCGCGGGGGGCATCTCGAAGGTGTCGGGACAGAATATATCGCGAGTTCCCCATGGCCAGCGCAGCAATGGCGACCCTGGGGGTGATACCGAGAGCGCTCGTGGTGGTGACCCGCAGCAGCTTGCGGTTGTCGTGTCGCGCGCGGATGGCTGCACCGGCGGAGGCGGCGAGGCAGCGAAGACGTATGGGCAAATACTCGGGCCGCTACAGTCCACGGGCCGTGCCGCACCGTCGAGCCAGACACAACACGGCTACTAGGGCCGTGCCGGCACGGCCCATGGCCACCTGTGCCCGGGCCGGCCCGACAGGGCATAGCCCATTTGAACATGTATGCCTAGGAGTGCCGGGAGCGGGCAATGGTGTCTGCAATCTAGACCGTCCGATGTAGATACGCAGATGAACGTGGGTCATCGGATATGTCACACGATGATGGTTATGGTCATGAGTAAAATACCGTTCATGCATTATAGGGTAGATATAAATTTGTCTTTTAAAGATTGTTACTCTAAAGTACTACTTGTCCTATTAATTAACTTTTATTTAAATTTCTCCCCATTCTACCCCAACTACTCTTATACAGTCCTACTCCCAACCAGGGTTTTATCTTTTCGATTGAGTGCTTGATCCTAACCCTAGCGATATGACATTTTTCGCCAAATTTCAATAAATTTCAATCAAACGTTGTTCAAATTTTATTGTTTTAAATTTGAATTCTCAAAAACCATTCTAAATTTCACTCAAAATCTACTTTTGTCTCTCGTCAAAACCTTGAAATTTCATGGTTTCCGTGGAAAACGTAGACCTTGCTCCAAACCATACATTATTTAATAAGGGGCACTATAGTCTTTTTCTTAAATCTTAATATCTGCTAAACAATCTTTTATTCTCAAGTTGAGAATTACGATAGTTTTGGGACGAAGGTAGCACTTTGAATGAATGTTGAAAGAGCTGCATCATGGTCTTATCCTTCGATAATGGTAGCTCTATTGAAAAACTTGCATAATCACCTTCATCGATTATCCTTCAGCTTACATTTAATTTTAAATTGCTAAGAATATATGCATAAAAGTTTTACTCACAGATTATTTTATTTATCGTTTATAAGCCTTTATGGCTTATAATTAACCCAAGGAAAAAGATAGATCAATTCGCTGGACCCAAGAGCATCTTCAAGAGAGGCCCAAAGAGATTCCAAAAAGTTAAAAATTGAGATTTATGTTAAAAAATAGGCCTCCAACAGATATCTAAACCTATCCTCAAAAATTTTTCTTGTCCAATCCTAGCCCAAAAGGGAGTCAGATTTAGGGAACCTATTGGTATCCCAATCAATACTCTCGCGGGAAAATTTCACCGCACATGCGCAAGAAATTCTCCGCCCGTGCCTTTTCTTCCTCCCGACGCCTTCCGCCCGCTCCTATTTTTTTATGCCGCTTGCCGCAGTCGCTTGATCCGTACACTGCCACAAGCCGTCGTCGATCTGTCTCCCCACTGACCGTGATTGATGACACGTTTAGCTAGGGGATTGACATGGCCTTCCGTTTTTTCGTAAACTGATGGCAAAGTCTTCCGCCAAGAGCATTATGTTCTTTGGCGCTAAGAAGCGGCAGAGTAAACGAGAATCTTCTTGATCAGTGTTCGTATAGGGATACGGTATTGTCAAAGAAAACTATCGCAAGTAAATGCTTAGCCCATCTATTCTACATGGCTAACAGACTAATTTTTGGAACTAATTTTTTGGTCTCTCTAAAAAGATAATAAAGCTTTTTAAGCTTAAATGTTTTTAGAATAGTTTTAATCTAAATAATTTTTCGATAACAAGATACTCTAACGTCACCTTTTGCAAAGCCCTGTACCTGGAGTAAATGCGCGGAGCGGATCTCTTCTTTCTCCTTCCGAGAGCTGCAAGCATGCAACGCCGAACGTGCAACGCAAAATTTTGCTCGGCCGCTGGAAATTTTTAGCGCGCGCGGTTAGCGAAAAAGCTCTTCTGTGCTTCGAATTTTCGGTGTTTCGAGCGGCAACCGGAGAGCGGTGGCACGTCTCTTTTTCACTACCGCGCGCTCTGCCTCTGCGTGGTGCACGGCACAAATCAGCGAGCACACACACACATACGCGCACACGTATCAAACTTGCCAACGCACCCAAAACTTCCGCCTCCCAAGTTTCCGCTTCCCACACTCTAGAGAGGGAGAGGGGGGGGGGGGGGGGGGGGGGGGTGAGAGAGAGAGAGAGACAGAGCCCTAGTACCTCTCCCCAGGCGCCGGCGATGCGGTCCGCCGCCGTGGCCGATGTCATAGATCTCTCCAGCGACGACGACGACGAGGAGCCCGTCCCCAGCACCAGCACCAGCTCGAGCGCTAGCGCCAGGGCGAGCGCACGCCGCATCGTTTCCGCGTCCCCGCGTGACATCACGCCGTACGCCCTCGTCGATGTGAAGCCCGCCTTGCTGTACCCGCTCCAGTCCCCGGGCGTCGGCGGCGGCGGCGGCGCGCTCGTGCCCGTCAAGGAAGAGCTCCCGGTGCCCTTGCCGGTGCCCCTGCCGGTGCCCCTGCTGGCCGCGTCCTCACCGTCCACCAAGGTCGCCGTCCCGCCGCCACGGCTCTGCCGCCAGTTCTGGAAGTCGGGGGATTACGTCGTCGCCCAGCGCAATCCCGACGCCGATGCCCCCGGTAAGCTAGTCCTAGCACCTAGGGTTCTCGCCGGGTGCCCCCCATTTCTCTCCGCTTCCTCGCTTTCCGTTGGTTTTGGTGGAGGCTGGTCGTTTGTTCGTTTGAGGAGCTGATTGGGAGAGTCGCGATTTGGTGGTGTATGCGCAGGTGGGCGGAACCGGCTTCGGATTAATCCCAAGTTCCTGCACTCGAATGCTACTTCCCACAAGTGGGCTTTTGGTGGTATGGGAATTGCCAAATCTTGTTAATGGAAACAACTCCACTTTAGGCAATGACTTGATTTTAATACCTTTAATTCGTTTGTTCGCATAATTGCAACTTGCACCAAGTTTCTACTAACGGTATTTCCTTTAGTAAGAAAGTGTGATGCATGTATTTAGTTGTGCTGGATCATATCTCTTGTTTGCCCAACAGTATTAATCAATGTCTGCTTGTGAACATGTAATTCACTAAGTAAACGAGATTTTTTACTTCTTAATGATGTACTAACTTCAGTATAAACAAAATGAATATTGTACATGTTTTGATTATTTTCTGAGGATTGAAAATTGTCTTTGCCATGCAAAATGCTGTGAAGCCCATCTCTACTGGCATGACTCTACCTTTTGAGCTTTGAGCTCAGGAGCTGATACTATAACAACTAACAAGTGCCCCACTATATAAATAACCTTTATAAACACATATACTATTGTGTATCTACAAAAAAAATGTTAGCATTTTTATGACCTAACCCATCACGCAGGTATTTGCAGTTCCATTTTATCATTCCCTTAAAAAATTAATCATATATGCACTTTGCACTGCATTATATGGAACTATTTTTTTGACTGATTATGTTCAGTATTGGGCTTATCATTTTTTCAGCCATTGCTGAGCTGCTTGATAATGCAATTGATGAGGTAACTAATAAGCACACCCAGTTAAACTTTCAATGCTAAAAGAAATTGATATACATTATGTATGATTTATTATATTGCATCATCTCTATCAGGTTAACACTGGGGCAACATTTGTTCGTGTTAATGAATTTACAAACCCACGAGATGGGAGCCCCTCATTGTTGATTCAAGGTTGGCAGATTCAATAATATAAATGTATGCAACTCAGATAAGATCATAGAAAATCTTAATTGGATAAGTGAGAATGACTTGTGTTTTTTCACATGGGCAAGATGATGGAGGGGGAATGGACCCAGAGGCGCTGAGATGCTGCATGAGCTTTGGTTTTTCAGATAAGCAGTCTGATGCTTTCATCGGGCAATGTATAGCCTTGTGTACTTTTTTTTTCTGCAGTTCTTTGTGAAATTGATATCTGGAACCCTTCTCTTGGATTTACTGTTGTTTGTTGTATCAGATGGAAATGGTTTCAAAACTAGCACAATGAGGCTTGGAGCAGATGTGATTGTTTTTACACAAAACCAAAAGAACTGGTATATCCCCCTTTCTAATCCTGGAAGTTTGGTTGTTCAACATTACTCTAGAACAAGTATTTTGTGATGTCACCATGATATTTAACGTAATCAACTCTAAGGAACTAACGTAGACAGTTCTAACAGCACTGCTAAGGGACAGAAGAGAAGCAAAATCAAACAGCAGTCACAACTTCTAAATTCATGGACATTATGTCAAAGAAATAAGTGGCTATACATCCTTTTTCAATGTTTTCATTCTAATTGTGGGTTCTAGAAGAAATTGTTGGCATATACTGTTTTTAAATTTTTTTTATTGTGTTGAAACAAGTATAAGTGAAACCCAATAGGAGAATTATGCATTTTATATGTTACTTTCTGCATGTTGCTGGGCAGACAAAGACCTAAGCTCATCCTATCCCACTAAACTTTCTGTCAGTCCGGTTTATTATGTAAAATTTCTGTCCACCCTGTTTCACATCTCTATTTATTTGTTTATCCTTTTTTGGTTCTGTAGGGTGCCAACAAGAAGTATTGGTCTTCTTTCATACACATTTTTGATGGGAACTGGCTGCGATGATGTTTTGGTTCCAACAGTAGGTTCACGACATGTTCTGACTTTTTAAGATAAGTGATCATTGGTCAATATATGTAGTTCTATTTCTCCCTTGTGACCTCTTCTTTCTTGGTGCAGGTTGATTATCAGTACGATCTAGCAACTGCTTCATATACTCAGATGTTGCGTCATGATCAGAAGCTCTTCTCTTCAAATTTAGCAATCCTCTTGAAATGGTCCCCATTTGCTAGCGAAGCTGAGTTGCTTAAACAAGTATGTAACATTTCATTATATTATTACAAAATTTCATATACTGATTTATTTTAATAATGGGTTGAAGAGAAGTTATGGAAGATACAGCAGGCTGATACGGAGGAGGCTGTATATTTTAATGTATGCAGGAAACTCTAAATGTTGAGTTGCCTGTATAGTAGTCTTTTAGCCCCCTAAATGACTTGCAAAATGATTTTGGTTATTCTTGAAATCATTGGAAGTTTTGGTATTACTATAAAATATTAAAACGGGTTAAGATCAGTTATTCAGTACAATGTACATACACCAGAACTGAAACGTGTTATGAATTTATGTTATGCTGAAAGTCATGACTATTATTTGTGGCAAAAAAATTATTGATGCATTTAGTAGTCATCATTTTAAAATTTAATGGAACAGAAATTTACCCAAACAGTTGTCGTAGCTCAAACCAATGCCTTTTCCCCTTCTAGAGCATATTATTATCTACATGGTGGATTTCCATTGTTTAGAACCAACTTATCATCCCATTTGAGATTTTTTTCAAGTTTGTTCAAGTGATTTTTACTTGATACAGTTTGATGATATCGGAGAGCATGGAACAAAGATAATCGTATTCAACCTCTGGTTCAATGATGATGGGGATATGGAGCTTGATTTCAACTCTGATAAGAAGGTAAGTAGTGCTGGCATATTTCAGGGCTCTGTTCGGTATTGTCTAATGATATTTGTGTTTAGGAGCTTCTGTGCTTCACTCTTTGAGAATCGCACAAGTTGTAGTGCACAAATAAATGGTGAGTTCCACTCATTGAGTGTTTCAAGTATTGCAACACCGATCGAAGGGTGAAGTACAGAAGCACCTCTTGTGAAGTATATGTATTAACCCCCAGACCAAATCACATGGCACATTTTTGGGCATGTTTCAATTACAACTTTCTCCATGTTTCAATTACAACTTTCTCCTTCCATCGTTCTTTTAGCAGTTCTCCATGTGAGGTTTGAACCAGAAGACCATGCAGATGAGGGAATGTATGCTCGTTATAGTAGTAGACAAACCTACTCCTCAGTAAAAGCATCTTTTGCATCATGTGCAAAGGGAAGGGGAAAAATTATTGATTGCTTTGCTTCATATCTTAAGAGAGCTATCAATAACATGACAAACAAAATCAGCTCGGTCCACATGAGAAACACAAACGTACCATAAACATGACATGATGCTTGCTGCGTGCTTCCTACTAGAAGTGTCTGTTAATCCTACATGTAACATGTTTCTTTGCATGTGTGTTGGGTTTCTTATATGACTAGCTATGCCACAAGCTGTATGTACTGTGTTAAGTGCTTGATCAATTTGTATTTAATATTTTAGGATATCCTCATTACTGGGGCACACAAGAAGGTGAAGACTAACAATGCGGATAAGATTGCAACACAGAACTACGTTTCAACTCGACTCCGTTATTCTCTTAGAGTTAAGTATTGATCCACATTTACTGGTTTGCTAAAATCCGTTTAACTTATTTTATTGTGCTGATATGTTCTTTTTTGTTTTTATCTGAATTAAAACAGGCATACACGTCTGTCTTGTATCTTCACATTCCTGCTAATTTCAGAATAGTCCTGCGTGGACATGATGTAGAACCACATAATGTAATAAATGATTTGATGTATCCTGAGTGCGTGTTGTATAAGCCGCAAATTGCTGGGCTTGCAGAGGTACGTGCAACTCATATTTGTGAAGCATTCTATCCATTTTCACCCTTTTTGATCTATGGGATACCCCTCTTACAGGCTCGTTTTTCTGAACTTGTTTCATCTCATTAACTACTTTCTGGCTCGTCAGCTGTTTATTTAGCTCTGTGTTGTTGACTGGTTGCTCTTATGTGCATCATGTCCTATTTTAGTTGGTACTATTGACTTGTTGTCCTTGTTTTACAATACTTGCATTTGACAACTGGCATCACTTATAGAAGTGGCCAACAGCAGGAAATTATTGATTCTAAAAGAATTGCAAATTAAGGGTACTTGATCTTGATAGATTTGTGGTCTATCTAGTTCTTCGCTCGTCAGTCATCCAAAATGCATTGTTGTATAGTGTTGCCTAGGCAGGCTGGGTCTTATTTTTTTAGCTTTTGAATACTAGTGTTTATATACATCTCTGGGAAGTGGGAGGTATCTATTGTAGCTACCTTCCTTGGGATTATAGTAGATTCAAGAAATGGACATGGTCATGCACTCATGCATCCTGATTCATGAGGAAGCCCCACTGTAACTCTCTTTATGTCTGTTCTAAAATGCTTATCACCCATTTCTAGTTTAGCTTGAATACTCCCATAAAGGACCTAGTTTAGCTCTACGATATGCAAGTTTTTTTTTCTAACACAATCTTTTTAGCTGCTAGGTAAAACAAAATTTTGATTTTTTTGATATATTTGTACCTTACATGCTACCTTCTGGATACGGCTATAGCATGGATCAGCATAATCCTTAGGCACTTCTGTGGTTTTTACTCAACCAAAAGGTTTACCTTTTTTCCTCTTAATTAACACGGTACTCTACTTTGGCCATAGCTTCAATGTACTGAATGTTTTTATTTTCATTACCAGCAAAAAGTTTGAATTTGCAGCAACTCTCCTGTGATTAACTTCCTCATTGTTTATATTTAGACATCTGCAATAACAACCATCGGATTTGTCAAAGGCGCCCCAGACATTGATGTACAAGGCTTTAATGTATATCACAAGAATCGTTTAATAACGGTGAGGACTTTCCTCTTTTCATGACACATGATGGATACTGTTTTATTTGGTTTTCTTTCTATTTCTCTCCGAGCATGTCACAAGGAGTTCATGCACTACTTTTGCATTTGAAAGGATGAATTGAGTGAAGGCAACTAAGTGCCATGAGACAAACAAATTGTTTCCATTAAAAAAAATAGATGCTTTCGTAGCTGTAGCTGTAGCTGTACATAGATACTGCCTTGTATTCCAGTCAGGTCATCATATTGACATGTTGATATTGGCACTGCAGAGGATAGCTAAGTATATGGTCTCAGTATTAAGTTCTGGTATTATGCCTTAATGATTGAGAATCACCTACCTTCAATTCTAAGCAGATGGCCATTATGGCAACAAAGAAGAGAAGCACCTAAACAATTTGTCTGTCATGCAGCAAAGTGTCTTAATTTTTTTGCCTGAAATAAATGCCACTTGTGCATTTCTTGCACCACTAAACTGGTATATTACACCAATATACATATAATGTAGTGGTAGACCCATCACTAACTTGACAATTACCACCAGTTGGAACAGTGGTATTCGTCCATATATGAACTTGTCTTAATTCCTGATGTAACTATTAATTGAAAATTGCAGGGGGTGCAACAAATTGAGCTCTGCCAAAATTGATCCATTCGATATCATGATTTCCTTGAGTTGGTGGATTACTCTAGACTATGTTCTATCGATTACATTTTAAATCAATGGATGCTCATTTTCCTCACTGCCCACACCTTTAGCGTATACTCCAGTCCAGTCCAGTGGTAGTTGATTTTCTTAGTTCTTACCACCTGTGATTCCACCCCAGTTTCTTATGCTCTTTTTTGTGGTCCATGGAATCATTGACTGTCAATATGACAGGGATAGCATTGAATGTGCTGCTGCTGGCTGTTGTTTGGTAGTCAGCATAGATGACATCTCAAAAGCAAGTAAAATGTGATGTCCTGATTACCTTGATTTTTTGTTTATTCTAACATTGCACTCTCTCTGATTGTATAATAGTACACTTGTGAGAACTCTTTCAATGCTGTTACCAGACTACTTCCAGATATTCGACAAAACCAAATTATCTGTCTGATTCAACTTTGATACGAATTTTCCATAGGACATCACTAATCAGATAGGATTTTCACAATGGTATTTTCTTGGTAAATTTATGTTGCTTCCATTTACTGAGTAAAAGTCACTTCCAAATTTTCGGCAGCCCTTCTGGAAAGTCGCAAACAACTCATATGGCAAAGGGCGAGGAGTTGTGGGTAAGAGATGTTCTTCTATCCAAAGCAGAATGTTCAATGTAAGTTATAGAAGAATAGCGATGAACATGTTTTACTTTTTGTTGGCATTTTCAGGCATTCTGGAGGCAAATTTCATCAAACCTACCCATGACAAGCAAGATTTTGAGAAGTCAGTCCTTTATCAAAGGCTTGAGAACCGCTTGAAAGAAATGACATATGAATACTGGTAAAGTTTTTGTTCTTTTTAACTATTTCAAATTTGTCATGTTCCTCACTGTTGTGTACGTTGGGGTTTGATAAGTTGTCTTAAGAAGCTGCGAAAGATGGAACAACACATGAGCAGTGGCAGTGGTACACAGCGGTAGCATTGGATGCCACAGATGCTTGAGGGAATACTGCATATGCAGTTCGTGTCCTTTAGGAGTTCGATTGTGTCAGGGTTATTTGGAGATAAAATAGTTTGCTTGCTTATTGGTTGACTAGATGGCTATTCAGAGTCCGTGTGAAATTCGAGTTTGTTTTTAGCTTATTTCTGTTAGGTACTTCTCTCATGTAGTCGATGCCTATATGGCAAGCAACACATAATTAATTCTCCCCTGCCTCCCATGTCCATGTCCCATCTCTGTCTCTCTATAGAAACCTAATCCATCAACACAAGCCATGCTGTTTGGCCTTCCTTTGCATGGTAGTTATTTGGATTTGAATCAAAGTTCATACCATCAATCTTCTATACATCCACAGAAATGCACTTCACAGATGTGCTCACAACACACAGGCACGTGTGCGTACATGGCATGCTCACAACACACATGTGCACTGTGCAGGTGCATGATACCATGAATAAAACCTACAAGCGCACATCTGCATGCTCACTCAATTCATACTGGACATTTGTGACTCAAAAGATTGAGGTCTTACAACTTCCTCAGTCACAGAGGTACAATTCCATTTTTGAGATGCAATCTCACATTTGACACTGCTAATTTAAGATTTTGAATCCTCAACTCAAAGCTTCAAAATTGCTTTCTTGTCATAATTAATCCAGTGGGATTCCTACCATCATATGGTTGCTCGGACAGTGACAATTGCATTTGTGGTAAATCTATATTTTTGTAATGGATGCTCAGCCTGCTCTTGTACTTAATGATAGCAGTAGTATTTGTTAAAGCACAGTAACATTTATGTGATAAAGTTAAAATAGCCACAACTAAAAAGAAGTAGGGTTTTATCATATTTGTCCTGCAAAGGTTACAAAAGCAGGCAGGACCATGGGTCTGACAGTAAATAATCAGGTAACTTGACTTGGAATCTAGACTGACAGGCACAACACTATATTTTTCACCTAATAGCCAGCAATCTATCATGTCAAAAATAATCAGCAGTCTATTATGTCTATTTTTAGCTCTCCAATAGTGAACAAAGCCAATACTACTTCATTTGAGATGCAATAGCCACTAGTTGTCGACATCATCTTCTGGGATTTCCATGCAACTTGTGATAAAAGAATAACTGCTGTGAGACCTCTTAATTTTTATTTATTTATTGGTATTTGGTGTCATTATCATTTTGTAGTGCCTTTATTTGGAATTATGACTTTGTGTCATTCAGACTTTCATGCTCTAACTAATTATATTTGTAGGGACCTGCATTGCCATCGTATTGGTTATGACAACAAAAAATTACCTAAAGCATCCCGTGCACTTTATCGTGCCAATCAGATGAATGCTGGCAGTTCCCCGCCAAGTGCTCCACGTCAGCTATTGGCTGCTGATATTCCGACAAGTAGCTGTGCTGTCCCTACATTTATGAACCCTGCATTAAGGCAAAAACGTAATATTTTTTATTTGACATCAAAGAGCGAATAATTGATTTTTTCAGGTCCATTCTTTTAATTATCAATTCCGGTGTTAATTTTTTTCTGACATTTAACAGAGATGGGACTAAAGAGAAATTTTGATGCCCTTGGATCCAAGACAGACAGTGCTGACCAAGATGGAGTTGTAAGTATCAGCAGACAGGCAGTGGAAACTAGTAGCTGATGATATATTGAAAATCTAAACCTTATTCTATTACTTATGATTACATATGAAAACTTCTCCCTTATCTAAAAAAAACTATGATGACATATGAGGTGTAACTCACTCTTTGGGTGTAATCATGCAGCTTTCTTGGATAAGTTGAAAAGCAACATCAAACATTCTCAAAATACTTCTCAGTTTACATATGTATAAAATTTCAAGTTCAAATCCATTAACATGAGAAAATTATGATAAATGGTAATAGAAAAGTAAAATGCATGACGCTATTAACATATTTTGTTTCATTTAACACTTGAGTTTGAAGTTGAGATTTTAAATGGTACCACAACACTCCATCGACTATCTGTACGCTTACCAGCTTTTCCACCATCATATAAGCAAGTTTTGTTTTAGTATTAAATTTCACAAAGCCCAAGATTTTGGGGCCTGTGTAGCTAAACCACAGATTTTGAATATCCCAAATTCACTAAAAAATCTGGTAGGCCAAAGAAGAGAAGGAAAAAAAAAGCAGGAGATATGGGCAGTCCCAGCCAAGTGGGAGAAGCCTCAAAACCTGTTGTGCGATAAGAATTGCCTATAAATTACTGAATATTGTTACATAACTAATTTTTGTGCTCCTTTGACAGCACTCGGATGTTTCACAACGGAGACGGTTTAACGGATACAGGACTTTAACACTAGAGAATGACAAGTTGCGTGGCGAGTAAGTACAATATCCCCAACTTGCACATTTTGGTGCTTCCTTTTGTGTACTGTAATTTTGTCATTCTCTAAAAAACAAGTACTGCATTAAAAGCAATTTAGTTCAGGCCTTTTCCTGCATGTGATTTGTCTGTTATGGGTGATATAGTTAGTGAGGAATACGAACCCATTTTACCGATAAGAGAATTATCAAATAAAAACGAAAATGGAAAGCTATCGGAAGTGTTTAGAATCAATCTTGTCACATTTGGTTAAGTCAGTGCATGATCCTGTGCACACATTCATATGCTAAAGTTTGTTCTTGCATGCATGCTGTGCTTGAGTTACATGCAGATATAGGGATTGCTGAGTTATTTGTCTCTCTCTCTTGCATGCATGTGATTACATGGCATACATAGGATAGGATTGAGTTTGTAGTTTAGCGGAGCACTTCATGTTGCATGTATAGCATTGATGGCATAGAAAGCCAATCAAGGCAGCTGCTCTCTGCATGCACTTGTCTATTATTTAAGTGATTAACTCTGCACTTGTTTAGCTGTTGGCATGTATGCAAGGGAGTAACAGAGGAAATGATAATTTTTTTTCTCCATCCCTTGTGTGCTTTGCCTTTTGCACCAGTGTACATGTGCAACATGCTCTAGAGTGTGAGGAAACAATGTGTACTCTTCGGGAGATACAAATAGAGTGAAGAGTTGAGCAATCGACTCCCAACAGGGAGAACAAAAAGATGAGGCTTCAAAGTTCAAACTATCTCCTAAAGAAAGGCTTCAAAGTAAAATTTGCTAATGTAGCCTGCTTTAGGGTAGGCACAGTCAGTTCATTACCTATTGATAATACCGGCTTAATTAGTGTAACTGCATTGTGCCTTATTTGGCTAGCTGCGCGCTAGCAAAGTCCAGTTATCTACCACTGTTCTTATGTGTAATTGAAGTTCAAATACTTACTATTATTTTATTGTTTGGTTTCTGAGACAAAAAGTTTCGATAATGACAGCTGCAAATTCTTCTTGTATATTTTGTTGTTTAACTTACATTATTTTTTCAGATGCTTACAATACGAGGAGTCAGCAAAGCAACTTGCTCTGAAGGTATTGTCTTTTGTTCAACCAGTGTCTCTCACCATTGTTTCATCACATATTATTTAGGATGCATAATTTCTCCCATGATGTTTTATCAGAGCTTCCGAATTATTGTTGTTGTGGGGAAGGGGGATTAATGGTGAAGAGTAGGCAGAATTTCTACCTTGGTTTTTTTCTCGAACGCGCAGGAGAGCTGTGCATCACTATATCAAGAAAGAAAAGAGTCTAAGAAGACTCAAACAAGCCCATTAGGGCAAGGTTTAGTATAAAAGGGCTCGCCAAAGAAATCAAAAGGACTACGACCAGCGACCCAATTACCCAAACATCTACGGAGCTTTTGGCCCCCGCCATACACAATAACATGGCCTCATCCCTAATATCCTGCATGATGACAGTTATTAGGTGAGGCCCCCTCAAAGACATCCATTCCTATGTTTCCATAATCACCAAGCCACCAATAAAACCAAGGAATTGAAACCTTTGCAGTGTTGCTTCTCAACTTGCTGCAACGCTTTTCGTCACCAATTAATGAAGTTGAGATCATCTGGCCCTGATGTTTGCTGTTGCAACCCCACCAATGACAAGACCGAGAACCATACACTTCTTAAAAACACACATGTAGTTAAGCAAATGTTGCACGTTTTCCTCCTGATCACATAGTGCGCATTGGTCCAGATGATCAAGACCTCGACGGGCCAAATGATCGTCTGTCCAACACCGATTAAGCGACTCTAGACATTTCTTGTAAAAAGAAAGGAAATTATGCTTTTTTATAACTTAATCTCTACCGCAAATTAGTGACATAACTATGCGAAGTCACTATGTCCCAATCACAGAAATAAGACTTATTATTACTTTTAGATCGAAAGGCAACTACACCTGGCCCATTATTCATTAAAAAAAGAAGCCACCAATCATTCAGCGTCTACAGCTTATTGAAACATAAAAACACCAAAACCTCCAACACCCGGAGTGCCTGAAATGCATATCTAAATTCTAAACAAAATCAGCCCCCATACAAGCTCTCAAATTTCTAAACCTCAAAGGCCTAAACACAATTCTGAAACATTGCCATTTAGTATTTTAGACTGTTTGATGCCCCTTGTACATATTTCTTCAGTGTTCTCTTTATAACTCATTATTGTTGAGAATGACTGAGAATAAATGAAATGGTCCTCATGTTCTTTAGGAACAAAAACTCCGATCTCAAATTGCTGAGGCAAGAAAGAAATATGAGCAATTATTGCAAGAGCTCAGGTCGTTGGATGTGAAGACAGAGACATAGCGAACTGTTTCTACTTTTCTCCGCCATGATGCTTCTCAGCTTGCTTCCTGCCTGACTGTTCATGAGGATTACGATTTACTTATTGTTGGAGTTCTGCAGTCGTGATTATGGAAGAATTGGTCCTTGGACGACTGACGTCTTCAGCTTGCCTTTCATTTGGTAGAGATGTACAATTTTGGTTTGGAGCTGAGAATGTACAACTGTTGTAACAGTACTGTATGTACAGCAGGGATTTCATGATATTGACCTGCTGATTCTACATTTTTTACATACCGTTGATACACACCTGTCACTTGTGTCAATTGTAAAATGAATGCTAGATTTTGATCTGCTATTTGAAGTTCGAGCGTACTAGAACATTTATATTATCATGTAGTAGATCGCCTGTACTACCATTTTGTAGTGCCAAAGTTTGTCGAGTGGTACGCCATTACTGTGTTCATTAAATCTAAATCATAGAGGGTTTCAATGTAGATGTAGTGCATTGTAATTTGTAGATATAGCAGAAATTATTCATACTTTCTCTAACCTTTGTATTCTGTATTGTTGTCGGTGGTGTGATAATTGGAATCTGCTTTTACAAGCTTCAAGTGCAACGTTGCTAATTTGTGACCTCTCCCCTTTTCAAAAGCTGGAAGTGCTGCTCATGTTCGCATCTTATGATGATTTGTCTGTCTGGCTGTCTGGCCTCTATGGATGAGTTGGTTTGTTATCCTTCATCTCGAGTTGGGACCTTATTTAACGGTATTCCTCCTTGGCTATAATAAACAGAGATTAACAATGTGATCTGAAATACTCCTACGTGATATTAAAGTCACCTTCATATAGAATAGGACCATAGCCAATGATTGCCTTACACATAAAGTGCCAAATTGTGGCTGTCAAAGCTGGCTATCACAGTAGCAACAAAACTGTGATTAGCAGAGCATCTTCTTGCTGAAAATAAACTTTGGTCAGAGAAGCTACCAAGCTAGCAGTACAAGATTCAGCATGTGTAGTTAAAAGGCTTGGTTAAAGGCATCACGAATCCATTGCTCCTCTGCAGGCAGCCAATGCCCATCGGCTCGATCATCCCCAGCGCCTCGCCGTACGACTTCCAGCAGAGCGGCTTCCGCAGGGCGCCTCCGGCGGACTCGCTCGCCGGCGACAGGCGCACGTCGGCCATGTTGACGCCGGTGCACGGCCGGGCGTCGCTGCACGCCAGGTGCACCGGCTGGTACGTGTACGTCCCGACCACTCGCCGGTACGCCACGCCGGCGATCTGCACGGCGTCGGTCCTGTTCCGGCACCGCGCCACCCCGCCGTCGCAGTAGAACTGGTCGATGGCGATCGGCGTCGCCACCTTCACCACCCTCACGTTGGAGAAGGTGACGTTCCTCACCGTGCCCTTGCCTCCCTGCATGGTGACATGACAGTATGACATGCATGGCGAATGGCCATTTTGCTGAATCTTTTTAATGCTGAATTGAATTTGATGATAATATGTATCTGAATTTGTAGATTTTTTTTTGAAAAAGTTTATAGATCCTATTTTTCTTGAAAGAATTAGAAAACTTTTTCTAAAAGTTGTAAATCCTTTTCTACAAGAATTTGTAGATTTTTTTTTACCTGCCATGTCTTGATCCTGATCCCATACAATGCGTTCACGTTGATGTGCTCTACCAACACATTAAAGCATCTCAACAATAGCTTCAAAAACAGAGTCCCTATTTTTTGAGTAGGAGCTCATTCTACTTTCTGGGGTTCTATTTTGGACACCCAACTCCAACAAGGACCTCTAAATCTGAGTCCCTATTTCTTTTTCTCTTATATTTTAATATAATCTATATGTATATTCTTTACATTACATCACTAAAATTCAAACTCAAATATTTATAAACCATAACAATAAACCATATTCAAATTCATGATTTCAAATAAGATAATTTAAATTTAAATTCAAATTTTTTCCAAACATAAAAATCATATAGACATATAGAAATTGTTTCTCACACCACATAGCAATAAATTATGATCAAACTACAACAAGCTCTCTTGATGCGATTCTCCTTTCGTATTCCACCATTGGGCCACCTCTTGCAACATCTGACACAAATTGGGAAAGAAAATAGGTTGGATGGAATGCCTCTACCAGAAGACAAACGAGTCGAAGAATATACCTTTGATTGAATCAGCTACCACGGTGGAAAATCTGGACCTCAGTAATTCCACACTTGGGCTCACGTATCTGCAAATTTGTCCATTACGACTTATTGTGCTCATTGAACTGGATGCTTTACTACACAACATCAGAGCATCATTCTGCTGCCTGATCAATCTGTTCATTGATGAGTGTCTCTCTGCATGGAGCTGGGCAACTCGCCGGAGCTGGCGAAGCGACCGAACTACTGATCTCATCTTCCTTACTGTGTTTTACTTCCTAGGCAAAGCTCAACCAGCAATTTCTCAAACCTACAAACAAAGCAAAACCATCAAGCTGAAGGTTAGAAGCTCCAAGGTTATTGGAATACTGTTAGCCATGATTTTCCGATGAGGCGATGGCGGACAAGATAACCGGGCGAGCCTCAATATTGGAGCTTTAGCACGAAATCCCTAGTCGAAGCAAAACAATTTGAATGTGCATTCTCAGGTTTCAATAGCAAAAGAAGAACAAAATTCGAGGAATTCCATGGTCCAAAAATTTGGGAGCAGACGAGGAAACCAAGAAGAAACCAGGATTTTTCTTCCCAGTGAGAAAATCAGCGAATTCCAATTAAAGATCCAACCTAGAAACGCTCCTCTCCTCACCTGAGCTAGAACGCGGAAGAGAACAGGGGCGGATCCAGTGTAATGCCACTGGTGTCACCTGACACCAATGGCTTTTGGCCAGTACAGCTGCCTCTCACTATTTTACAGCAAATGACACCAGTAGGCTAGGCCTTATGACACCAGCCGGACAGCAGCAGTAGGTGGACATCTTGTTCTTGAAGGCCAAAACAGATGGTTTTTTTAGCTCTTTGCCTTCCACGAGACATGTGATGGCCAACTGGAATCCCTTCTCGAAACATGGTTGAGCAGCAACAGTGATGTTTTTTTTCTTTTACATGCCGAAATGGTCATTTTTTCCATTTAATTTCGTTCTAGCCTACATACCAAGCGCTCATCTGATTAATTTCCTCAAACTCTAATGATTACGTAGGTTTTTTTTTGTTTGACAACAATGATTACATATGTTTTTAGCTTTTGAGATCTTTTGAGCATTTGGGATTATTCTTATTTCCTAGGACCTCTTCGAAAGACCTTTTTTCTATAGCTTATAAGCGATAATACGTTGCTGATCTCCTTGGGCCTAGGGCTTCTAATCTTTTTTCATAATGTTAGGTTCAGGTAAGAGAACTAGTGGTGCTATTTACTTGTACACATGCATTTTTATTATTTAGTTCGCTGCTCTATAATTTAATTTCACTAATTGGATGGATAGTATAAATATATGGTCGAAATATGATTTTTGAAAAGAAAATTCAATTTCACTATCTCGAATAGCACTTTTTTTACTTTTCATACTCATTATAAGTTTACTAGAGGATGTAATCATCGAGTTGATAGTGACACCATCGACCAAAAATCTTGGATCCGCACCTGGAAGAGAAGACGGCACAGCCGCGCCTGCTGCTTGGCGGCGGAGGCGGACTGCCTGGATCCTGCCGCCACACGATTCCCTGCAAAGGAGGCGAGCCGGCGCCGCACTACTGCACTGCAGTGTCGATGGGTAGCCGCGTCCACCTCCGGCTCCGGCGGTGACCACCTGAGAGGCACCAAGAAACAGAGAAAGCGAGGAGGTGGCGACGGTGGGAGGAGATCGGGGAGGAGTGGGAGAAAAAAACTCCCAATCGTAGATTAGGGAGCTCCCTACGTACCCGTAGAAGATGGGGTTGAGGAGGAAGATTTTGGGGCCTCTCCATAAAGTAGAGACTCGAGTTGGAGTCTGTCGGCGAAACGGGATAGAGGATCCCACATACCCCGGGGACGCGTGGGTCATCTGCCACGTTAATTCTCCCGAGGCCACATTCTCCGACGACGATGGGCTCTCCAGCTAAGCGCCCAGGCAGTGCCCGGGCCCACGACCCGCAATAACAGTGCCTCGTGTGGCGGAGGGCTGGCTCCAGCGGTCGGCTCCCCAACTACCCGTTTTAATGGTGAGGCGACGGCAGAGCACATTTGACCAAGAAGGCCCCGAAAGTCCACGCCCAGGCAGCGGAGGCAGGCGCCGTCCCGTCTCCATGCTCCATCCGCTCACAGCGAGGGGCCGACCGAGCGTGACCAGACGAGCAGTACCTACTCCGGATTGGACAAAGCAGGCGGGCAGAGACGACTAGACCCTCCTCCAACTCCGGCGCAGGCGTCGCAGGCAGAGGTGAGCGATGGGACAGCCCTCCAACTCCGGCGTGGGCGTCCGCGGCCGAACAGGTGTACAAGAGGACTCACCGGAGAATATCTCTCTGGGGGTACCGGCACTGTGGACTCCCCTGCTCTATAAAGGAGGATCCCAGCCGACGAGAGAAGGGGGAGAGCAAGCTTCGGCATTAGCAACCACTCTCTGGCTAGAACCCGTCCTCGATCGCCAACTCTCACCATGATTCTTCCTCGGCTCCGAGCTCCTGAGCTCGCCGGGAACACCCTGTAACGCTCAAACCATATTCACCTCCACATAGCATACACACAGGAGTAGAGTATTACGCTCCGGCGGCCCGAACCTGTATAATCCTCGTGTCTCCCTTGTGCGTGCTGTTCATCGTCTTCCCCGCGCGATCTTCCCCGTTCAGACAGTCCGGACCTGTTTCGGACGGTCCGGACCCTTCTGTCTCCAGCTCGGGCCCCGCGCGATCCTCTGGGTTCGGACGGTCTGACCCCTGTTCGGACGGTCCGAACCCTTCATCCATCGCTTTGCTTATACACCCTAACGCCGGCTTCGCTTGAGAACTACTCCCTTGGCCGAATCTCAAAGGGGGGTCCTTAGACCTCCCACCGTCGAGGTTTCATCCTCCGACAGAGTCCTATTGGAGTTTTTTTGTCTGGCTTCAAAAAATAGAATAGGGGCCTGTTTAGGGTCCTGTTGGAGATACTCTTAGAGACTCAGCCAAGCTGTTATCCTTTCCTAGTCCTCCTAAGCTGCAAAACATTCAAACAAAAAAAAGTTGAAACAAGATTTCATCACATTAATAACACTCTTTTTTCTTTTTGCAAGGCACATTAATAACACTCTAGAAAACCAAAACGTCATACAATTACTTACCTGATTCCATGGCCGGGATTGCAGTTGATGTTCTTCATATGAAAACATTCGAGCATCCTGTTTGTATTGATATGCAGTCATCACCTGCAGATTGACCGTGGTTACCAGACATTCAGATTGCCAACGCGTGTCTGAATCTGAAAATTTTTGTGAGTTGAGCCATGCAGTTTAATTACCGCAGCCGATGCTGGAGCTCCTGATGTCAACATCCCTGGTGTTCTGGAGATGGATGCCGTCGGTGTTGAGGCTGTCACCGGGGGACGATATGGTGATGTTCTTCACCTTGATGCTACCGGAGCTGTCGAATTTCAGGTGGCATTGTGGGCTGTTGGTTCAGTTCATGTCATGCTGTGTACGCCTGTTTTTCTTGAGAAAATTGGTACTAGAAAAGGAGATAATTTGTAGTTTATTGTCTTGTCATACCGTAGGTTTCACTCCTGACACATACCAGTGCTGCAAAAGATACAAGAAAAGGCAGGAGTTATGTGAAATATTCTTTTTAATATCTCAAAGCTATAATATTTTTTATCTAGTATATGTGTTCTATTCTACATGTTGAAAACATCGGAGTTTTACTCGCCATCGATCCAACCTGAGAAACATTAGCTGGTGAATGATTTTTCAGCGAAATACTCTGGCCATCAACAGTGCCAGTCCCTTGGATGGTGAAACCATTCAGCCACTTGAAGTTGAGCCACTGCAGAGGACTCCTGGCCTTTGGCCAGTAATCCATACCTGGAGGAGCCAACATATCACCATCTATCTGTAAGGATTAAAAACACATTGCTCAATTAGCATTTAACCATAAGATAAGAGGCTTGCAAGGGGGGAAATTAGGAGAAAAAATGCATGATTTTTAAGAGTAAAATTGCATAATTTTGAGGGAGGGGGAGAGAGAGAGATCAACCTGGAGTGTGAGTTTTATGTTGCAGGGGCCCTGTAGAGTGACCGGTGACATGAGGAACCTGTGCCCTGACGGGAGTAGCACAGTTGCGCGAGGAATTCGGCATGCGACTCTCCATGCTCTTACAAGTGCCTGCAGGCAACCGAATTGCCAGAAAACGATTCAAGAATTGATAACAAGATATATCATGGGAGTGTGACGAGTGTCCATGCAGCAACTTATGAAACATAGGCCAAAACATTTTCTTAAATGCTAGCTAGTAATAGGAGAAGTAGAATATATACAACTTAATACAATCATATCTACGTCAAAGATGTATCAGATACCAATCAACAAGGCATAGTACATGCGTGTGTAGTGTTTTTCACGCATGACGAGATGATCTGTCGATATTTGCAGGTTGATCTGTTACTGTGTACCTCTGAATCGTCGGCGAAGCCATCCCCCACAGCTCCGAACGACGAGACGCTAAACGTCGTTCTGCCGACCGACCTCGCCGGCGCCGTCGACGCCAGGCACAGGATTATTGCACCGACGATCAACAACCAAACCGGTGAGAAGCGACGCATCACCACAGGCTACTTACCAAGTTACAACTACGTACTACTCTTAGCTACACACACACACTGTAAGTCTGTAGCAGCAGCATGGCTATGTAGCTTGATGCAAAAGTTCAGAGAAGATAACACTAGAAAGAAACTAAAAAGCTACAAAGGTTCAAATCAACTTTGCAATTGCGTTCTGGCCTTTCGTATGCAAGCATGCATATATGCTTGGGGAGTTGGGATTTAGACAAATACTAGGTACCATACTGCGATCAGCTTTGACACCTGCAATAAGTAATAGAATTAACCGCATGTTGTGCCGAGTGATTTTTTTTAGACTGATCTTGTGTCAAGTGATTTGCTTGATTAGTTGGGTGCATGCATGCAGTGCCGTGTCCCATAGCGGTGATGGGCCTCATGTGTGAGATGCTAGCTTAGCTGCATGCTGATGATGAATAAAAGGGATTAACAGACTGGGAGCGAAAAGATAGTTGTGCTCTGTTTGCATCGGGAGTTGCGAAAGAGCCTCCAGGAATAAAATATATGATCACAATTTGCTCCAGAAAGTTATACTGTGGCTGGTAAATTTGCTAGATGTTAATTAGGTGTTGGATCCTGTACAATCTCAGTGGCCTGCCAATTTCGGCAGTCTTGCCAGTACTGGCCACAATTTGCTCTGCAGATGTTGGAGCATCAGGCACAACTCGCCACATCCTTCACCTTGGCACGCATGCACCTCTAATCCATCTCACTTTTCCGTTCTTTTTACCTTATTCACCGGATTATGCCTCAGATCTCCACGCTTCTAACTACGTTTTATTTAAAAAAGCTGCTTCTACTGCGTGCATTGCTATGAATAATCTATTTCAAAGGCTACCTCCGTTACAGAATCGTTATGTTGCGAAAGGTTTGTTCTCTCTCCATCGCACCTAATAATGAAAACAAACTGGTTTGCTAAGACGACTTCGTAAGATAATGCTATTAGTGTTAGTACCCGGCGGCTTGCTCATGTTCTTGGCTTTTTGTTCCTTCAAATAGCTCAGCAATTCTTTTTTGTTTCTGGGCCATCATAAAAAACGTTCAACTCACATCGTCAGCAGTTATTGCACTCATAAAGCCTCATTGTTTGCTTGATTGTTTGCCTGTCGGTTTATATGTTCCAGCCAAAATTTAAATTTTCAAGGTTAATTTTAAACTATTTTAACTGTATGCTCAGAAATTTCCATCCCGTTTTCATCCCTATTCCCACCCAACCCCACCCATTTAGCACCAATGGATCACGTAGGTTTAAACCAAGAGACTCGTAAATCAGCACAAGCTCCACGAAAGTTGCAAACTCTTGCATGATCACATCTCCCTCAAAGCCCAAAAACCAGAATAGAGGATGCATTATAATGGCGGGTGATGCCTAGTAGTACCATCGCATCAGCTAGACAAAATATCATATAGGACCTAATGACGCTGCCAACGAAAGACAACTGCTTAACACAACGTTATATTGCGCAAGGCTCTGTGCTCATTCTATAGCACAAATAATTTTCTTTTTGAAAGTTATAGCACCTAATGACCTCATCTCCCCTTGCAAATTACCGGTACTTCAAAAGTAATGCTATTAGTAGCCCGGCTTGCTCTTTTCTTGGTTCGTTTTTCTTCAAATTCAGTACTTTCTGTGTCCCTGGGCCATGATAACATAGCACTGGTCAATATTATGCAGTAAACAAGAATGAAAAAAAAGACTGAACAAAAAAAAATGCAAAGCAATGTGTCTTTCAGTTCAAAAGAACAACATAGTAGCAATGTCCAGAACATAAATCTGTTGGTCTATCCCAACAGATTTTGTTGGTTAGCGTTAAATCATTTACTTTGTGAATTTAAAAATATGTCATCCCAGTGCTACAGCTATACTGTAGTGCAAGTTGCAGAGAGTCAAAACCTTAACAATAGAAGCGAGAGACATGAGTTACCATAATGGAAGGTCAAGGATCCATGAGGGCAAACACCGTGGAACAGGTTGTCGGCGATGACGACTCGATAATTAGGGGAGTAGGGATGAAAACGGACGGAATTTTTCCCGCCCCGACCCGCCTGTTTTTCTACATTTGACCCGACCGTTTCCGTATTGTCGGAAAAATCCGGAAACGGGACGGGTCTCGGGACGGAAGGTCTCGGAATCCGAACGGAAGTAGAAATGGCGTTTTTCCGTCCGTATTTTCGGAATTCCATATTTGTTCGGAATTTTACCGTATTTTTCCGAAGTTTACCCGGATCCAGGCAGACCGACGGCAGCAACGGAGAACCGGCGAGGGGCGGGGCGACTAGACGGCGGCGACTTGATGCAGGGGCGGCGGCGACTTCCTAGGACGGCGCTAGGGCACAAGGGCTGGTGGCGGCTGGCTTTATAGGAGGAGGAGTCCAGGGCGGCGACGACAGCGGCTGCCCCCGGATTCGGCGGCTGGGCGAGGCGGCGCTGGGCTGGGCTCGTGGAGGCCGGGGCAGCACGGGGCAGACGCGCGCGGGCTGGAGACGCGCAGGCCGGGTCGGGGCAGGGAGTCCTGGGGCGCGGCGCGGCGGCCTGGGCTAGGAGCTCGGCCAGGTAGAAGAACAGCAGAAGGAAGAAGAGAGGAGGAAGGAAGGAAAAAGGAGGAGAGAGAAAAAATAGAGGAAAAAGAGGGGAAAAAGGAAAGATAAAGAAAGAAAGGAAAAGGGAAGCAAAGGTTTTCTGAGAAAATTTCAAAATTTGGAAAATTGGAATTTATAAATTTGAGAAATATTTCTGAATTGAAAATTGTAGAAATATTCAGAATTTTGGGAATATTAGAATTTAGGGAAACATTTTGAATATTTTAGTTTTGTTTTCAGGAATAGAAATCTCGGGAATATTTTATGGGATCTAGCAATTGGAAAAACTCTGAAGTATTTGAGGATTTGGGTTTATTTCAAATGACTTGGATTTTTGTGGAGACCAAGGAAATTTAAATAAAAAGGAACTATGGATATTTTTATAAAAAGGGAATGAATAGATTCTAGACACTCGGATTTGGAATTTCGAGGAATTTTTCTGGAGTCGGACTTTTCACGGAATCAAAGATTCGGGGACGACAACCCGAGAAAGGTACAAAGGGATTTGATAGAAAACGACCCGAGAAAAGGGATTTGGAATCTGTTTAAATAATTACTGAAATTGATCTTTGTGGTATTAAAATTAATTCTAGAGCTCCGAAAAATCCGAGAAAATTTCAGAGAGTATAATTACACACAAATGGTTTATTAAAAATAATTTCAATCATGATTTATTAAAGAAATTTTTATTTCCCATTTTACTTTACTTAACTAATTTGCTTTATAATTTACTATAAATTCTAAAAAATCAATTATTACTTAATTATTTAATTTCCGAAAAATCGGGCTGTGACAACAGTTAATCCTAAACTATTTTCATTTGCGTCTGAATCTCTGAATTCATGCTTTATCTGTTTTTCGTTGCCAAAGATGTGTGTGATTGTGATTGTGAGTATAAAGATGTGCGGTATTCCGGCTTAAGTTCCCGGCTTCCGACCGTTTCCGTTGAATTTCCGGCCGTATTGGTTCGTTTCCGTGCACCCGCATATCCCGATTCCGTTTCCAAACCCGCATTTTCCGAACCCGATCCCGTTTCCGCTAAAAAATATAGAAATGGAAGTAGAAATGGGGTTTTTCCGTCCGTTTCCGTCCGTTTTCATCCCTATAGGGGAGGGTGCATGAGAAAGGGAGAGAAAGATTTGGGGAGTTTGTTGCTTCTCCCTTAACACGTCGTGTACTCAGCTTCCTTTGTAATCAAGTTAGTTACAAAATAAAGTCTAGTTCATACTACAAAATAAGGTAATTTTGCGCATAATGAAGTGGCTGAAGCATGACTATTATGGTCTTATGGGCCCAAGGTCTAGGCACCGCTACTGTAGTGCGAGGTACTGTTCACACGATTAATGTAGCCCAGAGAGGATTAGTTAAGATAGTTTTGTCTAGTATTATCTATTATAGTAGACTGGTATCCTATGTATTAGGATTTAGGAATGGTTATCAGAGCTTCTAGCTGCACCAGAAGAAGCACGTACAACTTGAGGGTGATAAATCCTCAGCAACCTCAGTACACAGCCTCGGTCTTCCTTAACCTTGCCAAGCCAATAATATCGAAAAAAAATTAAAAATATTTTTTTTTTCAAGTTTTGTAAATATATATATAGATGAACGAAAAATTAGTAAAAATATAGCGAACACCGCGGTTCGCGGACGAGGGACGACCGCCGCACGATTGCTACCGCCTGCTTGCTGCATGCTTGGTCTGTGCTGCCTGCCTGCTCGGTGCCGCGCGCTGGTGGTGCGGCACCGCGCTACGGACATGTGGCATAGCTGGGTGCCGCGTCGCCGAGCCGTGGCATCGGTGCGGTACATGTATGTTTTTCTATTCCGTATATATTTACAAAACTTAAGAAAAAAAAAGTATATTTTCAAATTTTTTTAAATAATATCAGAGTCAATTTCCTATGTGCCCCAAAAATTTCACGTGATCCTTCTATGTCCTTGAGATTTGTTTGATCCCTTGTATACTCCTGAGTTTTTATTTGCATTTTTTATATATCTATTTCGTTAGTTGACCATTATTTAACCGTTATTTTTTAAAAAATGATCTTATTGCCCTTCACAAATTACTAAAAGCTACATATGTTCCACCTAAGAATTATTTGGGTTATGAAAAAACAGTAAGTGATAAATTAATGAATATGCAATTTTGAATTTCAAAATTTTAAAAGGTAATTTCATTGAAATTCCAAAAATTTTTCAAACTTCGCATCGAATTTGAAAAGTATTTTTTTAACAAATATGCAGTGAAAAAGATTTATTTGTAAAAAACAAAGGGATAGAGAAATTTGATGACAAATTTGAAAATAATATTTGAAATTTTTAAAATAAATTTCAAATCAAATTTGATGAAATTTGTACAACATTTTCACCAAAATTTACAACCAAATAAATATTGGTTCTCAATTTCATGTTGAAACTAATGAATGGATTTAATCATAGTTTTTTAAATTTGTTCATAAATTTAAATTTTGTTTTTCAAATTTGGCATTAAAAGATTTTGTCCCATTTGAAATGGATAATTTGCTCCATGTCTCTAAAAATGTGATTTCTCAAAAACCTTTTTTTTCTACTGTATTGATTAGACCCAATCTATTCTAAACTATTTCTGAAATTTATTTTTTTAAATATTAGTTTATCGTGTTAATAAAAAAATTCTCATCAACAATCTAAAGAAAAAGCTATCTCAAACATAGCCTCAGAGTGGCGACATCGGGATAGACTAAAGGTGAGTGGCGGGGAGATCGACTGACGCCAGCGCTAATTGGTGTCAGGGATTAACGGGGAAGACTACTGCCCGAACATCCGATAATTGTAAATTACAGGACGGTGTTTCATCCTATGTATAAAAATATTGCAGATGTTTCACCACTCGATGAAAAATATTTCAACAAAAATTTTTCATATGTTTCAACATTCGTTAAAAAATATTTTAGATGCTTTTCTTGCTTTGTTAAAATATGAAACACAGTAAAATTGCTTGTTGAAATATTCCGCTCTCGTGTATGAAACATTGAACTGTAATGCCTGAAACATATATTTTTCTTTCATCAGAATATAATCAACTGAGGTTTTTTTTATAAATATTTAATTATAATAGATAGAAAGGTGTAATTGGATCACAAATCAAATAAATAGTTTAGAAAAAAATCATTTGAAATTTAATAAAATGCTGTATGCATGTAAGTGAGGGTGCTGCTCCTATGTACGTTGGGACTGGCGTTCGATGCCATCTGATGTACGGTGCGAAGCATTCTCCGGGATTAGCACGCTAGTGTTGGGATCAACACAGATGGCGGCGCAAGACGACAGGTGGTGCAAACTTCCTGTGCAATTAAAGTGTACCCCCAAGCTTTCAATTTCACTAAGCTAAAGTTACAAGCTTTTGGTGTCATGAAACCAAATTTTCCACACTTTTGTCAGAACTGCTTAATTCAACTACTACATCCTAAACCGTTGCTAGCATTTCAAAAAAAAAGTACCTGCGGCAGACTGCTAGCTCGCTAGAATAAGATACTAACATACTGCAGGCTAGAAATGTAACTAGTGCAAACCAAATTAAGTGAACTCAACGGTAACAGAACAGTACAATGAAATGGAATGCTTGTCTGTTAGCACATAGCACTATTTTCTTGTGAAAATAGGTATAGGATTTAATTAATGTATATAATAGCAGCAACAGAAATACTACAAAAGAAGTGAAAGAGGGCGACGGGAATGGAGATTAGAAAAAGCTTACATGGACAGGAGAGCAACCACAGGAACGAGCCAAGCCAGCAAGCGATGTCGGCTGCAGAGTTTGTATGTCTGATTCTGTTCCCTCAATTGTGCTTGTACAGCAACCTGCAAATCCTTAGCCTCAGTACTCTTGTCCATCTGACAGATAGATAAGATAGTCCCAGCGTTCTCCATCTCACACGAAGTCAGCATGATCTGAGCCTTCTTCAAGCCGTTGGCCTTGCGTTTTTTAGAGACGACAGACCCCAACCTGATGGAGCAGAAGCTGCCTTTTCCGATAGGCCAGAAGAGCTGCCCAGGAATCCAGCTGCTCTCTGACGCTGCCACCGGGAACTCCACGACGGACAGGCAGCTAAGCTAGTGAGCTTGCTGCACGTTGTAGTGCTCACTGCCACCGGCACCAGGGGAGAGACCTCGACGGAGAGGTGGAACACCGAGACGGCGACACCGGTCGACTTGGGGCAGCCGGCGAAGAGGCCGTCGCCGAGAGGCACGGCCTGGCCAACAAAGGGCAGGTTCTTGTCGTGCAGCTTCTCCCACGTTTTCTTCACCACATGGAAAGCATAAATGCCCATCTCTTGTTGCAGGGAAAGCAAGATGTAGTAGCCGACGGCAGCGTAGGATGAGATGGAGATGTGAGGCGGATTAAGAAATTCCAAAGGGGTGAGACGGCACGGGAAGAAGGGCGGCGGCGGGAGCTCGTGCCAGTAGACGCGGAAGCTTAGGCCGCGGTAGGTAGGGAGTGTTGGAACTGGCCCAAGAATCAAGCACGAACGCGAGAAGTTTTGCTAGACGAGGAACGCCCCTATTTTCTATTGAACTTGAAATCGGCAACTAATTCACTTGATTACAACAAAATTTATAGGCGCGGGCACTAACCAACAGTCTCCTGTGACCTTCGGTCACATGCACGCATGCACGATCCCCTCGTGACTCAACCTCCTCTCGTCGTGAGCCACTCGCTCCTCCGTGAGAACCGGACGTTGTCCGAGCTTGCCGCTAGGCATGGTCAGCACGCCCTTGCAGCTATCCTGCCCACACACACGCACGCAATCGACGAACAGAACAACGCACGCATGCGTCTCGACCGGGAACGCACCACGGTTGGAATTATTGCTAACAGGGAGGCCCCTGTTGAAGCTGAGGGACTTGAACCACGGCTCGAAGTCCATGTTGTCGGGCTCGTCCACCACCTGGGACCGGCGCGAGAGGGCGTATACCTTGCTGCTGTGGGAGATCAGGACGGGCTCATGCTTAGGGCATTTAAGATGCGGGCCGTCGAACACCGTCGATGTGCGGGGGTTGAAGAAGAAGGTGCCCCCTCGCCGCCCGCCGTCGACGCCGACGATCCAGGAACCGTGCTTGGAATGGGCGGCGATGAAGGACATGCCGTGCTCCGTGACTGACAGACGGGCGAGGGCACGGGCGCGCGCCGATTCATCAGCGGCGGCGGCGGCGTCCACCTTGTAGACGGAGTAGGCCGGCTGCTTGACGCCGTGCTCCGCCACAAAGTACACAGGCTTGGCGAACTCTTCCACCGCCTCCTCGTCGCCATGCTCCTTCCTCGTATTCGCCATATCGTCTCGTCTCTGGAGACGAGGGGCAGGCTAGGGTTTGGTGACCTCCAAAGGGGGAGGAAAGGGATTTTTTAATCTTTTAATTTTAACAATAAACCATCTCAAAATTTATTTCTTAATTTTAACCTTTTGGCCATGTTAGCCGTGGCAGGATAATACTGCCATGCCGCTTGACGTGGCATTATTGTCTTGCCACGCTAGACGGAATGTATGGCCAAAAAAGTTCAGATTTGAAAATAAGTTCTAGGAGAGTCTATTTTAAAATTAAAAAAATAAAAAGGCTTAAAAAATAAAAAAAGGAAGGGGAGGGGAGGGAAGGCGACTTGGATGAGTTATCTCTCAAATTTTATTTATATATATTTAAATATTTACAAAAGTATATTTTTGTTTCCAATATTTACAGATCTATAGACATGGCAGACAACCGTGAGTCCAAGTTGACGGGAGATGGCCAGTGTGGTTGGAATTTTGCAGGCGGCCCCTTTGCTGCCCTGGCCGAGGGTGTTTTTTGCTCGTCCAAGGCTGCCTGCAAAGCCGGTGCTGCCCGGCCGTGGAAGGAACGAAAGGGGGGGACTGCCTACAAATAGGCCATTTGCCACTCTCCCCTACGGCGATTTTTGGGCGGCTGGGTATAAAACCCCCTCCCAGCCACCCAAAAATTCATAAAATTCTGAAAAGTTCCACAAAAAAGAAGAGAGGCCTGAGGGGGGAGACGAAGGAAAGCGACGAAGCCCTGCTGGTTTGCGGACTCGTCTGCAAGTAAAAGCTTTTGTCCCTTTGCAATGTTTATTCATATTGATGAAGTGATGTAGTATGTGTAGCATTGTACTAGTTTCGTGTATCATACGATATGAAAATAAATTATTCTGTTCATAGGTTCGTACTTTTGTAGGTCTTTAAAATTTATTGTAACCCATTAGACATAATTTTTCAGACATAGTGGTTATAAAAAATCAATTACATGACATTAGATCTGATGAGCATGTTGGTACTTAGTTTCACTTGTAACGCCCTGATTTTTTGGGCCATTAAAAGAACTATTTTGAATAAAACTCTAGTTTCAAAAATTCGAGTCTCTGTGTGCCTAAGGACCTAAGTGCCAGGATCTCAATTTAATCCTCTCATTGAAAACCCCAAAAATTTCCTAGTCAAAGTCCCGATCCAAATTCAATATCTTGAATTCGAATTTTACAATTCGAATTTCCCTCTCAAACTCTTCAATAAAATACTCATTATTTTATCCTCCAAAAAAAATCTAATTTCCCTCAAGAATCTCTTCTCAAATCCCAGGACCAAAATTCAAAACCTCCTTGAAATTCCTCCCTTTGCCTTCCTATCTTCCCTCCAAAAATCCTGAGACTTGAATTTTGTAATTCGACTGTCTCGCTCAAAATTCCTAGAATATTTTAATTCCAAAATACCTCAAATAGTTTCATTTCAAAATCTCTCCCAAAATCAGATATCGAAGTTCAAATATTGTAATTCAATTTCCTCTGAAGCCTTCCATTGAAAATTCTCTCTATTTTGATTCTTCACAAAGATCCAAATTCTAGCAAAAACTCTCCTATAAAAATTCTCAAATTCCTAGGAGTTCAAGTCCTAAAATTGAATTCAAATTTGAATTAAAATTCTCAAAATATGCTTTTGAAATCTCTCGGGAAAAATCTCAAAAGTCACTGTTGCAGTTGGGCCGCCCCTCTCTCTCGGCCTGCTCACGTTCCCTCCGCCGGCCCCCCTATAAATCCATAGCCTCTCCTTCTTCCTCCTCGCCACAACCTCACCTCCCGAGCCTCATCACGCCGCCGCACCGGTCCGAGCTCGAGCTCGAGCTCGGCAAGCCGCCGCCGCCGCTACGATTTTGGTTCGGTGAGCTCTTCCTCCACCCATTCCCTCTCTTCTAACCGAGCGCCTAAAATCAAAATCAAATTCCCCTCCCCCCAAACCCCCTTGCCGAGCTCCGCCACCGGCGTCCGTGCTCTGCCACCGCCACACTAGTTCGTCCCTTCCCATCGCTCTGTGCTACGCGCCGTCGGCCACCTCCGGCGACCCGGGCCCTAATCCGAGCCACGGTGCTCCGCTCTTCGCCACGGTGCTCCGCCGCCGCTCGCAGGCGCCGCTCGGGGTGCCGTCAGCCATTGATCCCTCCCGGCCGGCCTCTCTCTCTCTTGCTTGCCCTTCCTTTCTCTCTCTGACGAGCATCCCCTGCCTCCTCCCCCTCATGAGCCTATGTCATGTGGGTCCCGTCTCTTTTATTTTCCCCGGTGTGAATGACATGTGGGCCCGATTCATCATCCACTCACACCTCACTGCCATGCGGGCCCGCCTAGTCATAAGCCGCTGACGTGTAGCCCCATCCTCTTCTGACATGCGGGCCCCACACCCTTAGCCTCTCAAGCTGCCCTACCTTCCTCTCACTGCCATGTGGGCCCTCCCTTCCTGAGTCATGGACTTGTGGGCTCCACCGCCCTGTAACACTCCTGCCGTGGTACCACCTACAGTAACACCAAAGGGGAAGCGCCGCAAGAGTTTGGTGTGAACCAATTCCCCCGGAACTGCGTTGCTGGTACCAGTCCCAGGAAACCTTACTGGTACCTGCGGTCAACAAAGATGTCCCAGGAAGCCTAATCTATGATGCTATTCGACATCCCAGTCCACACAGGCCCATTTCAGACCATGTAATGGTCATCCATCAGCCGTCCTGGCCGATTCTGGTAACGGTTCCCAATCCTAGAAACCACTTTTGCAAACATTTACAAACAAATCTACGCTAGAGGAATCACTTCACATCGCCTATGACCATGGGCACGACTGTTCGAATAGTTCAAGACTCTGCAGAAGATAACACTAGAAAGAAACTAAAAAGCTACAAAGGTTCAAATCGACTTTGCAATTGCGTTCTGGCCTTTCATATGCAAGCATGCATATATGCTTGGGGAGTTCGGGGGTATCTCTGGGTTCCTGAGTAGAGCAAGGAAGGAAAGCTTGCGTAGTACTTGGTCGAGGAGTTTGGGGTAAATTGCAAGCCGAATGCTTGATTGAGTTTGGACCATCTATTGGGCATGAGGTACCCTTGGATTGCTCCTGAAAGGCCTTGTCGCGAACCTCCCCTGCTTGGCCAGTGAGGGAGTAGGCTCGCGTTTTGTGGAGAAAACGTACACCTTTGTAGAGTTATGAACTGTTTGAACAGCCGTGCCCATAGTCATGGGCGATGTGAAGTGATTCCTCTAGCGTAGGTTTGTTTATATAAAATATTTGCGAAGCATGCTTGTGGTTGGGAACCGTTACCAGAATTGACCAAGTCGGTTGATGGATGACCATTACGTGGTCTGAAATAGTCCTGTGTGGATTGGGATGTCAGATGGCATCATTGATTAGGCTTCCCGAGTAGAAGCACTGTGTTGGAGATATGATGGCTCTAAGAGCCGAAGTTGAGATGGATGAGGTCGTGGAAAGGATGAAAGTGAAAGGAAAATAATAGAGGAAAAATAAGATAAGGTTTTGTCCTGAAGATGAGGAAAGTGAAAATAAACTAATAGATAAGACCTACTGAACCACTGTCGTAGCCCGACAGGCGGTATAGGAATAGATTTGATTAGAGACTATAAACAACTAAAACTTATCTCATCTGCTTGAGTTGTTGCAAAGCAATTCACAGACAGGATCGAGACGAGAGCCTCTTTATAGATACACTCGCAACAACCCACACTTAGAGTTTTGAAAATGTTTCAAAATAAAAAGTTTGCGAAATAAACCCTAGCCTTCCTTGGTGGCCTGCATAACTCACTTTTCCCGTGACTTATTGAGTATGTATGTACTCAATCCATTATCTTTTCCTCTCCTTCAGGAAGAGTGAAGTTGAAGTGAAGATTATGGTTTCTTCCCTAATCCCAAGCTGTTGCTTGTGGATTGGGTTTTCACTGCGCTGTCTTTCCATTGCTGCTGTTCTGTTTGAAGGTTGCTGCCCAAGACTTGTCCGAAGTTGCAACTTATAAAGATATAATATATATTTTATTTAGTTAGCGGCTATGGTACATCTCCGTTAACCGCGGTACCAGCAAGCTTTCCTGGGACTGGTACCAGCATCGCGGTTCCGTGGGAATCGGTTCATGCCGATCTCCGGCGGTGCATCCTCTCTGGTGTCATTGTAGGTGAAGCCAGGGCGGGGCGTTACATAAATCTAATTTTTCGTCAACGGATATGTCAAATAAGGTGCTATTTCAGTTATTTCACGGCCAAGGAAATGTTAGGTATGGTCCACAGGGTATAGTTTTGTCGGAGTTCAGTTCAACGGCTAAGGGCATTGATAGGCCAGTTGAGAGAAGTTTCGGGTCGGCGTACAACTGGTTGATGTGAGGCTTCTGAGTCGACCCCTAGATCAACGTAATAACCATGTATATTATAGTGAGTTGTGCAACTGAAGGTTTTTTTGGAACTTATTCTGATGGGTTGCACTGCCACTTGGAGATGATACGTGGGGAATGCATTTCAATATGGTTGGCCACTTGGCATACTTGTGTCGGTGTACGAGAAGGATAACACCGTTCCAATGGCCGTGCAAGATGATGAGGGTCTAAGTGTGACAGGAGGTGATGTCGGAAAAACGGAGAAAAACGAGAGAGAGCATAAAGAAGAAGATAGATAGCCAACAGGAGCGGTGAATGAGGGTGAGATAATCGGCACCATCATTGAGGAAATGGATAGGAACGATACTGATAATGAGCATGCAGAGGATGATGAATCGTCGGATGACGAGGAGGAGAATGTAATATCTACAGAATGGACCAACAAGCATTTCTCCGCACTTGTAATCTCTGAGGGGCATCATGTGCCATGGGAGTACAAGGAGAACAAGGTCATTCAGGGTGCTAAGTATGCATATGTAGAGGATTTAAAGGAGGCAGTGAAACATTGGGTGGTGTCACTTCAGAGGAAGTTCTGGGTCGTAAAGTCAAGCAAGTTGGTGTACAAAGTGAAGTGCATGAAGGATGGGTGTATATGGTGGGTGCACATATTCAAGGGTAAATGAAAGGATTATTGGCAAGTGTCGATCGTGATCGAGCATATTTGTCACTTATAAGGGGTCAAGAAATATCACAGAAACATGGCATTTGCAATTGTTGGAATAGAGATGTACTCCCACGTTGTGAACAACCTGGAGTATGAATCAAGGTCAATTATTAGGCACATTGAGGAGAAATTCAAATACACAATTAGCTATGCAAAGGCATGGATGACGGAACAGAAGGTTGTCGAGATGATGTTTGACACATTTGAAGCATTGTATGATAATTTGCCTCGTCTTCTAGCTTGCATTCTTCAGAGTAATATGGAGACCTACTATGACCTCAAAACATTCTCATCAATTGACCATCATAACCAGAGTGTGCTACAACAGACATTTTTCGCATTAGGTGCTTACATTCAGACATTTGTGCATTGCCATCCCATCCTCTGCACCACCAGGGCATTCCTGACTGGGAAGTATAGAGACAAGATATTGATAGCAATTGGAGTTGATGGGAACAACCAAATGCTACCCGTGGCTTTTGTTTTCATTGAGAACGAGAACACTAATAGTGGTACTGGTTTCTAGAGCGGGTTAAGTGTCGGCCCCGGGTTTTTAAGACCGGAAACCTGTCATGTATTGAGTACCAAATCTCTAGATCAGTAGTTTGGCAATTACATAACATCACTGGTACCATTGCATCCTTCGTAATAAGGTCTTACAATATTTGTTCATTACAAAAAGGGGTTGCCCGCGTAGGGCCCCAAATAACCAAATGTCTTGTGGTAAACTAGCAAAAGAGGCATAGTGCGATAGCGGAAACATAAGTGGCAACTGCCCTATGTTAGTCCACAGGCACTCGACTAGCGACCTGGGTCCTTGGTGCCTCCTTTGGTTCTTCCTCCTCCAGGTTGTGCTCGTATAGTTCGCCTTCGACGTCTATTTCTAAAAAGAGGGATTAAGCAACGGTGAGTACTTGGAGTACTCACAAGCCACCACTTCAACATAAATATATGCTCACAAGGTTCAAGGAAGGCATAGGTTTGTTTGTGTAAAGCCAGTTTTCACAAAACATTTCACAAACCTATACCTAGCCATTTTACTAAAAAACCTTCGCCAATGGTTGAGTAGTTTAACCCATCATGAGAGTTGTGTCCATCTTGCCAAGCTGCACCTGGTTCGGTTTACCCTCATGTCCATTCCTTCCGTCAACGTCTGTTTCCATTTTCCACATTCCGTCTACATCCCTTCCTAACCAATATTTAAGATTTTGAGTCTAGTCAAGACTAGTACAAGTCCCGGTGCTCCTTTAACCGCAAGCATGGCTATTTGAATAGATTGGTTTTACTCACACTACAGTGGATGTACGCTTTACCCACAATCTATGGTGCACCCAACACATGAGACTTGCCACGGCCTAGTTTTTTGGATCTTCTAGTATTGCGGCACCTGCTCTGGAGACTATGTGCCCTCATGCACCCCTTGACACTCCAATCCTGTCTTGCTAGTGGTGTGAGGAGTCTTGGACCCAGAGGTATCCAGGAAAGGGAAGCAAACGTTCATTTTATTCGACATGTCAATTAACCCACACTCTGTCTTCTTTCTTCTTCATCACAACACAACACCATGATCAGAACTGGCCATGACTAGGGTGCCGCCCCACTAGAATCTCTTAATCCACTAGGTCTATGCCATACAAGAATTGTGGTCGTACTCTGTTAATTTCCTGCCTATTTTCTTGACTCGGTCCTTAATTGACCAGGGTCGGCACTAGACTTTTCTAGCAACCATCCAAATCAGTCCATGCCACACCAGTCGAAAGCAGTTTTGTTCCTTAGTTTTGGTTTTCACAAACTGTTTTTCATGTGTCTCGCAAGCAGCATTACATGTCTCCGCTTGCATAAAATGACGTTCGCCCCCTACTCGGAACGATCGTCCCCATCCCAATCAATATTTCATGTAAATGAGATATCTAGGAGGTAATACTAAGCATTGTCAATAAATGACTCAAATATATATAAGTAGCATACGACATCAAGGTACAGGGCATCGAAATCAAATAGAGGCCTAAACAGAATTTAGGTACGCAATTTAACATAGCATGCAATTTATTTGTAAATAAAATAATTTCACATTAGGTACAATATGCTCAAGGAGGAGGGCATGGTGACTTGCCTTGCTTAGCTACGGCAACTTTCTCCTCTATGTCGAGGGGTTTGTCGTTGCAAACGTAGCCTAATTTAGGTGAAACAATTAGTCAGACTCGCGTCCTAGATATTACTAAATAAGGAATAAATATAAAGAAAATGGGGAAATACCAAACCAGTGTCATTGGGTAGATCTTGATTTTAGATGAATTTTGGTGAAAGTTTCACTCGATTTGGACTTAGTATGGAGGAGATATAAGCTTTCAAAGTTTTAAATTTGAATAAAACAATTTAAATATAAAAACCTACTATCGGAGTATTTTTATTTATTGGCAGTATTATATATTTTTTAAGAAAAATCACTTCTCTCACTGACAACTAGGGCCCACTAGCCAGGAACCCAAGAGATTGTGTTAAACCTCCTGTGTCACTAACATGTGGGGCCCAGAGCTGGTTAAGGATGAGGATTAAGCCTCATAAGCCATGGGGGCCCACATGTCAGCGACCCATTTGGTTAACTAGTTTTTAAAAATATTTTTCGCTACTGACCAAGGCCCACCTGTCATAGGGTGACTAGAGGGTTATTATTTTTCTTCACAGAGGATTAAAAGGGCGGGCCCACATGTCAGTGCCGAGGGAGGGGATATATTAATCCCCCTTCCTCGTCTTCCTCGACTCGCTCTGCCTGGGCGCCGGCGGCGTCCTCGGGGAGGGAGAGGGAAGGCGACGGGAGGTTCACCGTGCGGCGGCACCGGCAGGGAGGAGAGGGGAGGTAGGAGCTCACCGGGCGGCGGTCGGGGAAACGACGCAACCGTGCACAGGATGTTTGGGGTGGGCTTACGATGTCAAGCAGCGTCGTGCCGCGCCCACCTTGCTCCGGAGCTAGGACGATGAGGAAGGGGGTGGGGAATGCTCGGTGGTGGTGGGTGGAAGAGAACTGGATGGGGATTTCTCCCTCTTTTATGGGTGCGGCGGCAGCGACGGTACACACGCATGACTAGCAAGCGCGGCGGGGCAGAGCGTGTACTTGCTGGGTGGCGAGGATGCACGTGGGCGGCGGGGCTGGGATTTTTGCAGCGAGGCGGGCATGGGAGGTACGGGGCGTCCCAAGACCCAGTGTCGATGCTTTGTATTGGCAATAATTATATGGGGCTACTTGTGAGACCTAAACTTGATGGATTGCAAAGGAACAAGAAACAATTTATCTTAGTTCAGGCCCTCAAGGCGAGGTAATACCCTACTTCCAGCTGTGGTGTGTTGCCTTTGAGGTTTCTCTGGTGAGATTGTGGTGTCTTTTCTGATGAGATTGTTCTGCCCCAGGGGGCTCCTTACCTCTCCTTATATATTGAGAAGGCAAGGTTACAAGATAGGAATCCCAGTCGGACTTGACTAAGGGATTTCCTTCTAAGAATACAATGCACCCAGCTAGGACTATTTCCTTTCCCTTGTCGTGCAAGGTTACATATGCCAAGTTCTATTGTATCCCTAATTATAGGATTAGGCCCATCCTCTATCCGAGTGGCTACAAAGCTTCCCTTGAGGTACCCAGGGCCCATGGCCACCACAGTAGCCCCTGAGGCCTTCATAGTTGAGTCATAGCTATCGCCGAGTGCCCATCCTCTTTGGTAAAGATTTTTTGAGTGCCTTGCTCCCGAGTAGCTAGTGTCCGAGTATCTCTTCTCTAAGTCCTGCTTCATATCAGTTGGCAATAAGGCTATGAAGGGCGTCATAGAAAAATATGAATAGTGTGCGCCGAATAGGTGCACCTATTAGGTGTAGCCCCTGACTTTGTGCTTAATTGTGAAACAATTAAATATAAAGTCAAAGATCTTTAATCTTTAAGTCTTTCCCGAGCGATATATTTCTCAGGAATTGGATTCTTCAGCATCATATTAGCTGAGAATATTTTTGCTCAATGGCATTTCGGCTAAGCATGGAAGCTGAGTACCACTTCATAGATTTTAACCCAATATGTGGCTAGGTGTACTTGAGAGATATCTGCATCCCCAATTTTAATGGAGACTAGCTATTGATCCTTATAAGGATATATCCTCAATACCTTGTCAAATAATTCAGATATCTGAACACATATGTTTAGCAATTAGGCTTAACATGAAGCATATCTGATTATTTTAATCGGTTTCTGTAAAATAGCATCTGCACTGTGATTTTAACACAGACAGCCATCGGCTCATTAGGACATGCCATTTAGGAACTCATATCTTACGGCCCATTACCGAGCAAGCTGGCCCATACCAGCTACCTTGCGTAGGCCTATAATTAGGGGGAGAGAGAAAAGATTCCCCTTTCTCCCCCAAATCGCGAACGCTTCAGCTCTCAGCAAATGCGCCAAACTTCGCGCTCTCCGCTCTGCCTATGGTTTTTTGTAGCTCGAGCTCCCCTCTAGAAATCCATAGGGATCTTCTCTCCCTCAATGATTCCCGTCTTCCAGAAGCTCCTCCACTGCAGTTTTTCACCCCGACGATGCTGAGAGCACCAATCGACATCCCCAACATGTCATCTGGGTTGTGGCCTACATCCGATGCCTGCTTGGCGAAGCTGGCGCTTCTGGAGAGGAAGAAGTGCCTCCAGCCCAAGGAGCTTATCAACTGGCGCCCTGCCATTGGTGAGTCGATCCCCTCTGCAGGTCCCCACGAACTTGTGGTTTTTGGCTCTTTCTTCAACCGTGGATTTGCTCTTCCCGCTTCTGATTTCCTTCACGGTCTTCTCGATTATTACAAGATCGAGCTCATCCACCTCAACCCTAACTCTCTCCTCCAAATCACTATTTTCGTTACTCTTTGTGAAGCTTTCCTAGGGATCAACCCCCATTTCTGTCACACCCTGAATTTTCCCCTTAAATAGAGCCACACAAAATATATTAAAGGAAAAGCCTCAAAGAAATCATTTTAAAAGGCCAGGGGAATTAATTAAATATGTAAAATGCAAAATAATAAAATATCATGGCTGAGAATATTTTTCCTATATTCTCTTTGCTAGAATAGACTAACAGGATTTTTATGGGAATTTTTAGAGCACTAGAAGCAATTTTAATAAATCAAAACAAATTATTGGAATTAAAAACCTTCTGGAAATCCCTGGGATTTCTTTTCCTTATCTCTTTTCTTTTTCTCTCTCTTTTCCTCTCCCGGGCCGTGGCCTAGCCCACGTCGCCCACGCCTCTCCCTGCTCCCCCGTACCTCGGCTTTGACTTCGAACCATGCGGACTGAGTCCCTGCCTGTTTCCCCCCACCTTCTATGCCCCTCCGCCACGACCGCGGATGAATCGTGCCCACTAGCCGCCGCGGCCACCGCCTCACGTCCCCGTGAAATTCGGCCAACTTGGCCACGAACTCCCGCAGCTGAGTACATATAAACCTTCCCCGTGCTCTGTCCTCACTTTCCCCTCAGTTGCCCACATCTGCCGAGTACCCAAACCCCCTCCGCACCAAGCTCCCGAATCGCCGCCGCGCTCCATCGACTCCAGTCGCACGTCGCCGTCGCCGACTACCGCATTCATGCTCGCTAGTTTCGCTGCACCCTGTTGCGTCCTGTTCCATCGCCGGCCGCCTCGAATTCCCGTCGGAACTCCATCCTCTCCGTCGCTCCTTTCGGTAAGCCTCTCCGCCGGGAGTCGGCCGCGGATTTCCATCGACCCACTCGGTCTTTTTCTCTCCTAACACGTTCTACACCTCCACCAGGTTCTCCTAAACCCCGTTCGCACCTCCGTCATTGCTTCGTGCCGCCAGAACGCCATTGCCGTCGGCTACCCGAACCTCGCCGCCGCCAAACCCCTCTAATCGCTGTCGTCCGCCGCTCTCCGTTGGTCACCGCACCTCGGTGGGTACTCGGTCACATTCCTCACCTCTTCTGCTGCTCACCGCCACTCTCCAGGAGGCTGGATGGTCACCGGTGGCAACCATCGGGCCGCTCACCCCGCCATGGTGCGGCTGCACTGGCGGGGGTGAGTCCCGTTCATCCTCAGCCGTCCGATCTGCCCGGCAGATCATGGCCGTTTGCATGCACCCGTGTCGCGCCCGCATGCATGGACCAAGTCCACCGTGCGCCATCCTCCCGCGCCGCTGACCCGTAGGCCCTGTTTGTCGGCACCGGTTCCCCATGGTCCACTGGCGCAATAATCCCATTTAATTGCACAATAAATCGATTAATAATTAATTTGTATAGTGAAATCACAGTAAAACTTCTAAAATTCATAACTAACTCATACGAATTCCGATTAAGTCCATCCAAATCTCATTAAATCCAGAAAAATGCCTAGAATCCATTAAAAATACTTTCAGCCACTGTTTCAGTGTCCACATGTGCTGTTTTTAATTGTTTATGCGTTGTTTGCCATAGAAACCGACGCTGTTGATCCTCCAGTTTACTACAAAGTTGTTGCCGAATTCACCGAGTCAGAGCAAAGCAAGTCGCACCATTTCCTCGATCATTTTGTACCCATTTATTCCAAACTCAATTTTAGAGGAATTTTGAGAGTTGAATGGTCCAATTTGGAGTTTGTATGAATTAGTTATGAATTTTAGAAGTTTTCTCTAATTTTAATCCTAAAAAGAAAAGCTAAATCGATTTATGACGTCATTTTTATTTATATTTGTGAAGGAAAAGGGGAATTAATGCGTCAGCCTCAGGGAAGAGAGAGGGGGACACCACTAACATGCGGGGCCCGCGCGTCAGTGGGAGAAGGGGAGCCGGTCCACAGTGGACCGAGACCACGAGGCGGTCCACGGGGATGGATAGTTGAGATTGGTCTAAACCCGGTCGGATGGCACGGATTGGATGGATGACATGACCGGGTGGCTGAGATCGAGCCGGGGTGGATCGGACAGTTGAGATGGGATGGGCCGGATCGATGACTGATCCGGCCACGGAGGCAGACATGTAGGCACAGCGCGTGCACCCACGAGGAACGGGACACCGAGGTGGCAACGACGTGGCGGTTGACGGGGCTGCCATGTAAGCACAATGGCGGCCGGCGGCAGGGCTGACTGTCACCGGCAAACGGTGGTGTGGCAGTGGAAATGGGGTGCAACAGAGGCTAGACAAAGAGGATGATCCTCACCTGCACTTACACGACGACAAATGACGGTGCAAGGCAGCTGGCGGCGAGGATTTGGCGGCGGCGGCTTCGCGGTCGACAATGGTGAGCGGTTTCCAGCGGGCTTCCGGGTGGAGAGGCAGTGGCCGAGGTAGAGAGGGCCACGGCGGAGCCGGTGGTGAAGGCGAGGAGGTTTGACGGCGACTGGAGCGACAACGAGCGGCAGCCGGGATTGGCGAGAGTGGCTGAGTCCACGGGTTCGCGGGGACGGTGATGCTTCGGTGGCCTTTGGCTTCGATCAAGTAGCGGCCGGGACTCCATGAGGCCCAGCAAAGCTAGAGGAGGTGACGACACAACTCGGCGTGGCCAAGAGGGTGGCAAGCAGCGACCGGAGGTGGGGAATGGCGGCAGTGCGAGGCTTGCACGGTGGGGAGCGGGCTAGGGAGTACGGGGGAGCTCGTGCGAGGGGAAAGAGAGAGGGAGGCACATGGATCTCTTTATGGCCTCGAAAGGCCGGCTCGAGGCCGAGTGAGGCGGATTTGGAGGGAGAACGGGCGTCAGCCGACGTGGGTGTCATGGGGGTTGTGGAGCTCAATCCCACACCCAATCTTACAGGGTGAGAGAGGGGAAACGTGCGAGAGGTGGAGGGGACCGAGTCCACACGGTTCGGACAGGAGCACAGGAGCAGGAAGCGTGGGAATCGGGGCAGCGATGTGGGTGTCATGGCCGCAGCATCGGCGGATGGAGGTGCAAGAAGAGCCTGATAGGTGGGGTCCGGTCCCACTTGTCGGCGAAAGGATGAGTCGGCGACTAGCCTGCCCGGCTGGGCCGATGCGGGCCGAGGTGGGGCAGGCTGGTGTGGCCATGGGGAGGGAGATTTGGGCCAGAGGCAGCCCAATAGAGGTAGGAAGGGTTTTTTAATTGTTTCCCCCTTTTCAACAATTATTTAAATGAATTTTGTGCTGTTAAAATTAGTGATAGAGCCCTAAAAATTCCCGAGAAAATTCAGATAGTACTTTAGGGCATGGAGAAATTAGGAAAAATTCCTCTGTGCATAAATTATAAAGGGAAATTTATTTTCACTTGTTAAATGCATTGAAATTTTAATGTAAATTCTAAAAACCAATTATTTCATAATTTTTAATTCCTTGAGGAAAATCAGGGCGTGACAAATCTATCCCCCTTTTAGAAGTGAAGACCTTTCTCGTTGGAGTGAGCTTAGAAGACCTTGGCCTGTCCAGATTCGTAGTGCTAGGTTGTGTCAAATCCCGTCCTAGGTTGCTATATTTTGGAACAGAGGGAGTATTTGATAGTTAAACAATTAGGATTCACAAGACACGTCGACAATCTCATATTCCACAAGAATTAACAATGCAATGTCCACAAGTACAAAGATTGCAGCGTCCACAATATAATGTCCAAAGTTTGACATGCACGATACATCAATACAAGGTCCATTACACAAGCAACATTAATATAGAAGTTTAAGTTCGACATAAAGTAAACAAGCTAGTAGTTCCATTGCCGGTATGCCATGTTGTACTCCTCGGTCGACATAAGCATCAAACCATGTTGCTGAAGCAACCCCGCCTTGTAACCTTGCCAACTTTGGCCTGTCCATGCAGCTGTTGATTGCCATTGACCATACAACTGAGCATACCACTCAGACCCTGCTCACTCATACACCCACGTAACAGGAGGACAATCAGAAGCCTCTGGACGGTTGTAGGTGTATATTGGATAACCACCTTCAACACTAGAGGAACTAAATGAGCTATAGCTATCCTATGGTGCGTCAGGCTGCCCTTGTTCTTGGCAGCCTTTCGTAGTCACGATAGTTCGCTGAGAGCTTGGTGCGCCATGATCTTCGTTTTGAGTGGCATGTGTGAAGTCAGGCTTACCTGCAATTTCATTAAGGAAAAAAGTAAGCATGAAGCACCATAGGGAAAATGTGGAACTAATATGTAAGTGCTTGTACTAGTGAATTGAATCAAACTATGATCTTGTGACTGTGTTGTTTGACCTCCAGAAGACCCTGAATTCCCGCCTTGTCCACCTGCGTCACTGTCATCACCGTCATCCCCATCATCTATGTCAGTTCTTGAGCAGTTATCGTTGGACTCTTGGTATGTTGGACTTCCCTAAGTCTCGTCATCGCTGCCAACACTCATCGACCGTGTTGTGCGGCTTTTCCCCTTCCTTTTTTTGGCTGACGGCGGTTGTGGCCCCTTGCGAGTCTTCCTTTTTCCAATGTGAGTGTCACCCATATTCTTTTCAACCTAATCTGCAACACTAGAAGCTCTTGTGGCCCTGCGCAAGTCATCAGCATCCACTTTGTCAGCTACAAGTGGGGATGGGAAGGGGGTGTCAGAATCGGAGCAGTCTTCATCTAACTCAGGATATGCATTTGACCTAGCATTCTCCATCCAAGTTCTAATCTGATTGTTGCTATCAGAAAATGTAAGGTCCGCTAGCCTTTAAAGAGGATCGCACTCTTCCTTCCTGAGGTCACCTCCTACCTATTGAATTCGAAGCCAAAGGTTGTAGTTGACATAAACAACCTTGTTCAGTTGCTTGTGTGTTAGCTTACTGTAGACATTGGTATGGATCAAAGCAAATGTGCTCCAGTTCCGTTCACACCCACTGGATGAGCAACATTGTGCAACAATGTGCAAAGCAAGCTTCTTTAACGTCGGTGTGTCCGACGCAAACATAGACTACCATTGTGCTGCAAGTTACAAGCAATATGTCATTCATATGCATACAACTATACATACGATAGTTGGGTTAAATGTGACATACCGAGGGAAGTTTTCCCATTCATTGCCATCTTTCTCGCAAGCGGCCTTCCGAAATCCCAACCTTTCTGCCTATATAGGTCGACCTCCACCAAAGCGTTAGTGGTAGTGTCAAGGTCCACCATCCACTCGAACGCATGGCGAAGATCTTCAAAGAGCGAGGTGTTCGTATTGTATGCATAGTGTGTCTGAGGGTTTAATGCTACACCTACAGAATATATCACGGATACATAAGATAAGTACTTTGCCACAATTGTAAATTGAACTGAACAAGAGTGCTTACTACCTGCATTGATGAGGGTATGATTTGTAAGATCAAGCATCCTTCTATTAACAATCTCCATGTAAGCATCAAATTTGTGTCTTTCATGTGTAAACAAACTATCGTACTCCATTTTTAACAACTGGTATCATAGTAGAAGCTCACTCAAATTAGGGTTCTTGTCTTCATCGGCGAACCAAAGGAAGGAGTACATTGGTTGCACTAACTTGACCACTGTATCTAGGTTTTCCCACCAACTCATGCTAGAAAGGCATGAGTGAACATATTTACCTTCAGATGTCGAGCTGAACTTGCTCTGCATGAATCCAGATAAAGCCATCCACATCATAAATTGTTCTCGCCTCTTAAAGAAACTTTCAAGGAATGTTTAGTTCGTGCTGAACCGTGTGGCATTACACTTAACCAATTCCCCTTCTATAGCTTCCTTCATCATGGCATGTAGCTTCGAATGGTTGTACAACCATCGAAATATCATCCTTGCACTGTTAATCATGGTAGTATGGTCCGGTATTTTTCCAATCTCCTTCAACATCAAGTTAATGGTGTGAGCCACACAAGGTTGCCAAAAAATAGTAGGGTACTCTTGCCTTAGGAATCTACAAGCCTTCTTGTAGTTGGACCCATCATCGGTGATAATCTGCATGATGTTCTTTGAGCCAATATCATGCACCATCTTCTTTAGCTGCTACATGAAGACATGACAAAATATATATAAGGCCGGGAAATACATGGAGTTACAAAATCTATGGAATACATTGTGTTACCTTCAGTACGAAGGTAGAATCCTGGCTCTGCCCTGTAGCATTAATACAGTTGTAGAAGAACATAACTCCATTGCAATAGATTAAGAAGTTTATTACCGACATGCCTATGGTGCCAGTCTAGGAATCACACATGAGAGTAACACCATATGATGGCTGTTACACCCTAAAAATCGCCTTAATTAAAAATTATTTTTGGGTAAATAGAAATACAAGAATACACTAGAAAAGTTGGTTGTGAAAGTGTTTGAATGAAATTTGGAAATTTTCAATATTAAAAATCCCAATCTTAAATTTTAAATAAATGCTTGGATGCTTTTATAGTCCTGGGGTTTTGTCGAAATATTTTAAGTGTTTAAGTATTTATAATAATAAATTCTTCGTGTTTCGTGGTGGCATTTACTTCTGGTAAATTCTCCATTATTTAATAGACTCTCTCAAAACTTTCTCAAAATTTTCGAAGCTCTAGAATTAATTTAAATGAAATAAAGATCACTTCAGTAATTGAATAAACAAAAAAAAATTCCTTTTACTTTCCTCAATCTCGGTCGTTTATGGTCCTATTGTTTATCTCGACACTCTAAAATTCGTTTGAATTTTCCCAACTCGATATCCGAGATATCATTTTCCTTTTGAAATAAAATCCTGGATGTTTCCTCAAAGTTCCCTTCCGTCGAAACGAATCCAAATCTCCGATCTTCCAAGATTTACCCCAAATTCGGTCCTCATAAAATATCCTCGTCAAATCCTGTATCCTAGAATATTTATAATATCCTGAATATTCCAATTCTCCAGTTCTCAGGAAATACCCTCTGGTTACCAAAACAAAGAATACTTCCCATATTCTGTATATCTCTAAATTCCTGATGATTCCTGATCCCATAAAATATTCCCCCTCTCGTATTCCCCAAAATATTCATATACATTGGATACTTAACCATTCCTCGAATCTCCATAATCCTGAATATTCTTACATTCATGAAATCCCAGATGTTCTAATTTCCCAGTCTCCATAAAAATATCCTTTAATCCACCACCCAACATATATATATATATATCCTGCTATCCAGAATATCCCAAAATTCCAGATAATTTCGCAATTTCTAAATTCCAGAACAAGACTCAGATTCCACAAATATCCCAAATTCCAATTTTTGCACAATTGGAATTTTCCGGAAAAACCTCCTATTTTTCCTTTCCAATTTGACCCCTTTTCCTTTTCTTTCCCTTCTTTTTCTTTTTCTCCTTTCTTTTCTTTTTCTCATTCTTTCTCCTTGGGCACTGTTCTTCTTCCACCCGGCCTCCTCCCACTCTCCTTCTTCCTTCTGCCTCCTCTCTCTCTAGCCGAGCTGCCCCGTGCCCAAGTCCCCTCAGCCTCGCTCCGTCGGCCCGCGTGCCACCCCGAACAGGCCTGGCCTAGTCCAGCCGACCCGAGCTGCCACCTCCATGGCCCAAAGCTACCGCTCTGCGCCCGCCGTGGCCACAGCCACAAATCCCGGCCGTCGCCGCCCCGGTCTCTCCCTCGCTCTCGCCCTATATATATCAAGCCGCCACGCCCCTGTGCCCTACCGCCGCCGCCCTGCTCGCCTAGCGCCGCGCCGCCGCCTGCGCCTCCGAGCCCTAGCCGCTGCCACAAAATCCAAGCCATCGCCGCCACCGCCTGCTGCCGTCGCCGGGAGCGTCGCCGCCGTCACCTTGCTCCATCGCCACTGTGGTGAGCCCCAGCGCCTCGCTCCTCTTCCACGGCCGGCACCTTTGTCCTCCCCTCTGTTCCTCGGTGCTCTGACTCCCCGCTTCACCCCGCCGGTGCATCACCGTCGGTTCCGCCGCCGGATGCCGTTGACCGTCGTCGCGCCGTCGCCGGCCCTCGCCTCCCTTCCCTGTCCAATGTGCTAGCGATGTGCCATGGGCGCATTATAGAGCTCAGCAGTCCCTCTGAGCCACCAACAGGTGGGCCCTAGTTGGCTGTACCCTCTCCTATGACATGTCGGCTCCGACGGTGAACTCCTTCGGTCACTGACAGTGGACTCGACGAGGAAAACCTCATTCGAAATCCCCAGCCGTCAGATCATCCCAATCAAATCCGATCCATCCGATCCACTTTAAACCCCAGATAAAACCCTAGCCGTTCGATCTTCTCCAGATCCAATTTAGACAGTTGGATCCCCATAGCACTAGATCCATGCCACGTCAGCCTTAAATGCCCAGTTGTCATCTGACTCAGCTGCCACCTCACATCCTCTGCTCACGTGGCATCCACCTCATCAGTCCACAAACCTCCCTTACCCTCTGTTCCATAGACCAAGTTCACCATAAGCCTAGACAATGATAGTGGACCCTACCTGTTATCTCCTCTGAGAATAATTATTTTAATTTGAAAATCTAGAGAATATTCCAGGAAATATTCTTTCCTCTATTCCTTTTGGATTTTCTCGAATTCAATCTTCTGGAAGCCATATCATTTCCATCTGAACTCCAATTCGAACCGTTCTTCTTCCTAAATTCATCTAAAATCATAATCTACCTGTTTATATACTTTTTATGTACTGTTTATTTAGAGTTCCTTAGGGTTTTTTCCCAATTTATGTGTAGTCTATCGTTTCTGCCATTTCGGAGGAGCGCAAAGGTTGCGGAAGTATTCAAAGGATCGCCTGAAGACTTTTCTATTGCAAGGCAAGTCACATGACAATCCCCTTGAGCATGTTGATCCCATTTAGGTCAATTATTTTATTTTAACGTTATTGCATGCAATATTTTAGAATGTCATTATTATGGGTATTAATTATAAATCCTATATTCTTTGATTATGGCCATTTTGGTATTGATGCCTTTACCTTGATACCTTAGTTGATAATATTGACTAGCTAAATGACTATTTACTGATCTAGCTAGATTATTTAGGTTTTGCTTAGTCATACCTAGAAACTTTAGCGTCATTTTATGTGGAAAACTAATGATTCGCTTATCAATAATTAATGGACTATGGTTATTGTTTCACGACAGTTGGTCGTGGCTGGTTAATTAATTGTGCCAACTAAAATTTGACTGAATAGTGGGTTGTGACCATCAGGGTTGTGAATGCTGCTAGTGGTGCTCATGACAATTAAGGACCGGTTCACGGACTACTTGTTGCAAAGCAATACCGTACTAACCACAAGCCAGAATGGGCAACGGCTGGACCCATAGTGTAGCGAGTTCAACAGGACGCACCACGGTATGTTGTGGTTGTGTCAATAAGACCACCATGGTTGTGCCAATAAGTCCATGTTTCGGGCATTGAACCGTCTCCCTGTCTAGGCGCCTGATCAGTTCCTACCTGAGACTAGTGGTTCAGTGGGTATTTTTCTGTTGGGCAAGTTGCATGAAAGGTTTTGTCACGGTTTCCCCCTTTACTGTACCATGGTGGTATTTCGGGGCATGATAACATGTGTGGAATCATGTCTTGTTGGTAAAGTTGTACACCTCTAGCTAGAGTAAAACTATTCGAATAGCCGTGCCCGCGGTCAATGGGCGGGCCTAGCAATGTTTTCTGTAATTAGTCCCACATTACTCATTAATGCTGATAAATGATGGAACATGATAGCTCCAGATTGGAGGGTTACTAATTTTGGGCCTGAATTGCGTTGCAGCGTTGTTCAGTGATTGGTTCAATGTTGATAAAAATTAAACTATATTGATTTTATAGTGGTTTTAAATGCAAATGTTTTAAATATTGTTTATGCAAATGAGCCATACTATGCCATTCCTTTGGGTTCATGTTGCATTACATTGAATTTCCTAGTGTGGCTTCTCGAGTACTATGGGTGGTACTTAGTTTTGCAATATTACAATCATCAAAGTGAAGCTTTGCGAGGAAGAGAAGTTTGTTATTTGGCTTATACCTCAATTGAGCTGCCTGTAGCTTGGTGCTGAAGCTATGCTAGTTGCCGTTCCACTAATGCTATCTCCTGTGTGAGGACTAAGTGCCTCTTCTATAAGTATTTATCATTATTTTGTTTTGGTTATGTTTATCAAATTGTTGGTTTGTGTACCTCGGCTGATTCCTAGACGACTATTTATTGCACAAATTAGCTTTGGAAATTCGGGTGAATTTCTGGGCGTGACAATAGCCAATCTTTGTTGAATCTATCAAATTGCTTCGCTACGTCCTTCATTGTGGAATCCAGGTACTTGCCATCTATCTCTTTACCAGTTGGAGAGGGTACTAGTTCACCTGCAATGAATACATTATCGCATATAAGGTAAAATAATATCACATTAACTATCACATTAATGGACTATATATATATAGTCCATCAACTATGACATACCCCACTTCTGTGTCTCATGAACAACGCTTTCGAAGTACGGATTGTTAGCATTTCTCCTAGGGGATGCCAAAGGTAAAGAAGAACTGACCCAGGACTCACCAATAGCCTCCTTCGCTTGCTTCCCTTCTTTGTCCACCACCTAGTGTCGATCCTTGGTTGTACAGGGGCCTTGGCACTGGCTAGATTGTAATCTCTCACCGCAGGTGACTCTCTCTGCGATGATGACCTCCTTAACATCCTCACAATTGGGTTACTTTTGCTCTTCTGTGCTCGGGGTTGCGCAGACCCGCTGCCACCACCATGCTCATATATGCCACCTCATTCCTCCACACCCTTTCTGAATTCGGCCTCTGCCTGTGAGGTGCATCTGCTCTTCCTCATCGGCATCACCTGTTAGGTCATAATAATTGAGCCATGGTGTGTCCTCCCTTCTCAACCTCTCATTGGTACGCCTATCACCACCATCCTTTATTTGGTCCGGGTCGCGACGGAAGAAATCACGGACATCTGGTGGCACCGAGGTGCAATATGTTGTCCTCTTCCCTTTTCCAGCCAAATGGATTTTGAGTTGAGTTACCTTACCACTACCCTTGTGCGTATGACAGTACCTACAACGCCATCCTGGTGGTATGTTCTCCCCATGCTCCCATACGGGGTCTCTGTCTCCTATCTCCCTCCTGAAACAAATGCAACAATCACGCATTTGGACAACAATATAATCACTAATCTACGGAACACAAGTTACCAATATAGAGCTCATTCCTACTCATATAAACAAATCATCCAACAAATTCAATTAGCATTCTCCCACATAAACCTTCCCTTAAACCTAAACACCGAGGTTATCGTGCCATACCCCACGGTAACCGGACGATGAGGACCAAATACCGCATGATAATCACACAAACCATGGTAACCACATGATGAGGACCAAATACCGCACGATAATCACACAAACCACGGTAAACGCAAATCCTCAACCCTCCCCAGGCTACGCGAACGACGCGCGGTAACCGTGCCATATCACGCGGTTACCGCAGCAAACCGTGCGATTACCAGCCGAAGGTAGAGGGTTACCTCCTACCCTTGCCGACCGACGGTTACCGCCTAATACCGCATGGTTATTGCACAATATCGCGCGATTTCAGCCGTCGGCGGTGAATCTATGGCCGCCGCCACACAGGAGCAACAGGGACGGGAGGGAGGCACGGTGGAGTCCAGAGATGGAGATAGGGGACGGATTTAGGGCACATTCTTTTTCTTTCTACTCGGTTGGACCGCAGTAGGACGAATGCACAGCACTGGGCCAGCCCATCTCATATAATATTTTTCGGTTTTAATATTGCCTTCTCGGTTTGAGTCCAAAAAACAATTTTAAAATCACATTTTTCATAAAATTTCTTCACCATAGTGATCCACAATTCGAGTACTACTTGTTGGAATTCTGATGAATTTTGCTTTAACCATACCGCCGGTTACCCTTACCGTACCCTGGCAATATGGGCGGTTACTACGATAACCGCATGGTAACTGGCGGTATGGGAGACCTTGCATGTAGACACGCAGTAGGACTCCTTCCACGATGCCACGGATGCACCGTGAAAATCTCGTTGGCTCAATCTTTGGATTACGTCACTGCTATAGAATCGGTTTTCGCAAACAGACCCCCCTAGAGGTGTTAACGCCAAAATTTGGTAAGGCCCTGTGTCAGAGTTGGTCAAAGGGGAAATTGCAGTCAACCGACGGGAATTGGTCCAGAAGAAACCGACTCTGGAAAGGAGCCGTGAAGACCGCTGTTTGGCAATTATCTACTGTACCTATTAATTAGGAAAGTGTTTATCTTTAGGAAACCTGACCTCGTGTCCGGTCAGGTCTTGTTAGTATTTTCTATTGTAATTAGGAGATCGTGAACCGTGTCCTAAAAGGACTCATGTAACTCGGGGTATATATACGTACGCCCGGGCACATTGTAAATTATCACAACAATCAATACAAATTCGGCGCATCGCCACCCCTTCGACGGGATCCTGCTTCTCGAGCCGGGCTGCATCGGTTAGGTCCGAACTCCTGCGAGAGGGTAAGTCTCGTCACCCCGGCTACCTATCGGCTAGGACTTCCTCGGTTAGGTCCGATATTCTAGTCGGTTTATGGTAGTCGGCTTACCACGATATATTTACTTTATCTATGACTGCATCAGTTCAGTTTGACCTCATAGATTGATTAGGTATATCACATCACGCGTGCATAGATCGTATCGGCTTACCGGGAGCGATTTATCATCGGTTCGTGCTGCATCGGTTGGGTCCGACCTACTGAACCGCTAGTGATAAGTCGATCCTGCTAGGCCGATGCGTTGTGTGCAGGCGTTTTATCGGAGTGCATAGCCGGTAAGTTATTTTCATCACGGTCGCATCATATCTATCGGCCTATTGAGGCATCGTTATCATTGTTGGTCTGTGCTGCAACGGCTGGGTCCGATCTACTAGACCAACAATAATAGCTTTACTCTTGATGAGCCGATGGTGTTGTGCGATGGTGTTATCGGAGTGCTTAGCCGATAAGTTATCTGTTAAAGCCGACTACATTTATTCATTGTCTTATTCTATACTCGCTCTGTTCAGTAGTCGGCTAGCTTATCAATTATTTATCATTTATGTTATTGCATACTTTATTATATATTCTTGCCTGTATTATTGTTACAATCGGCTAAGGACTAGCCGATGGGTTTATTCTGCCGATCCAAGTACAAGTACAAGCAGGTTCCCGGGCACGACCCCAGGTGAGGGCCCGGGCATGAGCTTGGGTAAGGACCAGTGTATGGGCCCAGACAGCGGACGAAGATCCCGGGAGCCGATATAAGCAAGGGCCCGGGCACAGGCATATCTTCATGGCAACACCAGTAACACTAGACTATGATCGGCTAGGATTTATTTGATTTATTTATGCATTATACTTGCTTATTTTATCAAGTTTATAGCCGGTTTTTGAGTATCCCTTCGATGATCGGCTAGCATGATATTTGTTTATTATTATGTTATTGCTCTTGCCGTCATCGGCCTTAAGCCGATGTATAAGTGCTACAGTGCGCATCGGCCATCGGCTGATGAAACGAGTCTAGATCGGCTTCCAGCCGATTGGCTCATTGATCTAACATTTTCCTCTTTGTCAATTACAGGGTCAAATTGACTGGCATGCCTACGAATCTCAACATTTTAGGACCTGCACTGGAGTAAAGCAAATCTCCCAGGCCTTCGCGTGTCGACCCGACGCCAAACCGGATCCCGGCGATTTTTGGCGTCAACAGGAGGTCGCAGGCAGGCCAAGATGAGGCCCGCCTACAATAATCCCGATCCGGGGAGTCGCTTTGGCCCGTCTGCGATAATAGATTCATTATCGCAAGCGGGCCACTACCTATATATCAGCCAAGCTGGACCCCTTCTTCTCCAACCCGACGTTTCTCTCTCCAAAACTTGCCAAAATATAGTGGGGAGGTTTTGAACTCGGATTTCTTGGGGGATTTGACTACCTAAGGTTAGAATCATGTTTTCCTACTATATTTATGAAGTTTTCCTTCAAATTTACAGTTTGGATGGTGTGAATTTTGCTTGGGAATGATGCTCTTTTTTACCTAGATGTAACGATTTTTATTTGTATTTTAGATGAAGTAGGACCAAAATATCTATGTAATATTAGTGCTGTCGGAGGATTAAACCTCGACGGCGGAAAGTCGGGAGACCCCCCTTTTGAGATTCGGCCAGGGGAGTAGTTCTCAGGCGAAGCCGGCTTCGGGTGGAAGAAGATGAATCAGCGCTCGGGATAGAAGCAGAGGGGCTCGAGCTGGAGACAGAAAGGTCCGGACCGTCCTAATCGGGTCCGGACCGTCCGATCTGTCGTGACCACGCGGGAGATAGATCGACAGTCCAGAAGGCGAAGAATCGCGGCGCACAGAAGAGACGGGGGGATTTTTACAGGTTCGGGCCGCCGGAGCGTAATACCCTACTCCTGTGTTTTGGGCTATGAGAGAAAGAGATGAATGTGGATCGGAGTTTACAAGGAGGACCCAGGGAGCTCGGAAGCTCACTGGGAACCCGAAGGTGGCATCGGTCGTTCTACCAGCGACCGGACTCGAGGAAGGAGAAGGAGATCTCTGTTGTCTAAGGCCAGAGCTTCAGCCGCTTGCCTTCGTCTACGGCATGGATCCTCCTTTATAGGCGAGGGGAGTCCACAGTGCCGGTACGCGGAAGGAGATATTTTCCGGTAAGGTCTCCTGTGCGCCCCTCCGCCTGCGACACCCACGCCGGAGTTGGAGGAGCGTCCCGTCGCCCCTGTCTGCCTGCAACGCCCACGCCAGAGTTGGAGGAATGTCCCGTCGCTCACCTCCCCGCCAGCCGTGCCCACGCCGGAGTAGGTATGCAGCGGGCGGTAGAGTCGTGAGGATGTGATGGAGCGGGGAGACGTGATGGCGCATGCCTCCAAGTCAAAAGGCCCTGACTGTGAACAGCAATTGCACAGTGAAAGGAGCCTCCGTAGTCAAAAAGATTCTGACTGCATAGGAGCGGGCGACAGGCGTGTCTCGTCGCCTCATTCGTTAATGTCGGCGAAATGGGACTGGGGGTTCCGCTGTCCCCGGGGACGCGAGGGTCTTCGGCCACGGAAAATACTCCGGAATCCACATTTTGCGCAAGAGGAGACCGGCTACGGCCGCTCTCCCGCCAAGTATCCAGGGGCCCGGGCACTGGCCGGGCCCGGATGAGCATCCCCCAGTCCCGGGCGCCGGTCGCCCCGGACCTGGGTGCCGATTCCCGACTGGACTGCTCCCGGGTGCCGACTGCTCCCGGGGGCCGATGCCCGGCCACGGGGCCGACTGCCGACTGCCCCGGAGCCGACCGTCGACGGCCCCGGAGCCGATGCCGACTCCCCCGGTGCCGACTGCCCCCGATCGCCTCGGCCCGAGTGCGGCCCCGAGAGCCGATCGCCTCGGCTTGCCGGTCCGATCTACCCGAAGAACTCTAGCGGACCAACTCTCCAATTACCCACATTAACGAATGAGGCGACGAGACACGCCTGTCGCCCGCTCCTATGCAGTCAGAATCTTTTTGACTACGGAGGCTCCTTTCACTGTGCAATTGCTGTTCACAGTCAGGGCCTTTTGACTTACGTCTTGAAGAGAAGAGGGGACGCGGGGCGCACCTGGTTCGCTGTGAACTGGTGAAGCTTGATGACTTGTTGCGTAGTCGTGGTGGTTCGCGAGAAGGCGCGGGAAGTCGTGGCCGAGATCGCTGCCCCCGAGGCAGGGTTCCTCGACCGCGGCGAGCACCTTGTGGCGCCGATGGCCGATGAAGGCGGCAGTTTTCTACTCACTCTGCAAGCGGCTGTCTTCTAGGCCCGGGGGCTCTCCATGCCCCTGAGCGCGGCCGACCCGGGGAGCGCAGCAAGGCCACGGGAAAGGGCTGGTTTGACAGGAGACGACATTGGGTGGCAGATTGCCACGTTCACCCGCGCCGTCGCCGAGCGTAGTGGTGAGCATGGGGGTTGTGGCGGCCACGCCGGAGCGGCCGTAGCGAAACCTGCTGATGTCCCCACTGCTGAGGAAGATCGGGATGCCGGGGTAATGTGGCCCGGGAATGCGCCCCGGGACCGACGTGCGGGCGGTCGCCACGTGGCGTCCGGGGAGGACGCGCCTGGGCCCGGGTACTTGGCGGGAAACGGTAGGGCCCCTATTTTGCTGAAGTAAAGGGCGATGCGGCAGCTCACCGCCCATAGGGTTATTACCGAGGTATCTGCGGCGACCTGCTGGCTGGAGATCGAGGCAGCGGAGTGGCGCGTCGTCCGATTGGAGGTCGCCCTCAGATCCGCAGCCGTCGAGGTCTCCCGCGCCTGGTTCGAGATGAAGGCGCGGGGGAGGGGAACACTCTCCCGGAAGGACACCGTCCAGGCCGGTGAGGCCGGCTCGCAACCCGGGAGTATGAGACCGCCGCACACGAGGAAATCTCGGCGATCCCGGACATTGCTTATGTCCGCTGCTGTTGGTTTCTTGTCGCCCCGGGCCCGGGAACGCGGCGTAGCAGGCGCTGCCCGATGCCGGGCGCCAGCTACCGTGGACGGCCATAGCGCCTAAGTCCGTCTCCGGGCCCGGGCATGGCCGGAGATCACTGCAGCAGAGAGGCGCGTCGTCCGATCGCCTCTCGCGCCCAGTCCGAGACGGAGGCGCGGGAGGCGGAAATACTATCCCGGGAGGAGCTCGCCCGGGTCAAAGCGGCCGGGCTCGCTTCTCGGGAATGTGAGGTCGCCGCGCGCGAGGAAACCGTGGCGGTTCGCGAGGAGGCGCAGGAAGCCGTGGCCGAGATCGCTGCCCCGGAGGCAGGGTTCCTCGACCGCGGCGAGCGTCTTGTGGAGTCGATGCCTGATGAAGAGTCTTCTTGTCGCTGCGCGGGGTCCGGTCCGAAGAAGACCAGGGACCCCTCCCCGTGCGACGGTATCTCTGGGCGCGAGCATCTGGTGGAGCCGATGACCGACGGAGAGGTCGGGGACGACGCCGGTTTCCTTCTGACACTTTGCGCGGCCGCCTTCGGGGCCCGGGGGCCTTCCATGCCCCCGAGCGCTCCCCTTCTGACGTCGCCCTGGGTCCGGTCCTAAGTACACCGGTGACCCTCCCCCGTACGTCGACCTCCTTGGGCGTCGCTAGTGCTTGCGCTCCGATTTTGCCTGTCTTGTACAAAGAGAGATGTTTGCGTCTATATATGATCATGTTTATATTTTCGCACCTTGGCTTATCGTGTTGTTCGGGGGTTGCTGTCTTCTGGGGTTTGGGGGCTCGTGTCCGGGAACGTCGTGCACCGGCAGCGAGAGCCGAGAGCCCTGAACAACCGTAGAGTCTGAGGTCCCCCTCGGGCCCTGGTGCGGCAGCCTGCCCCGGGAACTCGGTCTCCGGGGGCGGCGAATCGTGATGGTGGCCCGTCCCGGGAACCCGGTTCTTGGGGCCGCGAACAACCGGGCGCGAGGCTTGCGGAGCGGCGAAATCTGTAGATTTGACTCCTTTAGTCTTCAGCATCCGGGGGCCCCCCGTATCGCGGGGATGGGCCGCTCGACGGTGCCCGGGGTCGCCGGCCAGCGTAGTACCCGGCGCCTCGGACTGATGGTGGGGGAGGAATTGGCCAGACCAGGCACCGCAGCCCGCCCCAAGAATCTAGGCTGGCCCGACGGGGGGCTGCGCCCGAGACCCCGGGGAATCGACGGTACCCGAGGCATGGTCCATGACTCGGCCACCAGGCCTTGGCGACAGGGGCTGCGCTAGTCGGCGGCCCCCGGCCCCCGTCGAGACTTGGAGAGCCCCTCCCTTGACCCTGCCGGGGACAGGTCTATCCTGCACACGATGCGCTGTGAGAGTATTCGGTCTGTTCCCTTGTTCCTTCCATGCTACGAAGCGTGACGTCGACCGCTTCCCGAAGGCGTCCCCCCAGGGGGCGGGACTGTCACGTACGCAACACACGGAAAGGAAAAAGGGGACGAGCCCGGAAATGATGATAAAAGTGTTGATTATGGAAACGAATGTACATGGGGGCCCCGGCCAGCATAGCACCCGGCGCCTCGGGCTGGTGGTTGGGAATGAACTGGCCAGACCGGGCACCGCAGCTTGTCCCGAGGATCTAGACCGGCCCGACAGGGGGCTAGGCCCGATACCCGGGGGACCGACGGCGCCCGGGGCGCAGTCCACGGCCCGGCCACCAAGCCCCAGCGACAGGGGCTGCGCTAGTCGGGCGGGCCCCCGGCCCGGGAGGCTTGCAACTTACCGGGTGTGACTACCGATAGATTGACCCCGAGGCCCCGACTGGGGTGCGACTTGGTGTACGACGTGGTTTGGTATACGCCGGGGCCCGGGGCCGGGCTTACATATGGTACCGGAATCCGGTGTTCCGGGCTTGGAATGTACAGGGACGATTTCCCGGGAGTTGCCCTCGCCTGGTTGTGGGTGTCCGTTTATCGTTCCCTGTTGAGGTTGTCCCGGGCGCCACGTTCCTAAGCTCGCACTCGCCTTGGCGAGGCCGCCCTGGTTCGAGCTCCACGGTGTCGGGCCCCGAAGGCGGGTCCTGGGCCACGCGCTTATGGTGCGAGGGGCCCCGGGGACCCGGGGGCCTGACTGGAATATGGTTTGATATGTGCCGGGATCCGGGGTCCCGGTCTTGGATATGGAACCGGGACCCGGGGTCCCGGGCTTGGAATGCTCTGGGTGTCGCGTCCCCAGGCGCGCAACTGCCCCGGCGATGTTGCCCGAACACTGCTCTGATTCGGGCCCCCCAGAGTTGGTCTCGGGAGATTGCTCTGGAGTGGGTGTCGAGTTTGGACCGTCCGTTCCTGAATCGGACCATCCGAACCCCGCCGATTGGACCGTCCTCACTGGGGTCGGACCGTCCGACCCGCACCGATCGAGCTTGGTCTGCAACCGCTCCGGACGGAACTTCTCGTCATGCTGGGTCAAGTATTTTGGAGTCGAAAATTATGCTTGAAATATTCATGGTGGCACCATGGTGGCGGCCCCCGGCCAGCGGTGAGACTAGGAAGAGTCCGGCGCTGGCTCGAGCACCCCGCAACTTACAGAATGCGCCTATGCATAAAACTTGCGAAGATGCTCGATGTTCCAGGGGTTGGGAAGCGGGGTCCCATCCTCCTGGCCCAGTCTTACCGAGCCCAACCGGGGAACACCGTTCACCAGGAAGGGGCCTTCCCACATGGGGGAAAGTTTATTCCTTCCGGCACGCGTGAGAACACGGCGGAGGACTAGGTCCCCGACCTGGAGTGACCGGGCCCGGACCTTACGCTGGTGATAGCGTTTAAGGCACTGCTGGTAACGAGTGACGCAAAGCGAGGCGCGCCGCCTTCGCTCCTCGAGGAAGTCGAGGTTGTCGAGGTACATGCTGTTGTGGCCGGGGTCGTCGCTGTAGCGCTCTACCCGGGGAGAGCCGAAGGTCAGCTCCGACGGCAACACAGCTTCGGCCCCGTATACCAGGAAGAAAGGGGTCTCCCCAGTGGCCCGGCTTGGCGTGGTACGGTTCGCCCAGAGTGCGGCCGGAAGCTCGTCGATCCACTTGACGCCATGCTTTTTGAGCTCGTTGTAGGATCTAGTCTTGAGGCCCCGCAGGATCTCGGCATTTGCCCGCTCGGCTTGCCCATTGCTAGCCGGATGGGCAGGGGAGGCGAAGCAGAGCTTGATGCCGACGTCGGAGCAGTACTCGCCGAAGAGCTCGCTCGTGAACTGCGTGCCGTTGTTGGTGATGATGCGGTTAGGGATTCCGAAGCGGCTGGTGATCCCCCGGATGAACTTGAGCGCCGAATGCTTGTCGATATTGATCACGGGGAATGCCTCCGGCCACTTGGTGAACTTGTCGATGGCGACATATAGATGTTGATAACCCCCGGCTGCACGGGGAAAGGGGCCGAGGATATCGAGTCCCCAGACCGCGAAGGGCCAGGACAGGGGGATCACCTGGAGGGCTTGTGCCGGCTGGTGACTCTGTTTAGCATGAAATTGGCAGGCGCGGCAGCGCTGGACAAGGTCGAAGGCGTCCTGCAAAGCCGTGGGCCAATAAAATCCTTGCCGGAAAGCCTTACCGACCAGGGATCGAAATGCGGCGTGATTTCCACATTCTCCTTCGTGGACGTCGGTGAGGATCTTGGCGTCGGTTTCACGCGGAATGCACTTGAGCAGGACGCCGTTGGCGCCGCGCCGGTAGAGGTCCCCTTCTACCATGACGTAGCGTTTAGACAAGCGGGCGATCCTTTCTGCTTCCGCGTCGTCTTCGGGGAGATGCGCTCGGAGGAGATATGCCCGGATTTCATCCATCCAGGAAGGCGCGCAGGGTACGGCCGCGAGGATCAAATCCTGGGACCGGGAGCGCGTGTCTGGTTCGGCTCCGGGCTCGGGGGCGACCCTCGAGATCCCGGGTGAGCGCGCCGAGGGAGCCTCGAGGGCTTCCTGGAAGACCCCCGAGGGGATCGGCGCCCGCGAGGAAGCCAGTCTTGAGAGCTCGTCGGCGGCGAGGTTGCGACAGCGAGGGACGTGGCGAAGCCTGAGGTCGTCGAAATGGCGCTCGAGCTTCCGCACTTCGCCCACATACGCGGCCAATTGGTGATCCAATGTTTGGTACTCCCCAGACACCTGGTTGATGACGAGCTCGGAGTCGCCTTGCGCGCACAACCGGCGCACCCCGAGGGCGATCGCGGCCCGGAGGCCGGCGAGAAGGCCCTCATACTCGGCCATGTTGTTGGTGGCTCCGAAATTGAGGTGGACGACGAAGCGGAACTCATCCTCGGCGGGCGATACGAGGACGGCTCCGGCCCCGGCGCTGGGGCGGGAGGCCTGCCGGGCGGAGGAGCCGTCGAAGTTCATTGTCCAGCAGAGGTGCAGCTCAGGGGCCGGCTCGGGGACCGGGGACGCGTCGTCGAAGACGGGATCCGGCTCGGGCCCCGGCGTCCATTCCGCGAGGAAGTCTGCCAGGACTTGGCTCTTGATGGCATGGCGCGCCTGGAAGTGGAGGTTGAACTCAGCGAGCTCGACCGCCCACTTGGCCACGCGGCCTGTCCCCTCCCGGTTATGCAATATTTGCCCGAGGGGGAAGGAGGTGACGACCGATACCTTGTGCGCCTGGAAGTAGTGGCGGAGCTTCCTGGACGTGACGAGAACGGCGTAGAGCATTTTTTGCGCCTGAGGATAGCGTGATTTGGCATCGCGGAGTACTTCGCTGATGAAGTACACCGGCCTCTGCTGCGTGCTCCCGGATCCCGGCTCGGGCTCGGCTCCTTCGAGAGGGAGCGAATTCTTGCCACCAGGAGCACACGTGGGCCCGGGACCCGGATGCCCCGGGCGCGCCTTTGTAGGTAAGGGGCGCTCGACGACAAGTGCCGCGCTCACCACTTGCGGGGTTGCCGCGATGTAGAGCAACAAGGGCTCGTCTGGCGCCGGCGCCACAAGGACAGGGGGCGTAGTTAAATACCTCTTGAGCTCGTCGAGGGCTTGATTGGCCTCCTCCGTCCACGCGAACCGCCCGGTGCTCTTGAGAAGCTTGAATAGAGGGAGGGCGCGCTCCCCCAGCCTGGATATGAAGCGACCGAGTGCGACCACGCACCCGGTCAACCTTTGGGCCTCCCGGAGCCTGGTCGGGAGACGCATACGGTCGATGGCCGCTATCTTCTCCGGGTTCGCTTCAATGCCGCGGCTGGACACAAGGAACCCGAGGAGCTTGCCGGCCGGGACCCCGAAGATGCACTTGTCCGGGTTCAGCTTCATCCTCGTGCATCGAAGGTTGCTGAACGTCTCGGCCAGGTCGTGGAGCAGAGTGGCGCGGTCGCGTGACTTCAGCACCAAATCGTCGACGTAGGCCTCCATGTTGCGGCCTAGCTGTGGTTCAAAGGTTACCCGGACGGCGCGTTGGAAAGTAGAACAAGCATTCTTCAACCCAAAAGGCATGCGCACATAACAATAAGCCCCCTGGGGGTAATGAAAGAAGTTTTTTCCTCATCCTCCTCTGCCATGCGGATTTGATGATATCCTGCATAAGCATCAAGGAAACACAAAAGGTCGCACCCCGCGGTGGAGTCGACTATCTGATCTATGAGTGGCAGAGGGAATGGATCCTTTGGGCAAGCCTTGTTGAGGTCGGTGTAGTCTACGCACATGCGCAGCTTCCCGTTAGACTTGGGGACGACGACTGGGTTAGCCAGCCACTCCGGGTGGATGACCTCGCGGACGAAGCCGGCCGCAAGAAGCTTATCGATCTCCTCGCGGATGAAGGCTTGGCGCTCGGGGGCCTGTCGTCGTGCCTTCTGCCGCACCGGGCGTGAGTCCGCGCGGACAACCAAGCGGTGCTCTATCACCTCCCTGGGGACCCCGGGCATGTCCGACGGTTGCCAGGCGAAGACGTCGGAATTTGCCCGAAGGAAGGCGACGAGTGCGCTTTCCTATTTCTCGTCCAGCGATCCGCCAATCCTGACGGTCCGGGACGGGTCGTCGCCGAGGGCGACTTCCTTGATCGGCTCCACGTCGCTGGCGACGGTGCGCGCCTTGGGGGCACGGGATAGCGAGGGTCCCGCGCCGCCCGCCGCGTCGGGAGCTGTAGGAGTGATGTCGGCCGCGCGCTGCTCGGCGCATGAGAGGGCGGCCTTCATGTCCCCGAGGACAGTTATCGGGCCCGAGGGGCCCGAGAGCTTCATTGCTAGGTACGCGTAGTGCGTAACCGCCATGAACTTTACCAACGCGGGGCGCCCAAGCACCGCGTTGTATGGGAGATTGCACTCGGCGACGTCGAAGATGACGCGCTCGGTGCGGAAGTTGTCGCGGTCACCGAAGGTGACGGGCAACGAGACCTGGCCAAGAGGCCAAGTCAGGCCCTTCGTAATCCCAATAATGGGCAACGAGGGCACGAGCTTCGTCCCCGGGGCCTTGAGCTTCTCGAAGACTCCGGGGGAAAGGATGTTGAGGGCGGCACCCCCGTCGACGAGGACGCGACCCACCTTAACGTTACATATGGTGGGGGAGACAGTCAGGGCGAGCTGCCCTTCCCCGGGTACCCGGGCCGGATGGTCGGCAGGGCCGAAGGTGATCGGGGTGCCCGACCACTTTAGCTTGCGGGACGTCGCTGGGCCCGGGGTGGCGGCCAACAGCTCGCGCCTCATGGCCTTGAATCCACGGCGCGAGGAGTGAGCGTGCGCCCCACTGTCGAGGGTGGCGACGACATGCTCGGGTTCTTGGAACTCGAGAGGCTATTCCGCATCGGGAGCGGGCTTGGCCTGCCGCCGCTCCTGCTGGATTTTCTTGGTGCGCTCCGCCAGGTTCTGGACGGCGCGGCACTCCGTGAGGTCGTGATGGTCCGTCTCGTGGACGGAGCACCACTTCCGGGCCGCCGCCGGTGGGGGCGGCGCTCGCGCGGCCTTTGGCCGCTTGCCGCCATTGTCGTCCCCGCGGGTCATGTCGCGCTGGGGGCCGCCCGTCGCCGCCAAGGCGAAGTTCCCGTCCGCCTCCTTCTGGCGCTTCTTCCTGTCCTGGCGTGACGCGGAACGTGAGGACTCGGGGCCCTCACTGGGGCCCTGGCCGGGAGTCTCAGGGCGTGGTTTGTTCCACGCCCGAGCCTCCTCCTTGCGGGCGCAACGGTCGGCGAGGCCGAACAGCTCGGCCGTGGTTTGGACGTCGTGGGTGCCCAACTTCTCGAGCATGTGCTGGTCGCGCACGCCTGAGCGGAATGCGTGGATGACCGCGTGCGGGGCAATGTGAGGGATGGTATTACGGACCTGGCTGAAGCGTTGCAAAAAACGCCTCAGCGTCTCGTCCCTGCTTTGACGCAGGGCATGGAGGTCCGCCTCGGTGCCAGGGCGCGGGAAGGTGCCCTGGAAGTTTGCCACGAACTGGTGGCAAAGACCCTCCCACGAGCGGATGGATCCCTCAGGGAGGTTCATCATCCAGGATCGAGCCTGGGCCTTGAGGGCGACGGGAAAGTAATTCGCCATTACCCTCTCGTCGCCGCCCGCCGCCCGGATGGTGGTGGTATAGATCTGTAAGAACTCCGCAGGGTCGACGGAGCCGTCGTATTTCTCCGGCAAGTTGGGCCGGAACCTGGCCGGCCAAAGGACCTGCCGGAGACCCGGGGAGAGCGCCAAACAGCCCGAGCCGCCATACTGCGCGGGCTCGGGCGATGAATAACGGGTCTCCGTCGGTAAGTTGGAGCTGGAGGCCTGGGCCTCGGAGTGCTTGGCTGCGTCAGTGCGCCGTTCGCGCCGTCGCTCTAATGTGACCCGGGCGTCCTCTTGGTCCCGCATCCGGTTTAGCCGGGTACGGAGATCGCCAGGGCTTCTGTTGGCCCCGGGCGCGAAGCGAGGTGGAGTGCCCCGGGCTTGGTTCCGGTTAGGGGCAGTAGGTCGGCTCGCACTAGAAGCCGTGCGGCCGGTGCTCCCGGCCCCTGCCTGGCTGTCTGTGGCGACCCCGCGATGGGCCGCGCTTATCAGGTTGGCGACCTCGTCCAGCCACTGCCGCTCCCGGCCTCCGCCCCCGGTAAAAACCGGGGGGTGGCGCAGGAGGGCTCCTGCTGCGAGGAGGGCTCCTTGCGGCGTCGCCGTCTGGAAGTCAAGTTCACGGCGCGCCGTGGTGCGGCGCGCCGTGGTGCGGCGCGCCGTGGTGCAGCGCGCCTGTTCGCGCCTCATGGACGAAGCCGCGGCAGACCCGGCGGGGCACCTGCCGGCCCCCTCTGCGAGGGAAGGGGCCGAGGCTGCGGGACCTGGCCGCTGCGGGGCACGCCTGGTCCGTCGGGTATGGGCCGCGTACCCTCGGGAAGATGAAGGGGGACGCGGCGGACTTGTCACAGGGCTAACATTGTCCGGCGGGGTGAAACCGCCGGACTCCTCGTCCGAGTCCCGCGGTCGGTGCCCCCCTGCCATGGAGGGTGTCGGTGCCGAAGGCGCCGGCGTATCACCTGAAAAGGAAACTCCCCCTACCTGGCGCGCCAGCTGTCGGAGGATTAAACCTCGACGGCGGGAAGTCGGGAGACCCCCCTTTTGAGATTTGGCCAGGGGAGTAGTTCTCAGGCGAAGCCGGCTTCGGGTGGAAGAAGATGAATCAGCGCTCGGGATAGAAGCAGAGGGGCCCAAGCTGGAGACAGAAAGGTCCGGACCGTCCTAATCGGGTCCGGACCGTCCGATCTGTCGTGACCACGCGGGAGATAGATCGACACTCCAGAAGGCGAAGAATCGCGGCGCACAGAAGAGACGGGGGGATTTTTACAGGTTCGGGCCGCTGGAGCGTAATACCCTACTCCTGTGTTTTGGGCTATGAGAGAAAGAGATGAATGTGGATCGGAGATTACAAGGAGGACCCAGGGAGCTCGGAAGCTCACCGGGAACCCGAAGGTGGCGTCGGTCGTTCTACCAGCGACCGGACTCGAGGAAGGAGAAGGAGATCTCTGTTGTCTAAGGCCGGAGCTTCAGCCGCTTGCCTTCGTCTACGGCATGGATCCTCCTTTATAGGCGAGGGGAGTCCACAGTGCCAGTACGCGGAAGGAGATATTTTCCGGTGAGGTCTCCTGTGCGCCCCTCCGCCTGCGACACTCACGCCGGAGTTGGAGGAGCGTCCCGTCGCCCCTGTCTGCCTGCAACGCCCACGCCGGAGTTGGAGGAATGTCCCGTCGCTCACCTCCCCGCCAGCCGTGCCCACGCCGGAGCAGGTATGCAGCGGGCGGTAGAGTCGTGAGGATGTGATGGAGCGGGGAGACGTGATGGCGCACGCCTCCAAGTCAAAAGGCCCTGACTGTGAACAGCAATTGCACAGTGAAAGGAGCCTCCGTAGTCAAAAAGATTCTGACTGCATAGGAGCGGGCGACAGGCGTGTCTCGTCGCTTCATTCGTTAATGTGAGTAATTGGAGAGTTGGTCCGCTAGAGTTCTTCGGGTAGATCGGACCGGCAAGCCGAGGCGATCGGCTCTCGGGGCCGCACTCGGGGCCGAGGCGATCGGGGGCAGTCGGCACCGGGGGAGTCGGCATCGGCTCAGGGGCCGTCGACGGTCGGCTCCGGGGCAGTCGGCAGTCGGCCCCGTGGCCGGGCATCGGCCCCCGGGAGCAGTCGGCACCCGGGAGCAGTCTAGTCGGGAATCGGCACCCGGGTCCGGGGCGTCCGGCGCCCGGGACTGGGGGATGCTCGTCCGGGCCCGGCCAGTGCCCGGGCCCCTGGATACTTGGCGGGAGAGCGGCCGTAGCCGGTCTCCTCTTGCGCAAAATGTGGATTCTGGAGTATTTTCCGTGGCCGAAGACCCTCGCGTCCCCGGGGACAGGGGGACCCCCAGTCCCATTTCGCCGACAAGTGCAATGGTATGCCTTAATCCATATATATGCAATTTAAGTTCTTTTCAAGTCAAAATAAGATGATTTGAATGTGTATGTGAACTCCTAGATCTAGTTGGAGAGAGAAAGTTGTCGGGATTTTTTTTCAAGGGAATAGGTGTTTTGTTGTTCCAATCAATTTTTCCTCGATATTGAATAATTAATACCGCTTGTTTTGTACCATACTTCAGGCCCTTTAACTGTGCTATGCCAATAGGGATTATTGTTTTACTGGATATTTATGTTTGCATGTTTAATATTATTTGATTTTGATTGAATTTTTAGATGGATAGGGCATGGATGTACAATACGCTAAGATTTCAACAGGCGTACATGAAGGAGGTTTCAAAATTTATTGAAGCGACGAGAGCACATGCTTCGACAGTGGGAGAAAGGAAATACATTGTCCGTGTGTCGATTGCAACAATCAGAAAGCGTGGATTGTTCCAGATGTAATCAGGTCACACTTAGTGAAGCATGGATTTGTTCTAGATTATAAGATTTGGTCCGATCACGACAAAAATGTCGACCTCCAAGGGGAGGGTAATCACGAAGAAAGAAGAGGTGGCGACAATTTCACAGTAGATATGTCGGACAACAAAATGATGAATGACTTGAATGACAATGATGATTTCAATCTGGAGGAGATGCTACGCCATGCCGAACCGAAAGTGTTGACAGGTTCTGCAAGAGGGTTAGATAATTTTGAGTCTTTATAGAAGGCTGCAAAAGAGCTATTGTACGAAGAATCGAAGGGTTGTTCCAAGGAGATGACAGTCTTACATTCAGTGCTTGAACTACTAAGATTGAAGGCGTGCAATGGATGGTCGGATAGTAGTTTTAATGGTTTATTGTCTCTCCTAAGTGATCCTTCCGAAGCCTAACTTCCTGCCGGCCAACACATATCAAGCGAAGAAATTCATATGTCCATTATCACTAGGTGTGCAAAAAATTCATGCATGCGAGAACCACTGTATCCTGTATCGCAAGGAGCACGCAGACTTGGAGAGCTGCCCGATATGTGGGGCCAATCGGTACAAATCGGGTAACGAATCACAAGATTTTGATAGGCAAGAAGATGATTCATCTCCGCACAACAAGAAGAAAATTCATGTCCTGGTGATATGGTACCTGTCAGTCAAAGATCGTGTAAAGAATTTATACTCGAACCCTAGGGATGCTGAACTGATGAGATGGCATCAACAGAAGCGCAAGGATGATGGGAAGCTCCGCCACCCTACCGATGCTCGCCAGTGGAAAAACTTGATGCGGTACACCCAAATTTTACCTCGGATCCGAGGAATATTAGATTTACGCTAAAAACCGATGGGATGAACCCTTTTGGTGACTTGAGAAGCTCACACAGTACTTGGCCAGTACTACTGACCATGTATAACCTTTCAACATGGGTATGTCAGAAGCAAAAGTATATCTTATTATCCATCCTTATACAAGGCCCGAAACAATCTGGGATAGAAATAGACGTGTTTCTTAAACCTTTGCTGGAGGACATGGCGGATCTATGGGATGAGAGGATCAAGGTGTGGGATGAATACCTACGAGAGTACTTCACTTGCAGAGCCATTATATTCGTTACCATCAATGACTATCCGGCAAATTTTTCTGTCTTGGGATAGATCAAAGGGAAGACGGGTTGCGTAACGTGCGTGGATAACACCGCATCTACCTATATTTCATCATTGAATAAATTGGTATGCATGAGGCATCGACGGTTCCTAACCAGCAGGCACAGATATCAAAGGATGGCAAGACTATTTGACAAAACAGTAGAGAATGGGTCTACACCTAAAGTTCGCAATGGAAAATGAGTATTTCATATGACCATCAATCTCAAGGTTTGTAACGTCTTGCTTATCTTATTCCTGTTGCAGTTGTATCAAGTATCTGGGCCAGCTCAGATGATGAACAAGACAACACTTCTGAATCTCTGTGTCAACTTGTGCTACTTCATCCACCGTGACATATGTAACACACTTGGTCTGTTTTTCGAACAAGAGAGTGTATATGCGAGGGATGACAAGTATAAAAAACGTCGAGAGTGGGAAAAAGAATGTATGCTTCTTACAAATGTATGAAATAAATATTCATTAACTATGTAAACATATTTGTTGTGAATAATTATATTAGAAAGTACAGATTGTAATGGTGCATGACAAATAATTATTGATGTCAATTACTGTCCAACATATGGCGATGTCAAATACTAGTGCATGCATAATATTTGATTTGGAGACAATTTTAGATAATCAATTAATTGATGAAAAAACAAAACAGAAATTTTTTTTTTTGAATTTTGGAATTAAAACCGCAAGCGGGCGGCTTAACGGGCCCGCTTGTGATATTGGTTTGTACAGGTGGCCCAGTTAAGACGCACGCCTGCGAAAACGATTATCGCAGGCAGGCGGCTTAACGGAACCACTTGCAAAGATCAATTATTACAGACGGACCTGTTAAGCTGCTCGTCTACGATAATCGATCCTCGTATACTAGTGCCGGCCTATCTGAAAAAGGGGTATTTTCACGTATCCCTTCTTCCAGACGGGCCGGCTACTCATTTACGAAAATCCATTCTACTCATATGTGAAAACCGATTCTGAAGTAGTGCGTGAAGCCTTCTTGATCTCTCATCTGGGCCATTGCTGTGGGCAATCAACTAAAGCAAGCTTCCGGTAACTTATGCATGATCGGTCAATTTCAGTATCCCTCATGCGCAGCACGTCGCACCCGGCTCCTCCTCGCTGCCGCTCCTGAAGCTTCCTGTGCAGGAAACTCCCGTGCACGCACATGCAGTTTCCTGTGCGACACCCCTGGCTCAACAAAGCAAGTATACATGCAAAGGCAAAACCTTCATCTGCATGGTCGCATGGAGCAGCAAAGCTTCCGTTTGCACTTGACACTGCTAGGGATGAAAACTGTCGGAAATGGTCGAAAAACTCCTTAATTGTTTTCTACTTCTACATTTGAATACGAAAGCGAAAACGAAAATGGTAAAGTCGGACACGAAAACGAACACGAACTTACGGAATTTCAGGAATTTCGAAAACGAACCAATTCAAGCGGAATTATGTCAAACACGGTTGGTATACGAAAATTAAATACGGAATACCGACCCACAATGCATAACAATTAATAAGTACATGATCCAATACATAACAATTAACAAGTGCATGATCTAGTTCAGTGCATATAATAATTAACAAGCGCTCGCACCCGCGGGTGTTGGGTCACCTCGCCGAGCGGCAGCTCCCCGCCGAACTCGAGCACCAGGATCTCGTTGAGCAGGCAAGTATGGTTATACTTACCTGGAAGCGGATGGAGGCACGGTCGATGGCGAGGTCGGCGGCGTTGAGGACGAGGAAGCGGGTGGGCGCGGAGACGTCGACGAGGACGGACGTGGCGCCAGTGAAGCTGCAGGCGATGAGGTCAGGGCGGAGGCGGAGCTCGTACCGCCACGGCGCCGCGAACCGCGGGAGCCACGCCTGGCCGCGGAACTGGTCGGCGGCCGGGGGGCGGCGGTGGGGAGGCGCTGGCGGGGGGTCGGCCACGGCGAGTGGGCGGGGGGTCGGCGCGGGGCGCGGGGGCCCGGGGAGCAGCGGTGGGGAGGCGTCGTGCGGGGGCCAGGCCTGGGCGAGGCGCTGGCGGCCGGGTCGAGGCACTCGAGAGGAGACGAGGAGATAGGAGAGACCGAGAGATATTCGGTTTGAACCGAATTTCAAAAACGGGATATTCTGAATTAAATGTAGAAAAGTAGAAAACGGTCGGAAAAACGTCCAAACCGTTTTTGTTCCGATTTCGAATTTGGTGTTCCGAATTTCGAACCGAATTCGAATTTGTCCGAAAATACGAATTCAGTCGGGTTAAATATAGAAAACGATGCGGTTTGGTTCGGGATATTTCCGTTCCGTTTTCATCCCTAGACACTGCCATATAATCTTGCCAAATCTTGCCGCAAATCACATAATTAAGGAACTGTTAGCCAAATCAAAAGACATCAGTACCATATATACTTCTACAATTTGGCCCATCAAATATCCGGTCCGGAAAAGCTGTTGGCGCACGCCGCCTGTGCGTGCGTAGCAACGGGTGAACTGTACACTGCACAGTAAAAAATAATTAAAAGTAATAATATTAGAAAAATAAAATATTAAAAAATCGTGTAAACTTTATACTAATAATTTAAAACTTTCACATCTAATTTTAAAACTTTTAATTCAATTTTCAAAATTTTCAACTCAAATTTAAAAACTATCAACTAAGAATTTAAAAAAAATTACTCAAATTTTGAAATTTTCAACCCAAAATTTGAAACATTTAATTAGATTTTCAAAACTTTCAACTGAAATTTAAAACTTTTAACTTTACTTATTTATATATTATTTTATAATTAAAAATCATTAAGCATTAATGATGGTAATTAGGGGATGATTAGCGTTTAACAGGGTTATGGCGTACGGCCGCTGCGCGCGTACTAGCCACACCCTATTCGGTCATGCTTTCAACCTAAATCTCTATCTCTATTATTATAAAAATTGAGAAGATTTCCGTTCATCCACCTCTTTGCGACCCATCTGGAGAAACTCAACCGCCAATCTACTCCACCCACCTCCTCTCCCCCTCCGCCACCTCCGCTGATGGCTGCTGCGGCGGCTGCGGTGCCACCACTACAGTCGGCTCAGCCCCAAGCCCGGCCCGGGAGTGGCAGATCTCGATGCCGACCGGCTCAGCGCCGCCGCCATCGGCCGCCGGGTCATGCTCCATTTGCTTCAGCAGCCTGAGCCCTAGGTTGTTCTCCAGTATGGCCTCCGCGAGCCCAGACATCTTGTGCTCATCCTCCTCAACCTTCTTCCTCTCCCGATCCTGCAGCCGCCTCCCCTGCCTCGGCACCCCCTTCGCACGCTTTGCCTCCCCATGCCCTTGTCCCCACGCCTGCGTCAGTGGCTGCTTCCTCCTCCCGAGGCTCCTCGAGGGGGAGGAAGGGCTTGGCGGGAGGAAATGGGACAGATCCCCCATGTAGTCCTCGTCGCCAGCATCGTCCGGCTCCATGGCATGCGGTGCGGCGGCCGGCATCGTGGAGCGGAGGGAGACAGGCCGAGCGAACCGCATGACATATGCCCCGTTGTGTGGATGCATTTGATCTAGCACCAATCAGGTAATCATCCAATAAAATCCAATCTAATCCAAGTAAAAATGTGTTATTTTTGTTTAGGAAGGAAAATCAGTCAATTATCCAAATCATATGTTGATAGTTCTGAAGCTATTCTGGCAATTTTCCCAAGAAATCTTAAATTCAAACTCTGCCTGACATGTTAGTAGTTGTACATAGCTTATTATAATCTGTAATGTCTGGTCCTAAAGCCCAACACTCTTATAAGTTATACTTAGCCATGCGGCAGAGAATTTTGCTTAAGGTGTGGATCAAGAGAGAAAATTTCACTTGTTGCAGACCCAGTTCTTTAGTGTAAAACATGTATTATTCATATTTCAGTGATTATTTTGAGATGGTACAATATTAGGAAACCTACAAGGCTAAAAGTTTCTATTTGCCCTGCATGTATTGTGATATTGTGCTTTCCATGTCGGGGAAGTTTGTTGCCAGATGGACTGTAGATTGCAGTACATTCTGGGGACAGAATCATGTAAACACAAAAACTCGAAAAACTCCTTTTTTGGAGCAATTGCATGAGCTTAATTTAATAAACTCATTATGAAATAAATCATCTAACATAATTATACTACGAACCAACGAAATCACTAAATCAGACCGGCTCGGCGCCGCCGCCACCTGCCGTCGGGCCGTACTTCATCTGCTTCAGCAGCCTGAGCCCTAGGTTGCTCCCCGGTGTGACCTGCGCGAGCCTGGCCATCATGCGCTCAACTTCCTCACGCTGCTTCCTTTCCCGATCCTGCAGCTGCCTCTCCTGCCACGGCACCCACTTCGCACGCTTCACTTCCCCATGCCCCTATCCCCGGACCTGCGTCGGTGGCTGCTTCCTGTAACGCCCAGAAATTTATAGCCAGAATTCTGAATATTTCTGTGTATTAAATCCCTGTCCAAGAAAGCCAGGGTACACAATACCAAGTTGCTATACAAAGTACGTCTTACAAACAAAATAAAAGTTTATTACATAAATGCAGCGGTAAAAAATAAAGAAAGCCTATGAAACAGCTAGCCACGGGAAGGTTTCCAATCTACAGGTATCTTGACGGCAGATCCAGCCTAGTCTTCTTGATGATCCTTGTCAGACAGGTACTCCATCACTGAGAGGGGGAAAGGGAACAAGACTGAGTACCACTATTGATGCCGAAAATCACTGGCAGCGTCGGGAACGAGCAGATGATATGGTTCGGTGCCTAGAGACACGCGAAGGCCTGGGAGATTTGCTTAACTCCAGTGCAGGTCCTAAATCTTGAGGTTCGTAGGCGTGCCAGTCAATTTGACCCTGTAATTGACAAGGAGATAGAAAATATTAGATCATTGAGCCAATCGGCTGGAAGCCGAATTGGACTCGCTCCATCGGCCGATGGCCGATATAGACAACGCACTTATACATCGACTGGAGGCCGATGATGGCTTAGACAGACAAAATAAGTAAACCATGTAGCTAAGGAACCAATATAAATAAATAAACTAGCCGATCAGCCGATGGCCGATATAGACGAGCACTTACACATCGGCTATAAGCCGATGATGGCATAGATAAGGAAAAAATAAATTAATTATCCTATAGCCGATTGCAATAGAAGCGTAGGTAAACAAAATAATGAATAAGCAGTACAATCGGCTTTAGATGAGACGAAACCTAGTAACTACCGATAGCCGTACTGCTAATGTCAACCTTGACAGATCGGATCGAACCGAGATAGTATAAGATTAACATTAACAACACTAGACCGATAGAAACTAGATTAATCGTGCTTATCATGATAGATCAACTGGGTGTAAAGATAATTTATCGGCTAAACACTCCGATAATACATTGCATAAACATCCATCGGCTCAGTAAGGATAGAATTATTATCACCAGTCTAATAGATCGGACCAAACCGTTGCAGCACAGACTGGTGATGATAACTGAACCTCGATGGGCCGATAGATCTAATGCAATCATGATGTAAAATATGATAACTTATCGGCTATACATCCTGATAAAACGCTTGCATAAAACCGATCAGCCTAGCAGGAATAGTTTATCACGCAGTTTAGTAGGTCGGACCTAACCGATGCAGCACAAACTGATGATAAGTTACACCCAATAAGCCGATAAGCTTATGCACACGTGATGTGATATATCTGCTCGGTCTATGAGATCAAACCTAACTGATGCAGCCGTAGACAGAACAGATATATCGTGGTAAGCCGATTACCGTAGGCCGACTAGAATATCGGACCTAACCGAGGAAGTCCTAGCCGATACGGTAGTCGGGGTAACGAGACTTACCTTCTCGCAGGAGGTCGAACTTAACCGATGCAGCATGGCTCGAGAAGCAAGAACCCGTTGAATAGGGTGGCGATGCGCCGAAGCTTGTATTGATCTGTTTGATGATTACATGATCCCCGGGCATACGTATTTATACCCCGAGTTGATACAGTCCTGATCGGATACGAAGCAGGAGTTTTCTAACTATAAAAAGAAAAATAACAAGCCCTGATCGGACACGAGATCAGGTTTCCTAAAAATTATTATCTCTACCTAATTTATAGATAAGATACTAACTGCCTCTCCATGGTCTTCACGATCCCCTCTTGACTTCGGCTTCTTCTGGATTTAATTCCCGCCAGTTAACCGTGATTTTTCCTTAACCGAATCCAATAAAGACCCGTACCAAATTTTAGCGTTAACAACCACCCACAGTACTCAATAAGTCACATCCGCAAGTATGCACAATGCACGGGAGACAAAGATAGGCTCGGGGTTCATTTGCATAAAAGCAGTTGCAAAAAATAGTAGTTCGCAAACAGTAAAAGATTGATTAATTAAACAGTATTAATTCTCCACCGATCAACGATACACCATGTTGACCAGGCCCAACCATCCATCCTATGTCTACAGCAAATGTTAATTGATTTAGTAAGGTGAGACTAATCACAATGAGTCTTGACCAAATGCCCATAACTGCGGGCGTGGCTATTCAAATAGATGTTTAACTCTGGCCAGAGGTGTACAATTGTACCCACAAGACGGCCCCACACATGTTCCCGTGTGCCAGTGTGTCACCACGACACCCGGTGAGAGGCTATGACAAGACCGTTCATGCAACCTTTCCCTAACCATCCACACCACGCTGAGATTGCACCTGCCGACAGGGCACACCATTTCGGCCAGGCTACCCCCCTTGTGCCACAATGGATCCAAAAGCTGATCAACCTGACCCCAAGCCGACCCAACTCCATCACACCCATTCTCACCAACGGTGCCTAGGAGAGGGAGAAGATACGCTACAAGCCCAGCTGTTGCCCACGCTGGCTCGTGGTATGTACGAGTAATTGCCCAAGGGGTTTCTGTGAACCAGTCCTTAATTGCCATGGATGTGACCAACAAAACCATGCACCCACAACCCACCATTTTGGTCAAATTTTAGTGATTTAAGATTACCATGTCCAAAGTTTCATTTCATGACATAAAGTCGAATAATGAATATAATAATGAGTATTTATTCCCAAGGTGAGCTAATAGACTCTAAGCATGGCTAAGTGTCACGTCCAGAAATTCACCAGAATTTCCAAAGCTAATTTATTGTCGGAGGATGAAACCTCGACCGCGGGAAGTCAGGAGACCCCCCTTTGAGATTCGGCCAGGGGAGTAGTTCTCAGGCGAAGCGGCCTCCGGTGGATCAACAGACGGATGGGCGCTCGGGAACCGGGGGCCCGAGCTGAGAGATATAGGGGTTCGGACCGTCCGAATCGGGTCCGGACCGTCCGAACCGTGGTAACCACGCGGGAGAGAGACAGGAGGCGTTTAGACAGGTTCGGGCCGCTCGGAGGCGTAATACCCTACTCCTGTGTGTTGGCTATCTGTGGTGGATGAATGCGGTTTGGTGTTTACATGGAGAACCCCCGGGGCTCAGAAGCTCACCGGGAACCTAGCTCGCGGCCGGAGCCGGAGGAGAAGGGAACTCGCGCGAGCTGAGGTAGAAGACCAAGACCTCGACTGGGAGAAGTCATCAACCGGGAGAAGCTCTCGACCGGGAGGAGTTCTCAACCAGGAGAAGTTGATCGTCTAGCGGCATCTCTACCCGAATTCTCCCCTCAACTCAGTGGCATGGATTCTCCTTTATAGATTCAGGGGAGTCCACAGCGCCAAGCATACGTGGTGAGAGAGAGAGAGAGCTAGCTATGCTGCGTCTTGTCGTGCACGTCCGTGCCCGTCTGCCGCGCCGCGCCCGAGGAGAGCCCATGCCGGAGTAGGTCTGCACGCTGTCACGCCGGAGCAGCTGCTGCACGTCGTCGTGAGCGGATGGAGCGGGGAGACGTGACAGCGCACGCCTCTGCTGTGTGGAAAAAGGGACCTGCATAGTCAAAAGGTTCTGACTATACAGTGAAAGAAGCCTCCATAGTCAAAAGGTTTCCGGCAGCACAGGAAGCGGGTTCACGGCGCAGGCGCGCGTCCACAAAGGGCCATCAGGAGACGCCCATGCGTGGCAGAGCAGGCGACAGGGACGACAGGCCCCGTCGCCTCGTCATTAATGTGAGTAGTTGGCAGTTGGTCCGCTAAGCTCTTCGAGTTAATCGGCCCCCGAGGCCGAGGCGATCGGCACCCGGGACCGGGAGGACCGGCACCGGGGCAGTCGGCATCGGCCTCGGGCCCGGGCATCAGCACCCGGAACCGGGACCGGGGTATCGGCATCCGGGTCCGGGGCGATATGATGGCGCCCCGGGGGCGAGGCCCGGGGCCAATGACGGGAAGGCGCCCGGGAGCGAGGCCCGGGGCCGATGGCGATGCCGCCCCGGGGCCGAGGCCGATGGAGATGGCGCCCCGGGCCCGGGGCCGATGGAGACGGCGCCCCAGGGCCGAGCATGGCGCCCCGGGCACTTAGCATAACGACAGCCATAGCTGGCTGCCTCTTGTGCAGCATGTAGGCCCGGAGAAGCTGACGTGGCAGAGGATCCACGCGTCCCCGCGACTGTGGGGACCCCCAGTCCCGTTTCGCCGACATTTATGCAATAAATCCTCGCCCATGAATCAGCCGAGGTACACAAATTGACAATTTGATAAACATAACCAAAATGTAATAACGATAAATACTTACAACATAGGCACTTAGTCCTCACAGAGAAGAAAACAGCAGCGGAATGGCAACTAGCGTAGCTTCAGCACCAAGCCACCGGCAGCTCAGCTGGGGTATAAGCCAAACACCAAACTTCTCCTTCTTGCTAAGCTTTACTCTGATGATTGCAATATTGCAAGACTGAGTACCACCCACCATACTCAACAAGCCACAATAGGGAATGCAATGTAATACAATAGAAATCCAATGGAAAGGCATAGTATGGCTCATTTGCATAAAACAGCATTTGAAACATTTGTATTTAAAACCATTAAAACCAGTGTAGTTTAATTATTATCAGCATTGAATCAACTACTGAACAGCACTCCAATGCAATTTAGGCCCAAAACCATAACCCTCCAAACTGGAGTTATCAAATTTTCACCATTTATCATCATCATTAAGCAGTGTGGGACTAATCACAGAAAACATTGCTAGGCCTGCTCATTAACCGTGAGCGCGGCTATTCGAATAGTTTTACTCTGGCCAGAGATGTACCAATTTACCCACAAGACACGATTCCGCACATGTCACCATACCCTGAAATACCACCATGGTACTGCAAAGGAGGAAACCGTGACAAGACCTTTCACATAACATGTCCAACAAAATAGACACCCGCCAAGTCCAAAGTAGAGGTGGCCCAACCTCCAGGCTAGAGAAACTCTTGGCTCCCAAACATATAGTCTTATTGGCACTGCCATTGTGGATTTATTGACACTACCACCTATCAACTAAACACACCGTGGTGCCTCCTACTGGGACATGCTACACTACAAGTCCAGCCGTTGCCCATTCTGGTTTGTGTTTAGTACGGTAAATGCTTCGCAACAAGTAGTCCGCGAACCGGTCCTTAACTGTCATGAGCACCGCTAGCACATTCACAATCCTGGTGCTCACAACCCACCATTCAGTCAGTTTTAGTTCGCACATTTAATTAACCAACCACGACCAACTGTCGTGAAAATATAGCCATTAATTATCGATGAATGAATCATTAGTTTTCCACAAAAAATGACGCTAAAGTTTCTATGTAGTGCTAAGCAGATCTTAAATAATCTAGCCAGATAAATAATTAAACACTCAGCTAGTCAATATTATTTACCTATGGTATCAAGGTACGGATATCAACATCAAAATAGCCATAATTATCAACGGATATTGGATAATAAATAAATACCTATATAATGTCATTCCAAAACATTTCATGCAATAATTTTAAAATAAAATAATTTTCACAAATGGGATAAACATACTCAAGGAGATTATCGTGTGACTTGCCTTGCAACAAAACGTCTTCTGCAAATCTTCCGAACTCTTCCATAGACTCTGAGATCCTTCGAAACGACGATTATATGTGACTACACACAAAATAAGAAAAAAACCCTAAGAAACTCCAAATAAATAGTACATAAAAAGTACATAAACAGGTAGATCATGTTTTTAGATGAATTTATGAAGAAGAACGGGTCGAATCGGCGTTCGGACAGAAAAGTTACGGCTTCCGGAAGATTGAATTCAAAATAAATCCAAAAAGAATTGGAAAAGAATATTCCCTGGAATATTCCTTCAAAATTAATTAATAAAGGGATTATTTTTGGAGGGATAAATGAGTAGGACCCACTATCATAGACATGGCTCACGGTAGACTTGGTTTATGGAACAGAGGATGGATGGCTATAGTGGACCAACCCATGTGTACTGCCACACGGAGGAGGGAGGTGGCATCCGAGGTGGCAAATAAGATAGATTTAGGGTTGATGTGGCCTTATCTGGGAGATTGCAGAGAATCCGGCGGCTTAAAACCAATCGGATCGAGATCAATGGCTAGGATTTAATCTCGATGATCGAATGGTCGAGATCTGTCAGAGGGTTTATGAAAAAGGGCGGATCCAATTGATTAAGGGTGATCCGACGGTTCAGGTGGATCTAGAGTGATATGTGGGGTCCACCTAGCATAGAGAAAAGGGCACTGTTTGTGGGGACCACTTGTCAGTGTTACAAGGGAGGAGGGCTAGGGGGACCGGCCTGTCAGGGTGTTCGGCCAGGAAGGGCAAGGTTGCCCCGTGCTCCTCCACGGTGCAGCTCAGCAACTAGCCCACGGCGGCGGCGCTAGCAGAGGGCAGCGGCTTCCCGAGGCGGTGGAGGCAGTCGGCAGGGCGGCGACTTCCCAAGGCGATGGGAAAAGAAGACGACGACGATGGCGATGACAGGCGACGGCGCCGGGATGCACAGAGGTGACGGGGAGAGCCGCCGTTTGGGGCAACACGTCCGGAGAGGAGGCTTTGATGCCAGGGATGAGGGAGGAGAGGGCGCGGTGACGAGAATGCTCACCGGCCACAGCTTGTAGGAGCAGTGGCGACGGCGCACTCGGGATGCAGCAGAGGGGCAGCGCACGGCAGAGGAGGAGCGGCGGCGCACGGGATGGAGCGGCCGGAGGCGAGCTGGGCGGCGACGCTGGTCCAGCGGAGGAGACGCCGGGGAGGTGGTGGAGCACAGGGGCAGTAGAGGTAGGTGGCCGAGCCGCGCGAGGCGGCGCATCGGGGTGGCGGTGACTAGATGCAGCGGCGGCGGTAGGGCACAGAGCAGGAGCGGTGGCTTGATATATATAGGGTGAGAGCGAGGGAGAGACTGGGGCGGCGACAGGCGGCGGCCGCGCGGACTCGGTGGCGGGCGCAGGGCATCGCGGCGCAAGACTCCTAGGGCGACACGGTAGGCGCAAGGCAGCGGCGCAACGGCGCGGCCACAGGGCCGGGCGACGGCTGTGCGCGCAAGGGGGCCGAGGGGAGGCGCGGTGGCAGGCCGAGCGGCAGCTGGGCGGCATGGGCCGTGGCCAGCCGGCGGTGGCGTGACGTTGGGCCGAGGAGGAGGCCGGCGCCCTGGGCCCAGGAGTTCGGCCGAGAGAATCAGAGAGGGAGAGAGAGAGATTGGAGAAGGTGAACGGAAAAGGGAGACCGTGAGGAAGAAGGAGAAAAAAAGGGAAAGGAAAAGAGAAAAGCTGGAAAAAGAAAAGGAGAAAATGTGGGGGTTTTTTTGGGGGGATTTTTCCTATTTGCAAAATTTGGAATTTATGGATTTTTTAAAAGAATCGAAGAAATATTTTGGAAGTTAGAGGTTGTGGAAGTATTCGTGATTTTGGATTATTTTTGGGACTTAGGATTAACGAGATATTTTTGAAATCGGAATATTTATTTGGAATTGGGGAGACCAAAGGGGTTTCGGGATGAAAGGACTATTCTGGATATTGAGGATTTGGATTTTATGGAGACCAAGGATATTTAAATAAAAAGGAAATATGGATATTTAATAGAAAGGGAAAGAATAGATTCGAGACGCTCAGATTTGGAACTTCGGGGATTTTCTCGGAGTCGGACTTTGCAGAGAATTAGGGATTCGGGGACGACAACCCGAGAAAGGTATAAAGGGATTTGATAGAGAACGACTCGAGAAAAGGAATTGGGAATTATTTAAATAATTACTAAAATTGATCTTCGTAATATTAAAATTAATTTTGGACCTCCGAAAAATTCGAGAAAATTTCAGAGAGTGTAATTACACCCAAATAATTTATTAAAAATGATTTCGACACTGATTTATTACAAAAATTTTTATTTCCTATTTTTACTTTAATTAAATAATTTATTTTATAATTTAATATAAATTCTGGAAAATTAATTATTAATTAATTATTTAATTCCCAAAAAATCGGGCTGTGACACTAAGCATCCTAAAAACATTCCCTAGTCATATTATTACCCAAGTTACAAAGGAATGGGGTCACCAAATTAAGGTGTATTTCTATGCACATATGGGTTATATTCCCATGCCACATGAAATAATGAAACATGCAAGGTTATTTAAATAAAACAAAATAGTTGGCATAATTTAGGTGCAAAATGATCAAGATCATGATGTAACTTGCCTTGCCCTGGCTCTGCGAACTCTGCAACAACCTCGTAATACACAGGAGGGTCGACTGCGTCGGATTCTATAGCAATCAAAGCTCAAACAATTAAAAACAGTACATGTGGGTATGGAATCAGGGGCTAAAAGTATTTTTAATAGATTCTTGGCATTTTTCTAGATTTAATGAAATTTGAATGGAATTAATCGGAGCTCGTATGAATTAGTTATGAATTTTTAAAGTTTCATTGTGTTTTTACTATACAAAAATAATTCTTTAATGATTTATTGCATAATTAATAGGATTAATGGCGTCAGCGAACCGCGGGGCCGGCGCCGACAAGCGGGGTCCATGGGTCAGTGACCCAGGGGGTTGGCGGCGCACGGTGGACCACGTCCACCGTGGCCCAGCAGGACTGCCACATGTGGCTGCCGACGTGGTAGCCACGGCGAACCGAGGAGCCGACACGGCGCCGAGGTGGCACCGACGTGGCGAGGGAGCGGACGCCCACAGGGGCGCCCCACGGCCAGTCCAGATCTACACAGGGGTAGATCGGACAGTGCAGGACGAATAGGGGCTCGCCTCCACCGGCGCGGCCGTGCCGTAGCGGGGCGAGCGGCCCGATGGTCACCGCCGGCAACCATCCGGCCCCTGGAGAGCAGCAATGAGCAGCGAAAGAGAAGGGGAAACGAATGGGGGCCTCACTGAGAGCTGGCAACGGTAGGGAGATGGTGAACGGCGGCGAGGGAAGGGAGTTGGCGGCGGCGTCGGAGCTTCAGGATGCCGGCGCCGACCGGGTTCTGGTGGCGCAAAGGGGCGACGGAGGTGCAGACATCGTTAAGGAGGGCCTGGCGACAGTGTAGAGCGGGTTAGAGGGAGAAATGGCTGAACGGGTCGACGGGGAATCACAGCCGAAGGCCGGCGGAGGGACTCACCGAAGGGGACGACCAGGAGTTCGGGCTTCCAGCAGGGATGGAGCTCGCGGGGATGGCGGCCTAGATGCTCCGGAGCGCGGCAAAGGCAGTGGTGGCGAGAGACGAGAGCGGCGACGGCTACAGTGGCGGCGGTGCTCGGCTAGAGGCAGCGGATTGCGGCGGCGCTCGGCTGGAGGCGGCGGATTTTGGCGATGGCTCGGGATTACGTCGCGCCAGGGGTTTGAGGGCATGGGAGGCTCGAGGAGTTGAGGGAAAAGGAGTGGAGAGGCACAGTGAGGGCTTAAGTAGGCACGGGAGTGGGAGATCGTGGCCGTGGTGGCCGAATTTCACGAAATTGAGGCCGGCAGCCGTGGCGGCGTGGGGTGGAATCCGCACGGGGTCGTGAGAGAGAGAAGCGGGAGACATGGGGCAACGGCTAGACGACCGTGTCCGCATCATTTGAATCGAAGGCGAGGGCACGCGGAGGTGGGGATCGAGCGGCGGAGGGGATTTTTCCCCTCCGGCTGATGCGGCCGGAGGTTTGGGACGGGTTCGACATGTGGGGCCTTGGTCCCACATGTCGGCGAGAGGGAGAGGGGGCCCGGGGAGTGCGCACTGACAGGCGGGGCCCAACCGGCAGAGAGAGAGTGGCGAGGTGCGCGGGGAGCGGGGCCGATAGGTGGGGCCCGTCTGGCGGTGAGGGAGAGCGGGGCGCGGGTGAGTAGGCCACGCGGCAGGCCACACAGGAGCGGGCCGCGGCCCGGGGAAAGAAAAGAAAAGGAGAAAGAGAAAGAGAAAGAGAAAGAAAGGAAAGAAGAAAGGATTTCCAGATGGAATTTAATTCCGATAATTTGTTTTAAATTATTAAAATTACTTCCAATGCTCTAAAAATTCCCATAAAAATCCTATTAGTGTATTTTGGCAAGGGGAATACAAGAAAAATACTCCCAGCCATGATAGATTATTTTTTTTGTATTATCACTATTAATTAATTTCCTTTGCCCTATTTAAATAATTTCTTTGGGTAATTTCTTAAGTGTATTTTTGTGTGGCACTATTAAGGGAAAACTCAGGGTGTGACACTTCCTCCTCCCGAGGCTCCTCGAGGGGGAGGAAGGGATCGGCGGGAGGAAGTGGGACATATCCCCCATGTAGTCCTCGTCGCCAGCGTCGTCCAGCTCCATGGCATGTGGTGTGGCGGCCGGCATCATGGAGCGGAAGGAGACAGGCCAAGCGAACCGCATGCCATATGCCCCGTTGTGTGGATGCATTTGGTCCAGCACCAATTAGGTAATCATCCAATAAAATCCAATCTGATCCAAGTAGTGTTATTTTTGTTTAGGAAGGATATTTAGTCAATTATCCAAATCATATGTTTGATAGTTCTGAACGTATTCTAGCAATTTTCCTAAGAAATCTTAAATTCAAACTCTGCCTAACATGTTAGTAGCTGTACATAGCTTGTTATAATCTGTAATGTCTGATCCTAAAGCCCAACACTCTTATAAGTTATAGTTAGCCATGTGGCAGAGAATTTTGCTTAAGATGTGGATCAAGAGAGAAAATTCACTTGTTGCAGACCCAGTTCTTTAGTGTAAAACATGTATATATTCATATTTCAGTGATTATTTTGAGATGGTACAATATTAGGAAACCTACAAGGCTGAAAGTGTTGGAGAAATTTAAAATTATAGTGTTGAATAAAATTGATTCACTGAGTTTATCCCCTTAGAAGTTCAATCACCTATGCGGAAAATTAATTCTAATCACTGACCTGCTTGTGAAGCCATCTCGATTTGATTTCTTCTTCTTCTCTGTTTCCTCTTCTTCTTGATGCTCCTCTGTGCCGATGTGTGCCAACGCCGGCTTGATCAATTTTGGTCGCCGGTGTTGAGACGTAGAAGGACCTCACGAACCCCTTCTAGTGCGTTTGTGGATCGGGCACAATTAGGGTTTGTAGTCGGAGACAGAGCGAACGACGTCCTGTTCTTCTCCAATTTCTCTTTTTATATGTGCACTAGTGGGGCTTGGGGGTTTTCTTCGGTTTAGGAGAATCGGTTGAATCCACCGATCACGGATTCTATTTCTTATCTTATCTCTAAGCCGATAAAACAACCAACATTCTCCCCTTGATTTAGAGGCTTAATTAATTTCTAAGTCTATTAAGTAAGACAGCTCCCCAAGACAATGTGTCATAACAACTTTAAACGTCATTAAGACTACAAGACCTATAGTTCACTATAATACTTAAATAAACTCATATCTTAACTTAGCGGGTGTTGATTGAAAATTAATCCCCTTTATTTCCAGGATCTTAGTCAAAGGCAATCACTTAATCCCATGCCGGCTACATGTTCTTTAAATAAGTTGGGAGGTAAGCCTTTTGTTAGCGGATCCGCAAGCATAAATTTAGTATTTATGTACTCAATCTTAATTGTTTGATCCTGGACTCTATCTTTCACAACATGATATTTGATGTCAATGTGTTTGGCAGCTTCACTTGACTTATTGTTACTCGTATAGAATACTGCAGCTTCATTATCGCAGTATATAACAAGTGGTCTCTCAATGCTGTCAACCACTTTTAATCTTGGGATGAAATTCTTAAGCCATACGGCCTGCCCCGTCGCATGATAACATGCTACAAATTTCGCTTGCATTGTCGACGATGCAGTAAGCGTTTGTTTAGAGCTTTTTCATGAAATAGCTCCTCCCGCAAGGGTGAAAATATATCCTGAAGTGGATTTCTTTGTGTCTACGCACCCCGCGAAATCAGCGTCTGAATAGCCTAGGACTTCAAGCTTATCAGACTTTCTGTATGTAAGCATGTAATGTTTAGTTCCTTGTAAATAACGCAGAACTTTCTTTACTGCCTTCCAGTGGTCCATTCCTGGTTTAGACAGAAATCTGCCAAGCATCCCTGTGACGAATGCTAAGTCTGGTCGCGTACAGACTTGCGCATACATCAAGCTTCTGACAGCTGAAGCATAAGGTACCTTGTCCATTTCTTTAGATTCTAACTCATTTCTTGGACTTTGGAATAATCCGAATTTATCGCCCTTCATTATTGGAGCAGGTGAAGAGGCGCATTTACTCATATTATATCTTTCTAAGATTCTTGAGATGTAAGCTTTCTGAGATAGTCCTAGCACTCCTTTGGACCTGTCTCGGTGAATCTCAATGCCCAAAACATAAGATGCTTCACCAAGATCTTTCATATCAAATTTTGATGACAAGAATTCTTTAGTTTCTCGCAGCAGGTTCTTATCGCTGCGTGCTAACAAAATGTCATCAACATAGAGTACTAGGATGATGAATTTACCACCTTTATATTTAACATAAATACAGTTGTCCACCTCATTCTCCTTAAATCCGAACTGTCTGATGATCTGATCGAATTTAAGGTTCCATTGCCTGGACGCCTGTTTAAGTCCATAGATGGATTTATTAAGTTTGCATGCTAAATGGCCTTTTCCTTCCATAACAAAACCTTCCGGTTGTGTCATGTAAACATTCTCTTTTAGGTCACCATTTAGAAATGCAGTCTTTACATCCATCTGATGGAGTTCTAAGTCAAAGTGAGCCACTAGCGCCATGACAATTCTGAATGAGTCTTTCTTAGATACAGGAGAAAAAGTTTCATTATAGTCAATTCCTTCTCTCTGTGAAAAACCCTTGGCAACTAGCCTTGCTTTGAATCGTTCGATGTTCCCTCTAGAGTCAAGCTTAGTTTTGTAGACCCACTTACAGCCTACTGTTTTGACTCCTTTAGGAACTTCTACTAAATCCCATACTTTATTATGGCTCATTGATTTTAGTTCATCTTCCATAGCCTGAAGCCATTTAGATGAATCCATGCTGTTTATTGCTTCTTTAAAGGAGGTAGGATCGTCTACCTTCCCCATGTCTTCTTCATTCATGTATACTTCATAATAATCAGGAATGGCAGATCTCCTCACCCGCTGTGACCTTCTTAATTCTTGAGTTTCATTGTTTGTCACTTGAGGTTGAGGATCTTCATGTGGAGGTTCTTCTTCATTATGTGTCACTTCAATCTGTTGAGGCTCATCACCATTATTACTCTCAATACTTTCCTCAACAGAAGGTGTAGCCCCAGACGGTCCAGAATTACCCGTTGGCGGTGCTACATCGCGTGGCACATTAGGAATTATGGGGATGTTCTGAATAATTGGAATATCAGTCTCTCGTAATTCCGGAGTTTGAATACTAGCCCGAATTTCCTCAAGATCAATTTTCCTTTTCTGTGAGCTCCCCCATTTACTGTCCTCAAGGAAGACAGCATGTCTAGTCTCCACAAATTTAGTAATCCGGTCTGGGCAATAAAATCGGTATCCTTTGGATCTCTCGGGATAACCGATAAAATGACAGCTCACAGTCTTAGGATCTAATTTCTTTAATTGTGGATTAAATATTCTGGCTTCCGCACGACAGCCTCACACACGTAAATAATTGAGTGTCGGTTTTCTTCCGGTCCACAATTCATAAGGGGTCTTAGGCACTGATTTACTAGGCACTCTGTTGATTATGTGTGCAGCTGTTTTAAGTGCTTCAATCCATAGCTTAGGTGACAGAGTAGAGTGATTCAGCATACTACGCACCATATCCATGAGTGTGCGATTGCGTCGTTCTGCTACTCCGTTCTGCTGAGGTTCTCCAAGCATGGAATATTGAACAATAATCCCATGTTGCTGGAGATACAAGGCAAATGGACCAGGAATTTGCCCAAATGGAGTGTGTTTCCCATAGTATTCACCACTACGGTCCGATCTCACAACTTTAATTTTAGCATTATGCTAATTCTCCATTTCAACTTTAAATATCTTAAATTTCTCAATAGATTCAGAACGGTCGCTTATGGGGTAAATGTAACCATAACGGGAATAATCATCTGTGAATGTTATAAATGAATCAAATCCATCCACAGATATCACCGGGAACGGTCCGCAAATATCAGTGTGAATTATTTCTAGTGGACTTGAGCTCCTAGTGGCTCCTTTCTTTATTGTTTTAGTGAATTTTCCCTTAATGCAATCTATGCAATGATCCGCGTCAGAAAAGTCTAAGGGAAGGAGTATCTCTTCTCTTATGAGACGTTCAATTCTCCCCCTAGAAATATGGCCTAAGCGACAGTGCCATAATTTCGACGACGTCTCATTTATCACATTCATTACTTTATCATTGCAGGCAGTATTAACATTCAGTACCATATCATCCAAAGAGAGCAAGAATAGCTTATCTCGCACGAAGGCGAAGCCAATCACTTTATTATCTAATTTAATGTAACATGTTCTCTTTGAAAATGACAGTCATAACCAGTTTCTGTCAACACTCGAACAGAAATGAGGTTTCTCTTAATTGAGGGAGCAAATAAAACATTATTCAAAATTAAATTGTAGCCACTAGGGAGTCTAAGTGCTAGGTCTCCAACGGCCTTCACTTCGATCTCCGCTCCATTAGCTACTCTTAGGATTCGCTCCCCCTTTGCTACCGCCTGGACAGTAGTCAATCCCTGCAATGAGTTACAGACGTGCACAGTGGCACCTGAGTCAACCCACCAGGTATTAATGGAGAATTTAGAGTAAAATAACTCATTAACATTAGATATTTCATCAATCTCATTTATACCTTTCTTAGCTAGCCTCTCTCGAAAGCGTGGATAATCCCTCTGCCAATGTCCATCTTTACTGCAAAACTTGCAATATGGACCTGCAGTGGTGGAGGCATCTAAAGCTTGAGACTGAGGATGCAGCATTGCTTGAGCAGTGTTACTCCCTCCAGACTTATGAGGGTGATATGGCTTCTTTCTGTCACTACCCGAGCTTTGACCTTGATTTATCTTCCTCTTGCCTTTAGTATGGATGAGGTTGAGCTGATCTTTAAGTTTCTGCTTATCAGCCTTTTGTCGCTCTTCCTCTTCCACTGAGTGGGAGATCAATTCTGCTACGGTCCACTTCTCTTTCTGAGTATTATAATTAATCTTGAAGGGACTATAGTCAGGACCAAGAGAGTTCAATATGAAATGCACTAAGAAACCTTCAGACAACTCCATGTCCATGGTCTTTAGTGTATGTGCCATATGAGTCATCTCAAGGATGTGCTTTCTTACACCACCTTTGCCATCATACTGGCTGGTGATCAGCTTACTTATTAAGGTACTGGCATGACTTTTAGATGAAGTCTTAAAATTCTCTTCAATGTTTGCCAAGTACGTCTTAACATCGTTTGAGTTCGTAATCCCTCCAATAATTCCTGGAGCGATAGTACTCTTGATGTACATGAGAGACATTCTGTTGGACTTTTCCCAAGAGGCTACTTTTTCTTCGTAACTCCACTTGGTATTATCATAAACTTCCTGACTCATTTCGTCAATGTACTTGGGCTCCTCAGGGGAGTCCTCTCTTAGTGCTAAGTCATAGTCCAACATGCCAAGATTCAGTAGCATATCGTTCTTCCACTCAGCGAAATTTGTTCCATCAAGGGGTGTAACAATTTTAAGCTGCCCCAATGCTGAAAATAACCAATGGAAAAATATTAGTAAAAATATTGCATATGATTAATTTGCGTTGGCTCAATTAATCACATGCGATGATAGGCTCCTTTTCTAAATTTAATCACCGTTGGGCAGAAAAAATTTAGAAAATACATGAAGTGACAAAAAAATAATCCTTAATTACATCACCGTTGGGCAGAAATAATTAAGGAAATAATATTATTAATTTATTTGACATGAAATTATAATTAACGTTGGTCAAAAAATAATTTCACATCATAAATATTCTCTAGCAAAACTTCCCGTTGGTTCCATTCAGCTAGAAATAATTTTCAGAGTGCTCAGAATAATTTTCCATAATTTTTCAGCATTTTTAATGGCCAAGAAAGCATATAAAAGGATTTCTGAAAATAATAAATGAATTAAAACAGTGGAAATTGATTTAATTTCAATTTGGGCCCAATTTGGCCCAGCACTGTGCTGTGGCGCGCGCAGCCCAGAAGGCCCATGGCGCAGCGGCAGTGCAGCGCAAACATCGGCCACCTGATCCAGATCGAACGGCCATCATCATCCCCCATCGATTTTCGTCAGCGCCGTCCGATTTCAATCCGACGGCTGAGATCATTTTTCACCGGGTCAAAGCCATCGGCTGTCGGCGGCCGAACCCTAACCCTAGCCCCGGCCGATCCCCTTTGCTCCTCGTCTTCTTCCCGACGTGCTCGACGGGCAAGCGGCAGCGGTGACGGCGACAGCGATGGCGACGACGCGCCGAGCGAAGCAGCGGCGACGACGGCCAATGCCCGCCTTTCCTCTTCCCCCTCCCACCCCAGTTCTCCTCCTCATGCGCAACAGCAACATCGAGACGAGCCTCGGTCTCGCACGGCCGAGCGACGGCGCGAGACCGGTCTGGGGCGGCGGGGTGGCTTAGCGGCGGCGACAATGGCGGCGGTCGTCCGGCGGTGAGGCGAGGAGGGAGTTCCCGAGGCACGCACGCGGCGGCAACGGCAGCTACCCGACGGCGACGCACGGATGCGAGCACATCGGTAGCGAAGACAACGAACCGGGTAAGATAATCCCGATTTCATTGAATTCACGTTGATTTTGGGTCTTATTCGAATTAGGGTTCTTCGGATTTGGGGATTTTGGGGATTTAGGGTTTCTAGCTTAGGGATTTGGGGATTTAGGGTTTTGCCGAGTTAATTGATAATGACTTCACTAAGAGATGAAGATTTTTGGGATTAATTTCTAAGGGGCTAGGCTCTGATACCACAATGTTGGAGAAATGTAAAATTACAGTGTTGAATAAAATTGATTCACTGAGTTTATCCCCTTAGAAGTTCAATCACCTATGCGAAAAATTAATTCTAATCACTGACCTGCTTGTGAAGCCATCTCGATTTGATTTCTTCTTCTTCTCTGTTTCCTCTTCTTCTTGATGCTCCTCTATGCCGATGTGTGCCAACGCCGGCTTGATCAATCTTGGTCGCCGGTGTTGAGACGTAGAAGGACCTCACGAACCCCTTCTAGTGTGTTTGTAGATCTTGAAAGTCATTTCGTACACATAGTTTTCGCAGGCGGATGAGGACTACTGCTGGAAGAAAGGTCCTGAAGCGCAGACGTGCCAAAGGAAGAAGGGTTCTCCGCACAAAGACGAACTCCCCCATTGGAAAGAAACGAATGTTCTGATTGCACGGCATTTTGAGGCTCTCTTTTATCACAGTTGTAAGTGTATTTTTTCACATCCCACGTTCTCAGCTATGCTCAACTGTAACAATTGGTGCAAATCCTTTTTCCACTGTTTGGTTTATATATGAATCACATTATCAACACAAATTCAAGTTAGCTTTTTTGGTTGTGCAGTATTTAATACTTGTTTGTTGTGAGAATATGTTGTCCTTGATCTGCTTTTCCATGGTTTTCCTTTTGTCTACCTTGACTGCATTCTGAGCATAGATTATGTCAAAACTCCTAATGCTATCTTGAGCAGTTGCTCAAATAAACTTATTAACTTTTCTACTCTGTAGTAGGACATCCCTTTTCTTTTTTTGACACAATCCAGTGAAATTTTGTCAGTACATACTTGCACAATACTTATTCAAATCATCTCATAGTCACTCCATACTCCATTATGTAATATAATTTATCCACCTTTGTGCCACTCTCTTAGGCACACACTTATTTGTAAAACAACCTGATTGCCCATCCAATCCTTTTTGGCCTCATAATTTTGCTATTATAAGCGAAAAATGGATCTTATCTAGAACTTGACTTGGAATGAATGAGGACAGCTGCTCGCTTTTTCTTTCTGTTACAACGGACACTTTGCTAGTCAAAATAATATGTCAAATTTAGCTATCAACGCCTACGCGTTACCGTCGTTGGTTTAGATGCGAAACAATGACATGGCGACATGTTCGGTGTCGACGACGATTTGCACTTTAGGAATTAAAAAAATTCGAAACAGATCCAGTTGGGGCGCACGCGACGCGAGTACGGATGCATCGACCGGTACAGTGCACGCATCATCTCATCGGTCATGCCAATCATCAGATCCGCAGCCACTGGCCAATCGAAAAAACACCATGGATTAAAGCACCATTGTCAATGTCAGCCATGGGTATTGACGGCCTCCCAGAGGAGATTCTTGGGCGTCGGCCCGCCGCGGCGACGACGGCACGGGCCTGCACGGCGGCGTCGCGCAACGTCCGCAGCGTGTGCACGTTTGCCTCCCAGAAGCCGCAGCGCTGGTAGGGGAGGCCGTGCTTGGCGCAGAGGGCGCGCACCAGCGGCGCGACGGCGAGGAGGTGGCAGCGCGGCAGCCGCGGGAACAGGTGGCGCTCCACCTGGAACTGCAGCCCGCCGTGGAACCAGTCCATCCATGGCGGGCACGCCACGTCCAGCGTCCCGCGCGTCTGCGCCTCGAACCAGTCGTCGCCGCCGAGAAGTGGTTCAGGCAGAACTGTACGTGCTGGATCCCCGTCACCGCAAAGCTCACCGCCACGAACGCCGCGCGCTCCGCGGCGCCGCCAGGGAGCCTGGACACCAGCCACGGGTACCACGCCCAGAACACCGCCACGCCGGCGTGCTCCGCGGCGCGGCCCGGGACGCGGGCGCGGGTGTCGCAGAGGAGGAGGAGCAGCGACTGCGCGAACAGGTTGACGCGCGCCACGCACATCACCGGGTAGAATGTCCAGTGCTGGTAGCTCAAGCTCACCAGGAGGCGCGCCGCGGCGTCGAAGCGCATGGCGCGGCGGTAGAAGGCGGAGGTGAGCGACGCGAACAGCAGCGGCGAGACGGCGAAGAGCGGCATGTGCTGGACGTCCGGGTCGTGGTCGAGGCTGTTTCACGCGATGTGGTGCGCGTTGTGGTTGCGCTTCCACCACCCGATGCTGACGCCAGCGACGCAGTTCCCGGCCACCACCTGCACGGCGCGGTTCAGCGCCGGGCTGCGCATCACGCAGTAGTGGCCCGAGTCGTGGCCGAGGAACCCAGACTGCATCCACAGGAACCCCAGCATCACCGCCGCCGCCATGTGCGCCGCCACGCTGTCGGTGGCGAGTACCATCCACACCGCCGCGAGCAGAAGCACCGCCATGGCGCAGAGCGAGGCTGTTAGAGCATCTCCAGCGAGGACCCTAAACACAGTCCCCAAACAGTTTTTGGGTGGTGGGACAAAAAAACTAGATCCAGCAGGGACCCTAATAGGGCCCCTAAAATGAGGAGGCCCCCAAATTCAGCCCCCAAGCCCCCAGTCCTGGGGACTCTACACCACAGCCCCTATCGACGTTTTTTTGGCGCCTACGACAATTCCTCAAGTCCACCGTGCCCGTCGACGGGAAGGAGATTGGATTTTTTCTCAGGTGAAAACCCTGCCTCGCCGCGCCGCCCTGCCCGCCGGCCTCCTGCGCCGCGCCGCCCGCGCACCGGCCTCCTGCGCCCCACCGCCCGCGCGCCGGCCTCCCGCGCCGGCCTGCCTCCCGCGACCGCGCCGGCCTCCCGCGCCGGCCTCCCCGCCCACCCGGCCTCCCGCGCAGGCATCCCGAGCGCCGGCCTCCCGCGCGCCGGCCTCCCCGCCCGCCCGGCCTCCCGCGCAGGCATCCCGCGCGCCGGCCTCCCGCGTCGGCCTGCCTCCCGCGCCCGCGCCGGCCTCCCGCGCCGGCCTCCCCGCCCGCGCCGGCATCCCGAGCACCGGCCTCCCGCGCCGGCCTGCCGCGCCTGGCCTCCCGCGCCCCGCCCACCGCCCCCCCTCCAGCGCCCGGCCTCCCGCGCGCCGGCGCCTCTCGCCGCCCGGCCTCCCGCGCCTCGCCTCCCGCGCGCCGGCCTGCTGCCTCGTGTTGCTGCTGCTGTGTCACTGCTGCTGCTGTATATTTCTTTTATATATAGTGTAAAACTAGGTATATACATATATTCTATAGTGAAAAATAATAGAAAAAGAATTAGGGGCTGAGAAATGGGGACTGTTGCTAGAGTTCGGAGTATTTTTGGGGTCCAAAGAAAATAGGGGCAGCCCCCATTTGACATTTGGGGGCTCTAAAATAGAGGCTATTGCTGGAGATGCTCTTAGCAATAATCCCGACCGTGGTGCGTTCCCGGTCGAGACGTGCGTGTATGGGTAGGATAGCTGCAGGGACGTGCTGACCATGTCTGGCGGCGAGCTCGGACGTCGTCCGGTTCTCACAGAGGAGCGAGTGGCTCACGATGAGAGGAGGTCGAGTCACGAGGGGATGGCTCGCATACGCGTTGGTTCGTGGGGACGTGACGGACATGGACGCGTCGTGGGCGACATCAGGGACGTGCGATGGACGCGTCGTGGGCGACATCACGGACGTACGGTGCTGGGCGACGCGTCGTGGCGCGACGTGTGCTGTGCACTTGTAAATTCACTATAAAAGGAGAAGGAAAGAACAGAAAATGCTATGCGATTTGGGCAGCACCAATCTCTCGGTGTTCCAGTGTTCGCGTGAGTTCTTCGTCCTCCCGGCCGGGAGCTTCCGGCTGAATCTATTGTTTGCTCCCGGCCGGAGGCTTCGGCTAACTACGGGCGAGGGCCCGAGAGCGGACAAGAGGGCCCGGGCAAGTACGCTGACCCCGGGCGAGTTCCCGGGAGAGGGCCCGGACGAGGTCTCGGGCAGGCCGTGCGAGGGGCCCGGGCACGGGCGCAGGCCGGGCGAGGGCCCGGCCACGGGAGCAGGTTCCGGGCGCAAGGGCGCGGGAGCGCGAGCGCGGGCGCGGGGCGGACTCGGGTGAGGTCCCGGGCGCGGCCTTCGCGGGCGGAGCCAACAGAGGCGAGGCAGCCGTGGCCCTTGCGGTCGAACAGCCCCGCCGCAGCGAACGCCGCTACGAGACGGCGGTAGTCGCGGGAGACCTCGGAGACGGCGTAGTCGGAGAGGTGGCCGATGTGGTAGCGGCCGAGCACCCGCCACGCCGAGGCCGGGTGGTACGCGACGAAGGCGTCGGTGGCGTCCTGGCCGGCGAGGTTGAGCAGCGGGAGGTCGCCGCCGGGGTGGTGGGCCAGCCAGGAGGTGACGTCGTAGACCTTCCCCTGAACGGCCACCCACACGTCGCCCTCGGAGTCGGAGCTGTGCCGCGACATCTCCGCCGACGTGACGTACCGCTTCTTCCCACCACCATGACCATCCCCTCCCACCTCCTCCTTCCCCGCCACCACCATCTCTTCCCCCGTCCCCCTAAGCAAAGACGCAACGCAAGGATCGGATCGAGGAGGAGCTCAGGAGCATTGCACAGCTGGAGAAAGCCTGACAAAATCTGTACCTGCAAAGCAGCAGCAACACATGCTGTGTGCCACTGCCAGCCCGTCCCTACCGTTGCTTCATGCACGCGGATTTTCCAGCGGATTGACGGTTTTGCAGATTGAATTTTCTGGGACAGGCTATACCGGCACATAATTTTGTGCAATTCCTACTCCCAGGCTCCAATGGAATTAATTTTTGTATGCCGAAATGAAATTTTTGGGTGGTAGGCATTGTTACTATTTTTTTAAGTTCAAATCTTGATGGAGTTGTGGATATCGAGCAGCATTTGCCTTCTCTTTCTCTAGCTTCATTTGAATTTGACTCAGTTTGTTTTATTAATATACTTTTTTAATACAAAGGGGGTAATTATTCTGTATCTAGTGAGCGGATCCTACTAACAACCAAATATTCATCCAAAATCAATTCATTTCAGTTTTGGTTTTTTCAACCAAGACGAGGGCAACCGGACCTTTTTCTCTGCCACTATTCAAATCGGCCCAAACCAACATGAAACTGGGCTTTTGTTCAATTTTTTAGGCCCAAGGCACTGGGTTCTTCGACTGAAAATCACATGTGGCCCATGTAGAATGTGTTTTGAGTTGAGTGGTAAAGAAACAGAAAAAGTATATTTTGACTTCCTCAACTATAGCTCAAATCTGATTAGTATCCTCGAACCGCAAAACTGGATATTTTAAATCCCTCAAGTATTCAAACCAGTGCAAAACATGGACGTGGGCAGTTTTGTGGGTGGTTTCGTCCGATGTGGCAGTTGACCACGGTCAATCCCGATGAGTCAGCACAGTTGTTCGGAATAAGTCCCCACGTCGGCATAGGGGGGTTATTCCCCATCCCTTCCCAGGGGCCAGTGGCTAGGGGTGAGCTTGAAGCAGCGGCTTGCACGGCGTTGTCCCAGGCGACGGCGGTGGTGGCGGCTAAGGAGTGAGCTAGAAGCAGCGGCGGCGCGGTTGGGCGGCGCTCAAGGGTGTCGTGGCAGTCATTTTGGTCGGCCGAGACTGGATGTGTGCAGGTATCGCCCCCCCCCCCCCTTCCTCCCCCCTTGTCTCCCCATCGGATTTGGGTGTGATTTTATAGAACGGTAGATATTTCATGTTATCTCGCATTTGCTATGGATCTGGCATTGTTTAGGTAGAATAAGAGTAGATCAGCTCAATTTGGTCTGTAGTTCGTCGAAAGATGATCGGGATGTGGATTTAGGGTTGTTTAATACGTTTGCAAGTAAATTTTTTTGCGATTTGCATGTAGGAAAACTTGAGTGTTGCAGTCATGGACGTACTAAATACTCTTCAAGTGAGGTTTCATTTCAAAGGCGAGTTTGTTGTGGAAGGGAGACAGAAGAGTTACTGTGGTGGGAGGGAGGCAATGTCTTACATAGACCGAGATAAGGTATCCCTTCCTGAATTAGTAGGGCATTTGCGAGATCACTGCAAAGTATTGGATGGCACAATGCTTCACTGGTTGTTTCCAGGGGAAGATCTAGATTCTAGGATACGGGCATTGGTGGACGACAAGGTCTGCCAATTCATGTCTGATTGTATTGTTGAGGGAGGTGTAGCTGAGGTGTATGCAAAGGAGCCAATTGTGGTTGATGTATCAGATGGTGATGAACAAGGCAGTGATTATAAGTTAAAGATGAAAGAGGAAGCTGACTCAAATTCTGAAGATGCTTCTCGAGATGGAAATGAGCACGCTGAAGAAGGAGGTATGCAAGGCTTGGGAGACAATGTTGAGGCTGAGAAAAGGCTTGTTGTCTACAACCATCAACAAGAACCCATGTTTGCTGAGGCAGCAGAGGATAGTGATATAGATTGTGACTACATTCCTAGAGACGATTGCCCATCAGATGATGAAGAAGAGACTGACAACATCCATAAGCAGTACAAAGAGCTAAAGAAGAAGATAAAGGCAGGAAAGGCAGGCAATTTAGATGATGTTGATTTTGAGGGGTTGAAATCCAACACAATTATGCAAGATGGTGCTGAACAAGGTGGTAATGACACCCCATACGAGGATAGTTACTCTGAACAGTCCATAGATAAAATTGGCAGTGATGAAGAGGTCACTTCTAGAACAAGCCAGTATCCAAGGTTTAAGGGCAAGCCTGGTGTTCCTCAATTTGAACTAGGGATGAAATTTAGCTGCAAGTCTTAGTTCAGGAAAGCCATTACAAGCTATGCATTAAGTGAGAGGAGGGTGATCAACTTCATCAAAAGTGATCCTAAGAGAGTGAGGGCAAAATGTGACTGGCCTAGCTGCCCTTGGGTATGTTTGCTCTCAAAGAATTCAAGGACTGACAGTTGGCAGATTGTTACTCTAGAGAACTTCCATGCATGTCCCCCTAGAAGAGATAACTAGTGACCTCAAGGAGGATTGCTGATAAGTATGGCAAGTTTATATTTGCCAACCCTTCATGGAACTTTTCACACATGAAGGCTACAGTGCAAGAAGAAATGTTTGCCGATGTTTCGATCTCCAAGCAGAAGAGGGCTAAAGCCTTAGTGATGAAGAAAGCAGTGGATGCATCTACAAGACCAATTCACTTGATGATTACATTGCTGACTGCTACTCAGTGGATACTTTTAAGAAAATTTATGTGCACTGCCTACAGCCAGTAGAGGGTACAAGCTCTTGGCCAGAAGATGATAGAGAGCCACTAAATGCTCCTGGGTACATCAAGATGCCTAGAAGGCCTAAGACAGAGAGATGAAGAGAGGCTAATGAACCTGCAAAAGCAACCAAGATGTCCAAGATTGGCACAATCATCAGATGCAAGAAATGTAAGCAAGTTGGCCACAACAGATCTACTTGTGATAAGCATAATGCAAGATCTCAGCAGGTTCCAAACCCTGTTCAGAACTTAGTGCTATCAAACACTCCACAAAGCTGTGCTCAAAGCAGGAAAAGGAAGGCACCAACTTGTTCCAACATCAGTGCTGCAAGCATGTCAAGGACAATAGCTCCCAACAAGCAAAAGGTTAGTCACTCACAGCAGTCCAATTTACATTCAAAGCCTATTAAACTTATCCTTTAGCTAATCCTGATGAAATTGCAGGCATCAATAGAGTCACTCCAACTAGTGAGGGTCAATGCAAGAGTAAGAGTTGCAACACACCAAGGTGGTTCAGCTACTGTCAATTTGCAAGCCATTATACCTAGTTCCCAAGGTTTTACAAGTGCATCAATTCAGATCAAGTCTAGAAAAGCTTCTATTTGTGTATCAGCTCCGGAACCAGCTGTCACACCCAAAATTTCACCAGAATTTCCAAAGCTAATTTGTGCAATAAACCCTCATCCAGGAATCAGCCGAGGTACACAAATCGATAATTTGATAAACATAATCAAAACGATAAACAATAAATACTTACAAAAGGCACTTAGTCCTCACACCGAAGAAAACAGCAGTGGAACGGCAACTAGCGTAGCTTCAACACCAAGCCACAGGCAGCTCAACTAGGGCATAAACCAAACACCAAACTTCTCCACGCAAATCTTCACTCTGATGATTGCAATAATGCAAGACTGAGTACCACCCACCGTACTCAACAAGCCTGTAACACCCAGAAATTCGTAGCCCGAATTCTGAACATTCTTGTGTATTAAATCCCTGTCCAGGAAAGCCAGGGTACACAATACCAAGTTGCCATATAGAGTGCGTCTTACAAACAGAGTAAAATTTGTCTTACATAAATACAGTGGTAAAAACAAATAAAGTCTATATACAATGAGCCAAGCGAAAGCTTCCATTCCATAGGCATCTTGACGGCGGAGCCAGCCTAATTCTCTTGCTGATCCTCTTCGGACAGGCACTCCACCACTGAGAGAGGGAAAAAGGAGCAAGACTGAGTACCACCCACAGTACTCAACAAATCACACCCACAAATATGCACCGTGCACGGGAATCAAAGGTAGGCTAGGGGTTTATTTGCATAAAAGCAGTTACAAATAGTAGTAGTTCATAAACGGGAAAAAGGTTGATTAATTGATCAATATTAATCCTCCACTGATCAACGTTACACTACGTTAACTAGGCCCAACCATCCATCTGAACTATACCAGTTCCATTAAGTCAAGTTAATTAAGTAAGGGTGAGACTAATCACGGTGAGTCTTGACCAATCGCCCATATCCGTGAGCGCGGCTATTCAAATAAATTTACTCTGATCAGAGGTGTACAACTGTACCCACAAGACACAACCCCACACACGTTCCCGTGTGTCGGCGTGTCACAACGACACCCCGCGAGAGGCTGTGACAAGACAGTTCACGCAACCTCTCCCAAACCATCCACACCACGCTAAGGTTGCACCTGCCAACAGGACACTCCACATCGGCTAGGCTACCCCTCTTGTGCCATAATGGATCCGGAAGCCGATCAACCCTACCCCGAGCCGACCCAACTCCATCACGCCCATCCTCACCATCGGTGCCTAGGAGAGGGAGAAGAGACGCTACAAGCCCAGCCGTTGCCCATGCTGGCTTATGGAAAGTACGAGTAATTGCCCAAGGGGTTCCTGTGAACCGGTCCTTAATTGCTAGGGGTGCGACCAGCAAAACCATACACCCACAGCCCACCATTCAAGTCAAATTTTTAGTAATTTAGTAATAATATGTCCAATGTTACATTTCCCGACATAGAGTCGAACCATGAATGTAAATGATAATATTTAGTTCCCAGGTGAACTAATAGTTTCTAAGCATGGCCAAGCATCCTAAGAATAATATTCTAATCATTTTGTTACCTAGGTGACAAGGAACGAGGTTCAGCAACTAAGGCATAATCTTATCTATGTAAAGGCCATAATCCATACCACATGAAATAATAAAAACATGCGTGTTTATTTGAATAAACAAAATATTTTAGCAAAAAGTAGGTACAAAATGATCAAGATTACAGTGTGACTTGTCTTGCTCCAGCTCGACGTACTTGGCTACGACCTCGTAATACACAAGAGGGTCGACGGCGTCGGATTCTATAGCAAACAATGCACAACAATCAAAAACAATACATGTGGACAAGAAAACAGGGGCTGAAAGTATTTTTAATGTATTCTTGGCATTTCTCTGAATTTAGTGAAATTTGAATGGAATTAATCGGAGCTCGAATGAATTAGTTAGGAATTTTAGAAGTTTCACTGTGATTTCCTATACAAAATCAATTATTAACCGATTTATTGCACAATTAAACGAATTAATGCGTCGGCGGACCACGAGGAGCCGGCGCCGACAGGTGGGACCCACAGGTTAGTGGCGCAAGAGGACGGCGCACGGTGGACGCAGTCCACGCACTTGCGGCGACCGCGGACATAGGTACACGAGCGGCCCCGATCTGCCAAGGCAGATCGAACGGCTCAGACCTAGTCGAGAACGAGACCCGCCGACGCGCACAGCGTGGTAACGACGCACGCGGCCTGATGGTTGCCGCCGGCGACCATCCGACGCAGCGGAGTGCAACGGCGAGCGGCGGAGGAGATGAGGATTGCGGCCAAGTGCTCACCGAGGGCTCGGTCAACCGGAGTGCGGCGAACGACGGCGAACAGAGGGGGTTGGCGGCGGCCGAGGTTCGGGATGGTGACGCCAACTGGGTTCCGGCGGCGCAACACGAGGACGGAGACGCGAACGAGGTGCGGGAGGACCGAAAGGAGATGACGGAGAGGATGGAGTTCCGACGAGAATCCGAGGCGTCCAACTGCCGGACACGACGCAGCGGGGTGCGGAGAAGCTAGCGAGCGCGATAGTGGTAGTCGGCGACGGCTGTAGCGACAGCGACGTGCGGCTGTAGTCGGCGGAGCACGGCGACGGTTCGGGAGCTCGGCACGGAGGGGGTTAGGTTACTCAGGAGGTGTGGGCAACTGAGGGGAAAGAGAGAGGGGAGGACGGCGAAGGTTTTTAAGGACTTGGGCTGGAGAGATCATGGCCGAGTTGGCCCAATTTCACGGGATTGAGGGCGGAGGCCACGGCGGCTAGTGGGCACAATTCAACCGTGGTCGTGGGCGAGAGGGGCGGAGAAGGTGGGGAAAACGGGCAGGCACTCGGTCCGTGCGGTTTGAATCAAGGGCCGAGACATAGGGAGTGGGAACGACGTAATCCGACGAACGGGGCAGCTCGATCCCCTCCGGCCGAGTCGGCCGGAGGTTGAGGATGAAGCTAATGTGTGGGGCCTCGGGCCCACATGTTAGCGAGAGGGGTGAGGGGAGCAGCGCGGGGAGAGTGGCCGACAGGTGGGGCCCGGCTGATGGTGGGAGAGGGTGAGGGACGCGCGGGCATGCAGGCCGCGCAAGCAGGCTGGCATAGTGTTGGGCCAGCGGCCCAGCGGGAGGGAAAAGAAAATAAAAAGAAAAAAGAGAAAGAAAAGAAAAGAAAAAGGATTTTCAGTGCTCTTTTAATTCCGATAAGAGTTTTTGATTTATTAAAAATACTTCCAGTGCTCTAAAAATTCCAGTAAAAATCCTGTTAGTGTATTTTGGCAAGAGGAATATAAAAAAATATTCCTAGCCATGATAATTTATTACTTTGTATTTTCACCTTTAATTAATTCATTTGGCCAATTTAAATTATTTTTCTTGGGGCATTTTCTTAGGTATATTTTGTGTGGCTATATTTAAGGGGAACTCAGGATGTGACAAAGCCACACTAAGAAATACAATGTAATGCAACATGGTTCCAAAGGAAAGGCATAGTATGGCTTATTTGCATAAAACAGCATTTAAAACATTTGCTTTTAAAAGCTTTGAAAACTAGTATAGTTTAATCATTAATCAATATTAAGTCAACCACTGAACAGCGCCCCAACGCAGTTCAGGCCCATAACCATAACCCTCCAAACTAGAGCTATCAAATTTCCATCATTTATCACCATTAATAAACAGTGTGAGACTAATCACAGAAAACATTGCTAGCCCGCCTATTGACCGCGGGCACGGCTATTCGAATAGTTTTACTCTAGCCAGAGATGTACCAATTTACCCACAAAACACAATCTCAACATCATGTCAACCATCCGTCGTGATACTCGGAAGTATTCGAATAGAGATTGTGACGAGACCTTTCATGCAACTCGCGCAACAAAAAAGCCACCCGCTGAACCACCAGTCTCCGACAGGAACTGATTAGGTTCCCAAACAGTGAGAAAATTCAATTCCCCAAACATGGACTTATTGACGTAGCCATGGTGGTCTTATTGACACAGCCACAACACACTGTGGTGCTTCCTATTGAACTCGTTACACTACAAGTCCAGCCGTTGCCCATTCTGGCTTGTGGTTAGTACGGTAAATGCTTCGCAACAAGTAGTCCGCAAACCGGTCCTTAACTGTCATGAGCACCGCTAGCAACATCACAACCCAGGTGCTCATAACCCACCATTCAGTCAAGTTTTAATTGGCAAGATTAATTAACCAACCATGACTCACTGTCGTGAAAGTATAGTCCTTTAACATTAAAGGGTCATTGATGATTGAATTATTTTCCCACATAAAATGACACTACAATTTCTATGCATCGGCTCAGCAATTCCTAAATAATCTAACTAGATCAGTAATTAGTCATCCAGCTAGTCAGTATTAGTCACCTAGGGTATCAAGGTACATATATCAATAGCAATTCATGGCCATAGACAAAGAGTATAGGATAATAAATAAATACCCATAATAATGACACTCAAAAGCATTGCTTGCAATAACGTTAAAATAAAATAAATTTCACAAATGGGATCAACATGCTCAAGGAGATTGTCGTGTGACTTGCCTTGCAATTGAAAACGTCTTCCACAAATCTTCCGGACTCTTCCGCAGACTCCGCGATCTTCCGAAAGGGCGATTATACGCGACTACATGCAAAACGATGAAAACCCTAAGAAACTCCAAATAAACAATACATAAAAGTACATAAACAAGTAGATTATTGTCGAAGGATGAAACCTCGACGGCGGGAAGTCAGGAGACCCCCCTTTGAGATTCGGCCAGGGGAGTAGTTCTCAGGCAAAGCCGGCGTCAGGTGTAGAAGAAAGATAGGCGAAGAAGACGTAGAAGAGGCGGGGTTCGGACCGTCCGAAGCGAGTCCGGACCGTCCGAACCGTGGTGAAGCAGAAGGGTCCGGACCGTCCGATGCGGGTCCGGACCGTTCGATGCGTGGTAATCGCGCAGGGTGTTGGGGAAGACGATGAACAGAGGCGCACAGAGGAGGCAAGAGGATTTATACAGGTTCGGGCCGCACGGAGGCGTAAAACCCTACTCCTGTGTGTATGCTACGTGGAGATGAATGTGGTTTGCTGAGTTACAAGGTGAGCCCCGGGGTGCTCGGAAGCTAGCCCGGGAACTCCAAGGTTTGAGCGCCAGAGTCCTCGAGAGTTCGAGTCTGAGTGTCTAAGGCGGGAGCTCCAGCTGGGAGAGTCCCCTTCTAAATGTGGCATGGATCCTCCTTTATAGGCGAGGGGAGTCCACAGTGCCAGTACATGGGGAGAGAGGAAGCGTTGTCTTGTCGCACGCCTCCGCCTACTGCCACCTGTTGCGCCCACGCCGGGGTAGGTTGGCTACGGGCGGCCTAGTCTTCGAGACGTGAGGATGTGACGGGATGTGACGGGATGTGACGAGTCGTCTTGCCGCTCGGCTGCGGGCGGCTGAAGTACAAAGATGTGACAGAGGCTGTCGCCCTCCGCTGCCATAGGGCAGAGAACCGAAGTCATCTCAGTCAAAAGTCTCTGATGGTCTTGACGGGTGTTCACGGGGGGCCGTCCTGGGACGTCCACGCGTGGCAAAGCAGGCGACAGGGACGACAGGCCCTGTCGCGTCGTCATTAATGTAGGTAGTTGGGGACTGCTCCGCACTGAAAGTAATGGCACAACGAGCTGCCAAAGAGCTTACTTGAGCTTTGACCGTGAAAACTAGCATCGGCAGTCGGTCAGTCGGCCCCGGGCCCGGGCTTCGGCACCCGGGACCGAAAGGATCGTCACCCGGGCACCGGTAGGACGTACCCGGGTGAGGCGCACCCGGGCACGGGAGGGCGCGCTCGGGGAAGGCGCTCCCGGGCCCGGGGAAGACACACCCGGGCACGGGAGGCGCGCTCTGCGGGACGACGATCGTAGCCGGCTGTCTTTTGTGCAGAACGTGGGCCCGGAGGGGCTGACGTGGCCGGGGATCCACGCGTCCCCGCAGACTGTGGGACCCCCAGTCCCATTTCGCCGACAATTATGATTTTAGATGAATTTAGAAAGAAGAACACGTCAAATCGGAGTTCGGACGAAAAAGATATGGCTTCTGGAAGTTTAATTCAGAGAAAATCCGAAGAGGATTGAATAGGAATATTCTCAAGAATATTCCCTCTGAATTAACCTAAAAGGATTATTTTTGCACTGGAAAAGAGAGTAGGGCCCACTGTTAATGTGACGGCTCATGGTGGAACAAGTCCATGTATCGAGGGATGTGGGTACAGTGACTTGGGTAAGGTGGAGGCTGAGCTGGGCGCCACGTGGACAAAAGAGCCGAGGTGGCAGATGCAGTGGACTGGCTTGGACTGACATGGCACCGGATTGAGACATGTGGATCCAACGGTGGTGACTCGATCTCGACAATCCGACGGCTGGGATCGGCTCAGCATTTTATGTGGAATCGGACGGCCCGAATTAGGTTGCAAAGATTAAGTCAAGTTTTAATTGGCAAAATTAATTAACCAACCACGACTCACTGTCGTGAAAGTATTGTCATTTAACATTAAAGGGTCATTGATGATTGAATTGTTTTCCCACATAAAATGACGCTACAATTTCTATGCATCGGCTAAGTAATTCCTAAAATAATCTAGCTAGGAGAATCCCGTGGATCAACCAAATGTAATTAGTCATCCAGCTAGTCAGTATTAGTCCACCAGGGTATCAGGGCGACCACATGTGAGTCAATAGCAATTCATGGCCATAGATAAAGAGTATAGGATAATAAATAAATACCCGTAATAATGACATTCAAAAGCATTGCATGCAATAACGTTAAAAAAATAAATTTCACAAATGGGATCAACATGCTTAAGGAGATTGTCGAGTGACTTGCCTTGCAATCGAAAACGTCTTACGCAAATCTTCCGGACTCTTCCGCAGACTCCGCGATCTTTCGAAAACGGATATATTATACGCGACTACACGCAAAACGATAAAAAAACCCTAAGAAACTTACAAAATAAACAGTGACATAAAGTACAGTATCGAACAAGCTAGATTATGATTTTAGATAATTTAGACAGAGAACTGTGATAGGGCCTCGAATCGGAGTTCGGACGAAAAAAATATGGCTTTGCGGAAGTTTAATACTCAGAGAAAATCCTAAAAAGGATGAATAGGAATATTCTTGAGTCGAGAATATTCCCTTCGGAATTAAATCTAAAAGGATTACTTTTTTGCACTGAGAAAAGTAGAGTGAGCCCGCTGTCAATCGTGACAGCTCATTATGCACGACCCCGTGAAACAAGTCCATGGGATTTGAGGGATGTGGGACAGGTGACCACGCTGGCCCTTTGGTAGAGGTGGAAACGGCTGAGGATAGGCGCCCACGTGGACCACCAGCCAAAAAGACCGAGAGTGGCAGATGCATAGTGGACTAGCGAGGATTGCTGACGTGGCACCGGATTGAGACACTATAGTGGATCCAACGGATGGAGACTTTATCTAGACAATCGACGGCTGGCTCAACTTAGATATTTTATGGTGGAATCAGACGGGCGAGTCCGAACTTGGTGCACAACATAAGAATACTGACGCCGTAGAGAAAGGACTATAGAAAGGAATGATAACATGTGCACCCAGAAGCGGTCCTTAACGTACACAAGCAGGAGTCAAGGATGGACACCGGGGCCACACTCTGATGTCACTGGCGGAGAGAAGTGAGCAGTTGCCCCCGGCCATGGCAGACAGCCGAGAGTCACGTTCGGCCAGGCCAACCTAGCACACAGATGGCGGACGACCGGCGACGGACCGTGGGACTGGCTCGTGACCAACCACGATGACAGCGTTTGGCACGGGCGTTGACGTTCGGGCGGCAGGGGAAGGCAGTGACGGCAGCACCCAAAGGCGACGAACAGGGGACGACGCCCTATACAAGAATGGAACGGCGGTGGCAAGTACGGCGCGTCGCCGAGTAACGAGGCGGGCGCGCAAGTGAAAAACAAACCGCAAATGGTAGATGAAGCCCGGCTAGCTCCAACAGGCAGGAACGACACAAGGGCACGTATCGTCGACAGCAATTCGGTTAACAAGAAAGGCTACGGCTGGCGCGGCACAAGCTGACGCGCGTCGTGCTG
>RYFJ01001618.1:0-292894 GCA_003991445.1 Oryza meyeriana var. granulata
CTTCTCAGTTCACCAGAAAATATTGGTGGACATACATGATTAAACTGGTAAAATCTAAAAGAAACATCAAACACTATAGTCCTAGGAGCAAAACCTACCAACTAGCAAGTATGTCTATCTTACTAGGAAGCTAGGACCTTGTAAGCTTGCTGCATCTTGACTTAGTCGAACTAAGGACACCCCGCTTATAAGATTGTTTAGAAGTTCGATCAATTACCGATTTTGAAGAACCAATTCAAACTATACCCTAGAGTCTGTTTATGCACTATCTGTAATACAGTCTAAGAATCCACCAGACCTGATTTAAATACAAAAATTGTATGCAATTTCCTAAATTTCTCTGTTTCTGGGAAAAGAATTAGATTTACACAAATATATTTTGGGAAAAAAAAACAAGACAGGACTATACAGTGCTGGAGCAAAATCAGTGCACTTGCGAATAGTTCTTAACATACGCGTTCAAAATTCTAAAAAAAATTCCAGGTTCCTTCCACGGGTCCTAAGTTACGACCAAAAATGGTTAAATTTTTTTTTTCACTCAGGGGCGTACAAATATGTTAAGTAGGCAACCTACAGGTTCAGATCTGAAAACATATCTAATGTGTGTTATTTATCATGAATCAGTGGTCTAAAAATTCCATAAAAATTCCAGAAGCTTACTGGAAAACCTACGAAGCTACTGAAAAGATCAAGATATCACCTATGGTTTACCTTACACAAAAATATGAACTATGTCAATTACAGTTTTAAACATGACCATGTACTATCTTGAATTTATTAGTAAGTGGGGCTAAAAATTCAAGTTAACTCCTGTGCCCTCATGAGACTACAATCACTGAAAACAGCTCCAAAATTTTAACACCCTATGTTTGGCTATACAAAATTTACAAATCACTATCTACAATTTCAGAACATGGCAGCATCATAGTTGAATTCTATGCCTGATCAATGAACCTAAAAAAGCAGAAAATCATATGCTTACTGGTAAGCTCTACAGGTACTAGAAAAATTCAGAAATTATTATGTTTAGTAAGACCTACACAAAATTATGAAGCAGCTAACTACTGATTCAGAACTTGCAACTACTAGCTTTAATTTTAAGACAAGTTGAGCATTTTAAATTACTTCCTTTACTAAATCAAGTTAAATATCCATAGTCTACATGAGTTTTGGATCCTTCTAAACAAACAACCTATGTGGTAAAGCACAACAATTCCAAACCTGCCCAAACTATCCATTCTAGGTCTTCGTAAGTTTTTGAAATACTGGGATAGGAGAAGATTAAATCACGCAAAATTTATTTTTGTACAGAGAGGTACCATGGTGAACTGTTACAAACCTATTAAATCTAAACAACAAATTTTTTTTTGACCATCTTTTATTCCAAAGAGCCTACTCTATAGGCCATTTTTAAACCGATGTTTATAACATTCGATCTAGTTCTTTGGGGGTACTTGTAAATGGATTTTTTCAAAATTTTATAAGCACCTTGGTACTGGTTTGGAAAGTTAATAAGAGTTTCCTCAACATAAATTTTCAGAAGTACCATTTTTCAAAGGTTTCCGTCCGTATAGAACAAGAATAGGGCTAATAAAAAATATATAGAATAGGAAAGGGTAGTTTATCTACAGAGGATGAACATAAGAATTGAGATTTATTTTCGACAAAGTAGTTTGTAGCTGAGTAGCAAGTTCTCAAAATACTTTTAGAATGCCAAACTACTACGACCAATTTAAGGCTCCTATAGTCCGGTATTGGTCTCTGATACCACCGCTGTGGGCACCCGATTATCTGCCACTATAAGAGGTAATTGGTACGACAACGCGAATATATCTAGTTGGCGATGGGATCTCGCAATAAAAACCAAAAATAAAACTGTAACCATCCAACCCTCATCGCAGCCTTGTCACACAAATCACCAAATATAATGCAAAACACGTCAAACCAACGACATGACAGAGACTAAGAACACAAGAGATATTTGGAAAATAGTTACACCAGTCCACACGGCGAGATATACCCGTCAAACCACACGAGGCGGCGACCAACACGTATACATATCTCTGAGGACATGTCGACGTTTGAACTATCTCCATGCATCTCAACTGTTCTAAGTCTATACTCATGCAGACTAGCCCAGGAAAATTGCTAGTCCACACTTTCATCTCTAGCAATGGTATACAATAAGTGGTGTACAAGTAAGTAAACTAAATTTCTACATCAGAGTTACATAGGCCAAAAGGCCAAATAATATGATTCAGCGGAAGCTTGTCTACCCATACCACAGGCAATCCGACTAGGGTACACCCCTAAAGAATCAATCCTGAACAGCAACGGAATCCCCGTAGCACTCAAACCACAACAAAATAAACGGAAATACAAGCAAGAGTCAGTACATTATCGAAATAATGTACCGCAATGTCAATCCTAAATACATGCAAGTTCTAAATCAAGAAAAGGCTATTTGGGGGTTCAGTTTTGCATAAAGCTATTTAGTTCACAATCATTTGCAATGGTAATTTAGAAAGCATTTAAACAAATATAAATAAGTAGTGAAGTGATAACATAATATCAATATAAGATTTTCCTGCTTGGCCCTCCTCGGCAACAAGACACCATAAAGCATTTAATAAGTATAATAGTTCTCATAAATCACCAATCCTCATCCCAATTTCATAAAGCCATTTTAGAAAACATAAATCTATATACTCAATGAGCACAACCATCGCTCATGACCGTGAGCACGGCTAACCGATTAGTTGACTCTGCCAGAGTTTGTACATCGTTACCCACATGATGTGATAGAAGCCCAACGGCTACACTCTAGTTGTCCGGTACCCGTCGGGTACCACCACACTCTTCACGTTGAATGCGGTCTAGAGGTCACAACACAGCTTTTACATTACCTAACATTTGCCTTGCACCAGCACGAGGTGTGTGTTACTCCACACCGGGGCGCTACCCAATGCCGTGGGTGGCGGGCCACGCCTTAAACCCAGCGCCGTGGCGGCAGCCTTCCTGACTCCCCACGAGGCACACAACGTATATATATGGACACGCTTAGACGCCTATGCCATGAGGTGATCACAGTCCCTCATGGTTCACATAGGCTAGCTCCTCTGAACAGCCTACAGTACATTCGTAGGCACTGCCCTTACTACTCAGCCTACCAAAATGCAAGGCTAAATATTAAGTAACTTATCTACTATGGCTATCCCATAACTCAGCACATGTGGTTGTACTGTTTTAACATGAGAATATGACACTGAGTTCGGTCCTTAAGCAACCCAGGCCAAAACACTCCCCCTATCGGTACACAACTATCACATATGTGTACCACTTGCTTGCCCAATTTTAAAACGGTTTTGCTTCGGTTTTAGTTCACAATAACCAGAGGCTTCACCTCTGTCCAGAAGTCATAAAATTCCCATTTCCAAATGTATATAGTGATCACTGTAATATTACACGTTACTAAGCATGGCTAAGCATAAGCAAGTGTATTGACTTGATACAGACCCCCACCCATTGAGTACAAGACCAAGTACTTAAAATCAAGCCTAAGGTTACAAACAGCAAGGAACACAATATTCTAAGGTGGATCATGCAACTAATAGGTTATAAACTACCATTTACCACAAAATTCAAATACCGTTATTCACAAATACGCATGCAATTTTGCAAACAACACATTTCATTCCCCAAAAAAAAAAAAAAAACATAGATTCAAATTTGTTCAAGGAGGAGGGAGAATACTGCCTTACTCTTGAGTTACTCGGACTCCAACTATTCACTTCTTCACCGATATCGAATTCGTTCGCTTAGAAGGAAAATAACGTACGATCGTATAAATAGCAAATAATGCAGAAAATATGAAATGCTCTAATATGCATATATTTATGCCTTAGGTTGCTACTGGTCTAAAGGAATTAGGTGAAGGAATTTCTATTTTATCACGTTCTATTTGAGAGTTATAATTTTACGAGTTCTATACGAAAATACGTCCGTATACGATTTAAGGTCAAAGTTGAAGTTATTCTGATATGTGTGAGATTTATACAACAACAGGTACTGATTTATATACTCTCTGGTGAACTTATTTTATCTTTGCACTTGCCATTTGGAATATGATTTTTTTTACGATTTTTATGTGTCCCTTTAGTAGTATAAAATGTACTGATTATGTTGGCCTAATTTTTGTGCAATCTGAGTTGTTCAAAATAAATGGAAAGTATACAAGTTTTTATGAGAATTACAAAAGATTGGTTTGACATTTTATTGAAGTTATAATGAATTCTTATGAATTTTCTAGTTAAAAGTCCCATTTTCACCCTTATTTACTATTATAATTTTTGCAGATTTCTGTACAGAAAGTGCTACTTTTATTTACCAGACTTTTAGAGAATAAAATTACAGAACCAGCAAAAACTGGTTTTACTTAATTTGGAGTTGTAATGAATTTATATAGATTTCCAAAAGTTAAATCCATTATCAATGTAATAGAAAAGCATTTATTCATCTCTTTTAGTTTCGGATTTATAAAGGATGGGCCCACGTGTCAAAGAGGACAGGGCAGGGCGGCGTGCGCTGAAACAATAGAACGGACCCGTCCTGATGTCGGTCTCGGACCGTCCGGCCAGGCAAAACAGAGGAGGACGATGACCGCGAGCTTCTCGTGCGGGCGAGACGTATGGCCGGCGTCGGCTGCATTGGGGCCAAAAGAGAAAATGCAGAGGAGACCAAGGCGAAGCCTCGGTGTAAGGCTCGTCACCGCAATTATCGGTGGCCGGAATCGACGGCAAAGCGCGGAGTACTTCGGGATGCAATCAAAACGAAAACGCGATTCCACTTGGGGCAACTTATGCATGCAGGTGTTCTAAAGGGCTCCAGGGAGACTACCAGAGTCACGAAGGATCTGGTGACGCAACAGCAGCAATGCCAAAGACTGCTCGGCGGAATATTAATGTGGGCTGTGCGAAACTTCTCGGTTCCACGGCGGCGGGCTGATTCGCTCGCCAAGCTTCCAAGGAGGATGTCCATAGTTTAGAGGTCCCCTAGGGTGGCTAGAGAGCGATCCGGAATCGGAAGAAACTCACCGGAGAGCGAGGAATCGACGGCTCGGCCGGACTTGGGGAAGAATGGAGGTCCAAACTCTAGCTTCACGGCATCATAACTCAATTCCTTTGGCTAGCTAACTCCTAGAGGTGAGGCGACAACGTTTGGCGCAGTGGCTCGGCTGGGATCACCGAAGTTCCCGCGGAACAGTGACGATCTTGCGGCGGCGCTTTCTGGACTAAAGCGAGGACAGCTGCGACTTCGGCCGGCGTCCCTAGGGTAAAGTGATACAAAAATGGATCGGTTAGAGATGTGATCACGTTCCGATGGTTAGGAAGACAGATCTCACCGGAGTTGAGTTGGTTTGGATCGAACGGCTGCCGCGTCGGGAAGACGATGCCTTCCCGGCGAACCCGAGGTGATTTCTCTCGGTTTCACCGTGAAACAGATAGAGTGAGAAGAGGAAGAGGATGATGGCGAAGTAGCTGGGTAAAGGGTGAAGTTTTCCACGTGTGTGGACTCCTTTGGTGGCACTGGATGGTGCATCGACGCGTGGATGTGGCCTGCAGCGTTCCAGGGCATGTGGCGAGCTAGAGCGGTGCCTGAGACTGACCAGCGGCGTCCAGGATGTCTGTGGGGCCCACATGGCAGTGAAGTAGGAGAGGAATCTCTAGAAGCTTGTGTCTTGTTACTGTCAAGCATGCAGTCTTTACTCAAGTGTTTACTAAGTTACTATGGGTATAAATCTGGTAAAATTACTGTGGGCAGTAGGTGTATTGGCTAGCTCTGTGCCAAAATTCAGAGTTTGGATTGTTGGGATTTCGATTTCTCTGGAGAAATGCAAAGTTGGCCGAAAAAATCAGTTTTCTGCTTGCACTAGTCTGAGTCAGTGAGCTTAGACCTATTATTCATGTTTTTCAGGTTGCGTGGGTCGGAGATTGTACTGGAATTTTTACTGCAATTAGTTTACAATATAATCCAGTTCTGGTAAGATTTGGTGAGAATGTGATTGATGGATTAATTCTGCAAAAGTGCAATTAGGCAGTCTGCAGGTGAAAGTTATTCTGTATTGCTGAGTTAAAGAGTATTTATTTGGAGGACACTATTGAATTGATAAAATCTGGTAAAAAAATTACTGGATGATAAGGAAGGATTGTGTATAACCTGCTGACCAATTTTGTTGCTAGGAGTGATCTGTTTATTTTTTGTGGATTCGCAAAGTAGGGTTGTGGATCCAGTTTTTCTGAAGTTTCATTTATTTCTCAGTGCCTTGATCTTATCATTTGATGTTTTTCTTTGGGAGATAAATTAAACCAAAAATTACTTGGTGGTAGGGTTCTTGTTGGCACACACTTTGGGAAGAGAGCTCTGTCCAATTATTCTTCTATTTTCATTTAGTGAATTTAGAAGTATACCTATTCATCTTTAGCTAGCTTCCTAGTCTAGCTGATTTGAGAGATTTTATATTGAAGTTACCAATTGAAGTGATAAGTTATAGAAAATTTACAGTGGATTAATTTTGTGGGATAATGGTTACAGGAATTTTTCTATGATTTTACGTTAGGACCTATTCTCCTTAGAAATTATTTAGGCTATACAAAATATATATGCATCCTATTATGAAAGTGCAATATAAGATCCAAAACAATCCAGAAAAAGGTATGCACATTGAAATGGTATTTGATTTATTTATCTCCATATTTTTATGTCAAACTTTTATCTGTACATAGTTAGTCGTATTACATTTTCTATTTATTGTGAGTTAACTCCTAAAATCTTTATGCACTCCTAAGGTATTTTATCTTAGTCAAAACCTCTTATCGTTGCTCCCTAGTTTGGAAACTATAGGATTTACTCTCCCGAGGGTCTTTTGTTAATTTGTTTTGGTTAGAATTTCGAAAGTCGAAATTCTGGTATGTTACATAGATCTTATTATCCCATACCTTATCATACATTAATAAAGAGTATTTTAGACCTTACACCTAGGAATTCCTTTAATGTTTGGGGAGGTTACGTCCCTTTTGATAAGATGGTTATCCCACGGTTATAACCGTCAAAAACTACATAAATTTCATCTTCAAAAATTTGAATTTAAAATTTTTAAATCTCATGGTATGGTCGTGGTTACTGTAGTTAGCTCACGGTTACCATACATAAGCCACGGTAACCATGGCACCTTGAAGCTAAAAAGAAAAAATTTAAAAAAAATCATAAAATGTAGTAAAAATTTATGAAAATTGTGGATATCTCTAGAAAAATAATGTAATATTGCATATTTTTTGCATAACCTTTGCTATATTTTTTATATTTAAACAAAGTATAAATTATATTCCAACCCATCTCTTTTTTTTTTACAATTTCGATAGAGCTCCAAAATATAAAGTAAACTTTATTATTTTTTATAAACTTTGTTCACCATACAGCAATAGAAATTAGATATTACTTGCAGGAATTTTTTGAATTTTTTCATCTTTTTTTAAACTTGAATTCGGTCAAAATTTATCAAACCCTACTGGTGGTTATCCTTACCGAACTCCCACGATAAACATGATTATCACGATAAGGTAAACCCTTCTTACACCCTAATACTTAAATCTCTCCAAAATACTTCTAGTTAGCTATATTTTTGGACAGAGCCAGTACTATTATATGATGCACGGAGATCATCAGCTTGAGCCTATGCAGTGCAAGAGCACGTACAGTAGTAATCTTCTGGCAATCTGACCCATGGGGAACTACAATCAATTGAAGGTAGCAAGAGGAGCAGCCAGCCAAAAGAAACTAAGGTTGTGTTCGAATCAGCCTGTTAGGAAAAAGTTTTTCCTCATTTTTTATGAGTACGCTTTCTGAACTGCTAAACGGTGTGTTTTTTGCAAAAATTATATATATAAAAGCTGCTTTAAAAATCATATTAATCTATTTTTTAAGTTTAAAATAATTAATACTCAATTAATCATGCGTTAATAGCTCGCCTCGTTTTGGGTGATTTTTTTCTTTTCCCTCTTCTCTCACCTTCAAACTATCCCTAAAAGAGGTAGATACTATCACGTACGGCATCGGCATGGCATGCACAAGCACAGATTTGCATTCCGCCGTGTCCCTTGTATAGGGTATGGATAAAAGATAGGAGAATAAGAGACTAGGAGAGGCGACACGTTTCAAAATTTGAGTATCCATTGATACGGTCCCACTACCAATACATGCTTCGTCTGTTTAGTTGCTAAACTTGTCTAATATGTCTTAGTAACCACCAATCGGAATTTCTAAAAAACATGAGACGGCTTTTGGGAGAGAATATATTGATTTTTGGGCTATTGGATTCACTTCGAGATTCGTGGGCCGTTGGATTCGCTCTTAGATTCATGCATGCGGGGATGGGAAAAATCGTAGTGCACGCATCGATGGACGGAATTGATCCTTCACCCTTCGTTTTGTCGAATGTGCTAGCATCAGTTTGGGTATTCAAAACAAATTTACACGCTAGTTGTAATGTAACCACGGTGTAGTTACAATATAGTTACAATGTAAACAGCGATAGTTTTTCCTCCAAAATCTGTCTAGTATGCTATAGGTAGACTCATCACAAATATGTTGGCTTTCCGTTGAACTAAAATTTGCATGATGAATCCATTCTTTGATTTGCTTGCAAACTAGTATATGATTGGCATCGATGTGATTGGCATGAAAATGGGCAAGCCTTGGGCAACAAACATGAACAGTTTTATATCAATATAATAATAGATAATAGGCATATTATAGTTATCTTTTTCTAAAGCACACAGTAGAATTGGGTATCATTACCTTTACTACTGTAGAAACGAAGTCATCGTTCTCCCCTTCCCAACCAACGCACTTTCCTACGTAAAAACCACTCTCCCTAAAAATAACCAAAAAAACCCGATGTTCCCACAACTAGACCTTGTAAAACCATCATCTTCCTTTTGATCCTTTTGGTCCCATTGCGATGCACTGGCATGATACTAGTATTAATAAGAAAAAAAATTAGGATAGGAAACCCATAATAAAACTCGACACACACCAAACCAACACCATAAAATTACAAGCGCACTCGAGACTAAAAGAACACAAGACGACCTCGATCAACGCTTTAATTCCCATCTGGCGCTAGGGTAGACAGGAAAGAGAGGGTGCGAGCCCTAGCCATGTCCCACAACTGCATATCCTCGCTAGCTAGCAACAAGGCGCCAGAAACACTTGGAACAATATCATTAAAAAAACACATTGGTCGCGATGCTTCCATAGAGACCAAGCCCCTAAAACGATGAGCAAATTAAGACCGGTCATAGTTATCTCAGTGTTATGGAATGGATATACACTACTAGTAACTAACTATATATTACTTAATTATGGCATACATTGATACGGGGACACCCGGCCTTCTCGATGTAGGATCCGGATACACCGTGCAACTCAATGAACGGATGAACAACACGGCGCTCGTGCAACGCACCTTTCATCACGAATTCGCAGAACCATATGCTATGATAGATTGAAACGATAAAGTGAATCTATTGCCCCCTCAATTCCCTAGAAGGAAAAGCAAGAACAATCTGTGGCAACAATTCCGAATCCCTCTCTCTAGTTTGGTGGCAGCGGCACATACCCTAGGAGAAGAATAGGAGCAATCATGCTACAAATTATCTTTAGAATAAACGTGATCTACCCTCTTGGGGTCGTACACATAGGCTTATATAGCCATTACATGGATTATATACTAACTAGAAAACAATTACAATATAATCTGGAAATTTCTCAGTCTGCACTTCCATCAGTTTGTTTCGACCTTTGCGGTGAGACTAGAAGGAAGTCGAGTCCATGGCCCTATCTAACACATGGGCCACGAAGTTAGCTTTCCAAGGAGTTCTCACACGTCCAAAATGGACTTTGGACAAGAGAGTTTGGAATGTTTTAGTATGGGTAGCTCTAATAGCCAAACCGAGTCCGATTTGAGCACAATCCGAAGTTGCTTCAGTTTCCTTGCATGGAAAGACTTGAATCCGTGTAGGCCTTGCAAAAAAAGTTCTTCTTCACCAATACCACGTCTTGGAATATAAGCCCAACATCCAAATGAAGCATACGGGCCATAAGCACCTCCCATTCATCATTTCTCACGCACACCTGATCTGCCTGCGCAGCATGTCTTCAATTTGCATTTGTCGTTGATAGAGAGCTCCGAATGACATGTCGTTTGATTCATTGGAAAGTAGCCTTGAGAAAAGTTCCAAAAATATAAACCATGCATGCTGGAAGCCTTCGAGTCAACACAGAATTCATTGTGAACTTCATGTACAGAACAACAATCGATCTTCTCCATGTGCGTCGCTTTATTCCTTACCTCCCGCTGGACCCACATGTTATTTGTGCATACCAATAGCTCATGTCTCTAATATCTAAAAGTAATCAAGTGACAACTATTATGTACCATCAAATTCTCATGTATTCCACATATAGACTTAGAGATAAATGAATTTACTTTATGTTTTAATCCTCACACAAAGGAGAATGTCTAAAAGCTTGGTATATCCACATCATTCTCCCCTTCTTCAAGAAAAGTTATTCCCAACTTTTAGTAATCTGAAAGTGCGCTAAACAAAGAGAACAACATGTATGCAAGATATATGTATACATGAGTTTCGAAGTTCCCTTGTTTACACACAATACAATATGCGTAGCAGCCATATGACTTGCATGTTGTTTCTAGTTGTTCACATCATATGTACTCATATCATTCTCCCTCCCCTGAAGAAAAGTGGTCCCCGACTTTTACAAGATTGCATAATATGAAAAGGACATGCATAAAGTATTGCAATTTGGCGAAAGCATATTAACATCCTTCTGTGCTTCAGCTACGCTACTCTGATTTTGAGAGCATGTAACAGAGGTACCATGTAACAAATTTTGATTCAAACAAAAAATATGACCATGCTTATTATTCATGTCAAAACTAGCAAGATTGATGTTCCATTATGTTCAACCCCAAACTAGCAAGCTTGTCATAACTTATGTATAATCCATACATATAAAATTTCATGCTATTTCATAATCACCAATTAAAATCATAGTATAAGCATAGGAGCAAGTACTAACTAGTGATATGAAATATAAAAGACCATGAAATTTCTCAACCAAGCAAGATAGCTCAACAGGTCTGTTCAACAGGCTATCACACCAAGAATCATCAGGGGATATTCTAGCTAATACTTCCTTGTGAGTAAACAACTCCATATCATGTAAATTAAGCAAATAAATTTCAGAACATGGAATAATGAATTTACCACAAGAGGACACACAGAAATCAAGTGCAGCATTTGTATATTCAAATTGACTCACCATGTTTTGCTGCAATAGCGATTCCTTCATACTTACCGTTAAGGCTCTCCATGAAAGATTTAGGTACTGTAAGAGGGATGTCAAGATATGTACCATTGTTCTCATGAAATTGTAACCATAGGACAACAAGCATTATATCTTCAACCATGGTTATCTTCTCTTTTTGCTCATCCTGCATTTTATGAGAAACAACACTAGAAGTAAAGATTAATGCATTAGTTTCATAAATAAAATCACATGGTCTATCATCTACTTCTCTCTTTTCTTTTGGTGTATCTCTCACGCTCAGAAATTTGATGCACTTATCCTCGCATTTATTGGAGTCACATAGCTTATTCTTTTCAACTCTCTCACTCAATTTGGTTATGTGGCTCTCATCCTTACATGTGTTTTCTTGCATACCATCCTCCAATGACCATTGGACAATAATGTTTATTTGCCATCAAACATGATCTGTTGTGCTACGTGAAGCATTGCGACACTCTATGTTGCATCGATCGAATGGAAAGTCCCATGCTCGATCGTCTTCTCATTCAACCTTGTGTTGGAGCTTGTTCTTCATTGTGCTGAACTGAAAACGTGCACTTTATGTGCAATGAATTAGCAAAGGTGTCGATGTTTTACACCGGCAATATAATTATAGGGCTACTCGGCGGATGGAACCTTGGTGGATTGCAAAGGAACACAGAGAGATTTTATACTGGTTCAGGCCCTCAATGTGAGGTAATACCCTACGTCCAGTTTGGGGTGTATTCCTTTGAGGATTTGCGGTGGTGATTCTGGTGAACCAACTCAACCTGCCCTCATGGGGCGCCCCACCTCCCCTTATATACTGGGGGATAGGGTTACAAGGTAGGAGTCTCAACCGGATTACGGCCAAGGGATCTCCTCTTAGAGATATAACGCACCCGATTAGGACTGTATATTCCTTTCTATACAAGGCGAAGTCTGCCGAATCTAGCTATATCTCTAATTACAAGGCTAGGCCCATCCTCTATCCGAGTGGCCCATATGCTTGTCATGAGGTACCCGGGGCCCATGGCCTCCACAGTAGCCCCTAAAACCTTCATAGTTGAGTCACAGCTGATGCCGAGTGCTCATCCTCCACGGTGAAGTCTTCCCAAGTGCATTGTTCCCGAGTACTCTTTGTCTGAGTGCTTCTTCTTCCGAGTCCTGCTTCATGTCAGCTGGCAGCGAGGCTATGAAGGGCTCCATGTAGAAGTATGAATAGCGGGCGCCGAATAGACGCACCTATTAGGTGTAGCCCCCGACTTTGTGCTTAATTGTGAAGACAATTAAACATAAAGTTAAAGATCTTTAACCTTGTAGTCTTTCCCGAGTAGTATACTACTGGTATATGAGACTCTTCGGTATCATGTCAACCGGAATTTAATTTATAGTCCTGCCGAGTAGCATGCCACTCGTATATAGGACTCTTCGACTTCATATCAGTCGGAATATGTGTTTATAGTCTTGCCGAGTAGGATGCTACTCGTATATGAGACTCTTCAGCTTCATGTCAGCTGGAATAAGGGGTTTATAGTCTTTCCCAAGTGGCGTCCCACCCAGAAGTTAGACTCCTCCGCATCATGTCAGCGGGAAAAGATATTTATAGTCTTTCTCGAGTAGTGCACTACTCGAAAGTTATACTCTTCAGCATCATATCAGTTGGAATAATATTGCTCATGGCAACTGGTGGCCATGCATGTAGGCCGAGTACCACTGTATGAAAATAAATCCATTGTGTGGTCAGGTGTTCCCGAGAAAGATACCTGCATCCCCAATGTTAATGAAGACCGGCTTGTGATCCATATTAGGATATATCCTCGAGACCTGGTGGATAAAACAGATACCCAAACATATATGTTTAGCAATAAAGCTCTCATGAAGCATATCTGTTTACCTCATCGGCTCCTGTTGGTAGCACCAGCGCTATAATTTCAACTCAGCCTGCGGGCGGCTCACATGGAGTATGCTACTGTAGAAACTCATATCTTGGTGGCTGCTACCAAATAAGCCGGCCTGAGCCGACCTACCCAGCATAGCTCTATAGAAGTATCATCCATCACATATCAGGATGAGTTGTTTGGTGTCGGTAACCGCAATCAGCCAGAGAAATCCTTATTTGCAAACCTTTCCGACTTACGTTCTGGATGCAACCTGGTTGCTACATAAGCCTGAGTAGGTATATTGCAGGATCTGCTTGCCCTCCTCAGGTGTGACGCGGTGCATGAGAATCTCGGATGCGCTTTGACGATGTAAGCCTTCTCTGACTTAGGTAAAGCTGAACAAGGTACCCGAACCTTGCATTAGCAGAGGGTTCAGCTGGCGACCCTCATGGGGTGTTGTAACACCCTGCCCTCCAGAACCGCACAGCCCAGCCCAACCGACGGGCGGACCCACTTACACATAGCACCCCACTTACACTTTCGTCCTCGCTTCGTGTAAAAGGGTTAACCCGGGAAGTACTATGGTTGGAGGGACAAGGCCTTATAAAGTTGGTTCAACCTTGCTCAACTAGCAAGGTGGTACTAATCATGTGCACACCGCACTCATGGGCCACATAGGCCCAAATCCTAATTGGGCCAGGATGTCACAACCACCCCCCCTCAAAGACCCGGCCTTCCCCGCCAGTCCAACTTCCCCGCATAGCCACACAGGCATATAGGCAAATGTCCAGGAACACGCCCCCTCTTAGCGCACGTCCGTACGTCCAGTGCCGGCGCATATGCCATGCCATGTGCCTCACACCGAGCCCACAATGCGCCATGCGCCATATTCCCGCACACTGACCCATACGCGCAACGCGAGGGTCGGCTCTGATACATTTGTAACACCTGCCCTCCAGAACCGCACAGCCCAGCCAACCGACGGCGGGCCACTTACACATAGCACCCCACTTACACTTTCGTCCTCGCTTCGTGTAAAAGGGTTAACCCGGAAGTACTATGGTTGGAGGGACAAGGCCTTATAAGTTGGTTCAACCCTTGCTCAACTAGCAAGGTGGTACTAATCATGTGCACACCACACTCATGGGCCACATAGGCCCAAATCCTAATTGGGCCAGGATGTCACAGGTGTACCCTATCCAATAGAGTTATGGCCAAATAAGATGCCCGACCCTTGCATTAGCGTAGGATTTGGCTGGCGACCCTCATGGGGCGTACCCGATCTGATAGAGTTGTGACCAAATAAGGTACCCGAACCTAGCATTAGCATAGGATTCGGCTGACGACCCTCATAGGGCATACCCTACTTAGCCGAGTAGTACGCGAGCCCCGACTGGCGCCGGAGGTCGATTATATTAGCCGAATAAGGTACCCGAACCTTGCATTAGCATAGGATTCGGCTGGCGACCCTCATAGGGCGTACCTAACTCAACGGAGTTGTGACCGGATAAGATACCTGAACCTAGCGTTAGCATAGGATTTAGTTGGCGACCCTCATGGGGCGTACCTCACCAAGCCAAGTGACATACGACCCCCGACTAGTGCCGGAAGTCAGTTGTCAACTCCCATGGAGCGTAGCCGGGGAAGATGACGTCCCGACTTGTGCAAGTACTCGGTCAGTAGCCCTCATGGAGCATTCCGAGCGTATCTTGGCAGACTAGTCCAGCCCCCGAGCGTAGGAGATAGGCTCGCAGCCCTGAATTCCTGTCACGCGTATCCGGAGCTGGGCCTGCAATATAAAGATATCGGATGAGTAGCATCTGATGATGAAAACAATCACCCAAATAAAATGTATTTTACAATACATGTAAATACATGTTCTTCCTCTTATTGATATTAATTTCCCCGAGTAGTTGACCCCTTACGTTTAAGCACTCTGCCCGACTAGTCATAGCCCCCTAGCGTCGGGAGTTGGCTCATGACTCTTTCCCAGACACGCGTTTTGGGTGACTTGAGTTCGTCTTTCATGGAGCAAAGTTTCACGGATCAGGATTTATGCTACTCGAGTACTTTTGCGATCATTTAAGAGCAAAAACGAAAAAAAGTGCAGCTTGTGCACCTATTAGGTGTAAGCGGCTGCAGCATTGGCAAGGCCGAGTGAAGAATTATTTATCAGGAAGCGACTTAGTTGTTCGGTATTTCGGAGTGGGGAAGCCATCCTTGCGTTTGAGCTTGTGAGCCCCCGAGCATGTCACTTGTTGTTCTGATAATCTTCAGTTATTGAAAGTCGAAGACTGTTGTGACCGATTGCCACAATGAAGTCGTCTGACTTGCGTTTGCGATTCCCAGCTTTAATTGGGACCATGTTGTCGGTGCCCTCCTACTTCTTCTGTCAGGGTGTCTTCTTGTTATCGAGGGCGTCAGCAACAGCGTCGGCCGAGTCGACGTACTTATTCGCCATGTTGAATAAAGCCTTGACAGAGTTGGGAGGCTTCCGCGTGAATTTGTCGATGAACGAGGTGTCTTTGACTCCTTTTCGAAAGGCGGCAATGATGACCTCGTCCTTGATCTTCGGGATTGAATTTTTTTTCTCAGAGAACCTTTCGATGAAGTCATGAAGAGACTCGTTCTTCCTTTGATGCAACTGATATAAGTCGTACTCGGAAGATGGCCTCTCGTATGTTCCCTGGAAGTTGGCGATGAAGCGTTCCCGGAGTTCTCCCCATGAGCCGATTGATTGCTTGGGAAGTCCTGTTAGCCATGTCCTCGCTGAGTCGACTAAAGCGACTGGGAAGTAGTTAGCCATGACTTTGTGATCTCCTCCAGCTGCTTGGATTGCTAGGGTGTAGACCTTGAGCCAGGACTCGGGATTGGTCTTGCCATCGTATTTTTCGATGCCTGTTGGCTTGAAACCCGACGGCCAGTCGACCTGTTGTAGCTCTTGGGTAAAGGCTGGTACTCCATCTTCATGAGGACTCCAACCCCGACTACGGCGATGAAACCGCTCGTGGTGGAGGCTGAAATGCTCGTTCTCATCTTCCAGTTGGCATTGCTCTCCATCTTCTCGTTCGCGGTGCCGAGCGTTGTTGTCCTGCCAAATATCACGCCTTAGTCGGCCTCGGAAATCCTGGTTGTCCCGACGGTCTCTTTGACGTTGCCTGTTGCTGTTAGGGTTGCCGAGTGACGTTTGGCATGACTCTGTGTGCGGCCGATTAGAGCTGGCCGCTCGGCGTCGCTTTGAGGTGAACGAGACTGCCGTTAGGGATGCTGACCGGTTGGTCGGTATGAGGGTATCGCCCGACTGTTGGTGCTGCTGACATGCAGCAGCGGTAAGCATGGCTTTTATCCTTGCGATTGTCGGAGTGGCCTGGTGATTAGGCCCAAGTTGGACCGTGTCCAGAAGGGTTGCGGCGGCCACGACGTTCTGTTGTGGCGTGACGAAGATGTCGTGGTCGCCGACTTTTGTTTGGAGGATTTATTGCTGAGCGGTTCGCCCAGCCCTGCGTAGGCCGTCGTTGCGGGTGTGCAGGCGTTTTGTTTCTTCCTCCTGTTATTCTCGCAGTTGGTAGGCCTTCTCCTCTTGTTGCTCGTGTAGTCGGCGTGATTCCTGAGTAGGAGTAGAGCCTTTCAATGCCATGAAGATTTCTCGTGGCGGGGAGAAGCTTGCCGAACTGCTGTTCGACTTAGAGTCGGAATCCGATTGAGAGTCGTAGTTCGACTGAGAGTTGTAGTCGGAATAGTTGATGGGGGTGATTATAACTCCGACCTCCCTAGATCCGATCTCGAGCAGCTCTGGGCCGTATCCGAGTCGAACTCCAGAGGATCGGGTTTGCCGCGTCGGATGTTGTCTGAAGATATCCGTGGTGTTGCCGAGTCTGTACGGGAGATTGACGATCTCTTTCCTTCTTAGCTCGATCTTGGCCGGCTCAAGGCTGAGTCCGAGTCGAACACCGAAGGAAAGAGTTGTCCCGAGACCCGGACAAGATGAAGATTGCCGCAGCAAGTCGATGAGGGTTGCTGCAGCGTCGTGTAGACCGACTGGCGCAGAGTCGGCTGGTTCCTCGGCCGGTTGGATCAGGTCCGTGTCAGCCAAGGTGAGGTTGCCGATCTAGTCAGCGACGAAGTCGAGGCTTCCGAAAGTTATTGTGTCTCCCAGGGAATGTTTGCTGCCGTCGACTCCGATTGTTGGATCCATCGAGCTTGTAGATGTAGATCTCGCCGAAGCCCCTACCTGGTGCGCCAACTGTCGATGTTTTACACCGGCAATATAATTATAGGGCTACTCGGCGGATGGAAACTCGGTGGATTGCAAAGGAACACAGAGAGATTTTATACTGGCTCAGGCCCTCAATGTGAGGTAATACCCTACGTCCAGTTTGGGGTGTATTCCTTTGAGGATTTGCGGTGGTGATTCTGGTGAACCAACTCAACCTGCCCTCATGGGGCGCCCCACCTCCCCTTATATACTGAGGGACAGGGTTACAAGGTAGGAGTCTCAACCGGATTACGGCCAAGGGATCTCCTCTTAGAGATATAACGCACCCGACTAGGACTGTATATTCCTTTCTATACAAGGCGAAGTATGCCGAATCTAGCTTTATCTCTAATTACAAGGCTAGGCCCATCCTCTATCCGAGTGGCCCATATGCTTTTCATGAGGTACTCGGGGCCCATGGCCTCCACACTTTTATTCTTGCTATAGTCAGGGTGGCCTAGTGATCAGGCCCAAACTGAAGCATGTCCAGTACGGTTGCAGCGGTCACAACGTTTTGCTGAGACGTTACGAAGACATCGTGGTCGCTGACTCAGGTTTAAAGGATTTGTTGTTGAGCAGTCTGCCCAGCGTTGCGTAGATTGTCGTTGCGGGCGTCGCGCTCGGCGTGCAGGTGTCTTGCTTCTTCCTCCTGTTGTTCTCATAGTCGGTGGGCCTCCTCTTATTGCTGCTCGCGTAGTCGGCGTGCCTCCTGAGTGGGGGTAGAGCCCTTGGACGCTTTGAAGACTTCGCGGGGCGGGGAGAAGCTTGCCGAATTGTTGTCTGACTTGGAATCGGAATTAGAGTAGTTAATGGGGGTGATTACAACTCTGACCTCCCTAGATCCGATCTCGAGCGGCTCTGGGCTGTATCCGAGTCAAACTCCAGGGGATCGGGTTTGCCACGTCAGATGCTGATTGAAGTTATCCACGGTGTCGCCGAGTCCAAATGGGAGATTGACGATCTCCTCCTTTCTTAGCCCGATCTCGGCCGGCTCGAGGCCGAGTGCGAGTCGAACACCAAAAAAAGGGTTATCCCGAGACCCGGGGATGTTGAAGATTACCGTAGCATGTCAACGAGGATCGCTGCAACGTCACATGGGCCGACTGGCACGGAGTCGGCTTGGTCCCTGGCCGATCGGATCGGGTCTGAGTCAGACAGGGTGAGGTTGTCGAATTTGTCGACGACGAAATCGAGGCTCCCGAAGGTGATTGTTTGCCTGGGGAAGAAGTTGATGCCTTTGACTCCGGTGATTGGATCCATCAGGCTTGTTGAAGATGATCTCGCCGATGCCCCTACCTGGCGCGCCAACTGTCGATGTTTTGTATCGGCAATAATAATATGGGGCTACTCATGAGACCTAAACTTGATGGACTGCAAAGGAACACAAACAAATTATACTGGTTCAGGCCCTCGAGATGAGATAATACCCTATGTCCAGTTATGGTGTATTGCCTTTGAAGTTTCTTTGGTGAGATTGCGCTACTTCCCTTCTTCTTGTTGTTGCCCTCAGGGGGCGCCTTGCCCCCTTATATACCGTGGGACAGGGTTACAGAGTAGAAATCCCAGTCGTACTCCGACCAAGGGATTTCCTTCTAAGAATATAATATGCCCGACTAGGACTATATCCTTTTCTCATCGTACAAGGTTATGTATGCCGAGTTCTATTGTATTCCTAATTACAAGGTTAGGCCCATCCTCTGTCCAAGTGGCCCAAATGCTTCTCATGAGGTACCCGGGGCCCATGACCTCCACATTTTGTATCGGCAATAATTATATGGGGTTATTCGTCGGACCTAAACTCGATGGATTCGAAAGAACACACGAGATTTATATTGGTTCAGACCCTCGAGATGAGGTAATACCCTACTTCCAGTTGTGGTGTATTGTTTTTGCGGTATTCTCTGGTGAGATTGTCATATGCCCCAGGGGCTCCTTACCCCTCCTTATATACTGGAGGGATGAGGGTTACAGGGTAGGAAACCCAGTCGGATACGACCAAGGGCTTTCCTTATCAGTACATAGAGTATCCGGCTAGTACTATATCCATTTCCTTGTCATGCAAGGTAATATAAGCCGAGTCGTACTCTATCTCCAATTATAGGGACCGGCCTACCCTCTGTCCGAGTGGCCGTAATTGCCCTCCTTGAGGTACCTGGGACCCATGGCCTCCACAAGAGTGGCACGGAGGTCCAGCTCTCCAGGATAGAAGGTGGATTTCCGGTAAAAGGGGGCAGGGAGGGCTCAAGATTGGAGCAATAGAATCATTCCCGATACCACCCTTTGAGAGAAGTCTTCAGGGGGACATGGAGATAGGCTCTCTTCATCTCTTTGCAGAGTTGAAGGCCTGCTCCCCCTATTGTTTGGATCTTGGATTTAGAGGGCTGAGACTTGATGTGGAATGGGTATCGAAAGAGGCTGAAATGGGGATTGATCCCCAGGAAGGCTTCACAGAGAGTCACAAAGAGAGAAATTTGAAGGATAGAGTTGGGGTTAAGATTGACGAGCTCAATTTGATAAAAATCAAGAAGATGGTGGAGGAAATCGAAAGAAGGAAGGAAAAGACTGCGATCGGAAAAAAGAGACAAAGACCGACGGTCTCGTTTGGGCTAATGCAGGGACTAACTCACCGGCGGCGGGACGCCAGTTGATGATCTCCTTGGACTGTAGCTTCTTCTTCTTCTCTAGAATCGCCAACTTTGTGGCGCAGCAGTCCGATGTTGGCCAGAATTCGGACGGCTAACTGGGATATCGAAAGGTACCTTCGGCATTGTTGGGGGCGAGGAGCTGGGCGAGGAAGCTTCCAAAAGACGGGAATCGAAGCGGGGGTGAAGATCCCTATGGATTTCTGGAGGGGAGCGCGAGCTATAGCAAACCCTAGCCAGGGCGGAGAGTGCGAAGTTTGGCGCGGGCATGTTTTTGGGAGCTGAAGTGATTTGGCAGATTGGGGGAGAAAGAGGAATTTTTCTCTCTCCCGCCGCTTTATAGGCATGCGCCGAGTTAGCGGGCTTGGGCCAGCTCGCTCAGTAATGGGCCGTAAGATATAAGTCTTTTAAGTAGTATGTCCTATTGGGCCGACCGTTGGCTGTGTTAAAATCGCAGTTCAAATGCTATTTTACAGAGACCGATTGAAATAATCAGATATGCTTCATGTTAAGCCTAATTGTCGGACACATGTGTTCAGATATCTAAATCATTTAACAGGTATTGAGGATATATCCTTATAAGGATCAATAGCTGGTCTCCATTAAAATTGGGGATGCAGATATCTCTCAAGAACACCTCACCACATATTGGGTTAAAATCCATGAAGTGGTATTCGGGCTTACATGCTTAGCCAAATTACCTTGAGCAACAAAAGTATTTCCAGCTGATATGACGCTGAAGAGTCCAATTTTTGAGAAATATAGCACTCGAAAAAGACTTAAAGGTTAAAGATCTTTGACTTTATGTTTAATTGTTTCACAATTAAGTACAAAGTCAGAGGCTACACCCAATAGGTACGCCTATTCGACGCACACTATTCATGTTTTTCTATAAAGCCCTTCATAGTCTCGTTGCCAGCTGATATGAAGCAGGACTTGAAGAAGAAGTACTCGGACAATGAGTACACGGGAGCAAGGTACTCGGGAAATCTTCACCAAGGAGGATGAGCACTCGACAATAGCTGTGACTCAACTATGAAGGTCTCAGGGGCTGCTGTGGAGGCCATGAGCCCCGGGTGTCTCATGAGAAGCAATGTGGCCACTCGAATAGAGGATAGGCCTAATCCTGTAAGTAAGGATACAATAGGATTCGGTGCATATTACCTTATATGATAAGGAAAGGATATAGTTCTAATCGGGTACGTTATATTCCTAGAAGGAAATCCCTTAGTCAGAGTTCGACTGTGATTTCTATCATATAACCTCACCTCTTCAGTATATAAGGAGGGGTAGGGAGCCCCTCAGGGCAAGCAGAACAATCTCACCAAAGAAACCTCAAAGGCAATACACCACAGCTGGAAGTAGGGTATTACCTCACCTTGAAGGGCTGAACCAGGATAAATTGTTTCGTGTTCCTTTGCAATCCATCAAGTTTAGGTCTCACGAGTAGCCCCATATAATCATTGCCGATACAAAACATTGACAGGTGTGTACTAATGCAAGAAGGAAAAGTGGTAGCCTATGCCTCTAGATAGTTAAGGCCACATGATATGAACTACCCAACTCACAACTTAGAACTCGCCACCGTAATACATGCCCTAAAACTATGGAGGCACTATTTGATCGGCAATCGGTGTGAAGTATGCACTGATCATAAGAGTCTGAAATATATATTTACTTAGACTGAGCTCAACCTACGACAAAGAAAGTGGCTAGAATTGTTAAAAGATTACGACCTAGGGATACACTACCATCCCGGAAAAGCCAACGTAGTGGCCGATGCCCTAAGTCGGAAAAGTTATTGCAACCCCACCCTAGTGCGGCCTCCTCAACCGGAATTATACAACGAGTTCCGGAAACTTCGGGTAACCATGGTGAACAAAGGAACACTCGCCACTCTGGTAGTTTAGCCTACCCTGGAAAGCTTAATTCGAGAAGCCCAAAAAGAAGATAAGAAAATCAAGGCCACTAAGGAGAATATCCCCAAGGATAAAGCCCCTGGCTTCTCGATAGACGAAAAAGGAACCCTATGGAATAGGAAAAGGATATGTGTACCCGATCATAAGGAGTTAAGAAACATTATCCTTAAGGAAGCCCATGAATCCGCATACTCGATATATCCCAGGAGTACAAAAATATACCACGATCTTAAAGAACATTATTGGTGGTCCAGGATGAAAAGAGATGTCGCCGAATATGTCGCCATGTGCAATATTTGCCAAAGGGTAAAAGCGGAATACCAGAAACCCGCAGGATTGTTACAACCCTTGAAAATTCCCGAATGGAAGTGGGAAGAAATCAGAATGGAGTTTATAACTGGCCTACCAAGGATGCCCAATGGGTACGACTCGATTTGGGTGGTCGTGGATAGACTTACCAAGGTAGCCCACTTCATACCCGTTAAGACCACCTACATAGAAAAAAAACTGGCAGAGTTGTATATGACCAAAATAGTATGCCAGCATGGAGTTCCCAAGAAAATTATGTCAAATCAAGGGACCCAGTTTACCTCGAGATTTTGGGAACAATTACATGAGGCCCTGGGGACCCATTATAACTTCAGCACTGCATATCACCCTCAGACGGACGGTCAAACCGAAAGGGTGAATCAGATCTTGGAAGACATGTTGAGAGCATGCACCCTAGACTTTGTAGGGACATAGGACCTCTGCCTACCCTACGCCGAGTTCTCTTATAATAATAGCTACCAAGCCAACATCAAGATGGCCCTAAATGAGGCACTATATGGACGCAAGTGCCGTACCCCACTCTATTGGACCGATGTGGGGGGAGAAACAAATATTTGGGCCTGATCTCCTAAAGGACACAGAAGAAATGGTAAAAGTAATAAGAGAACATCTGAGAGTAGCCTAATCCCGACAGAAGAGCTACGTCGACAATCGACGCCGTGACCTAGAGTTCAAAATTGGAGACCACGTATACCTGAGAGTATCCCCATTGCATGGTATGAAGAGATTCGGTATGGTGGGAAAGTTGGTCCCTAGGTTTATAGGCCCCTATCCTATCATCGCCCGACGAGGAGAAGTCGCCTACCAGTTACAGCTACCCAGCAAACTCGCGGATGTGCACAACGTATTCCATGTCTCCCAATTAAAGAAGTGTCTTCGCGTACCTGAAGAGCAAGTTCCCCTCGAAGGCATCAAGTTAAATAAGAACCTAACCTATGAAGAACGTCCAATCTGCATCTGTCGGCGAAATAGGAATGGGGGTCCCACATTCTCTGGAGACACGTGGATCTTCCCCCACATCAGCTCCCCCAGGGCCCATTTTCTGCACAAGTGGCGGCTGGCTATTAGGAGTTATCCCGTTAAGTGCTTGGGCCTGGGCGTCGCTCGGCCGGAAGCGCCATCCCCGGGTGCGCGCCCCCGGTGGGGGCATAGCACGGGTACCCGGGGTTCTCGGTGTCCCGTGCGCGCGGAGGGCCGCTGATGAGCTCTTCCGCCCGGGGCACGAGCTGGCTTGAGCGGACCAGCTCCGCAACTACCCACGATTAATGGAGAAGCGACGGTGCGCCTCCCCGCCTGTCTCCCGGCTGGACGATGCGTGCGCCAATCATAAATGACCCCCTGTCGGCCGGCTCGCAATATAGACAGAGGGCTCCGGTTTTTCCATGGCCTGGCAAGAGGACATGAGACGGGCCAAGCCGACAGCATCGTCACTGTCTGGCCGCCCGTAGTTGGTGAGGGAGGCGACGTCTAGCCTCCCGCGGCTAACAAGGAAGGCGACGACCGTGACGCCGCTAAGCGACGGCATCGTATTCACGGCCTAGCCCCGTAGGCTACCGATAGCTGGGCGACGATGAGACGCGCCTCCGAGGGCGGCTCAGCAGAAACGGCCGGAGCGCGGATGTCCATGACAAGACATAGCATATACCTAAAATCTCTCTCCAGAGGCTGGGCACGGGGGACTCTTGAATCGTAAGGGAGGATCCAAAGCCTACAAAAAAGGGCGGCTTCAAGCATTAGCAAAACGAGAGAGGGTTCTCTAGCAAAAAGGCTGGCTACTGTTCGTCTTCCTCAGCTCCGGCCGTAGGCTGGGCTGCTCTTGTAACCCCAAAAAACTACAATTCGTATCGCCACATAGCAAAACCCACAGGAGTAGGGTATTACGCCTCCATGCGGCCCAAACCTGTATACTTTCCTCCTGTCTTTCTGTCTGCCATCTTTCTTCCTCTGAACCATCTATCATCGCACCGGACCGCTGCATTCGCCTGAGAACTACTCCCCTGGTCGATTGATCTCAAAGGGGGGGTCCTGACTTCCCGCCGTTGGAGTTTATCCTCCGACAGCTGGCGCGCCAGGTAGGGGGAGTTTTCTTTTCTCAGGCAGAACGCCGGGCGTCCCCGACATCCCGACGCCCTTCAATGGCTGGAGGCACATCGTCCCCGCGGGACTCCGACGAGGAGTCGGCGGCTACACCTCGCCGGCAACGTTAGCCTTGTGGCAAGCCTGCCACTTTTCCCTCTGCACCTTCCTAGGGGCGCACGCGCGTACCCGGCGGGCAAAGCGAGCCCCGCGGCGGCCTGGTGGTACGGCCTCGGCCCCTTCCCCTCGCGGAGGGGGCCGGCAAGTGCCCCGCCGGGTCTGCTGGGCGCCAGCCTCATCCATGAGGCCGCGAAACAAAGGCGTCGCCTAACCACGTCGCGGCCTCAGACTTTCATTTGGCGGCGCATCGCCGCAGGAGGGCCTCTTGGCGGCAGAAGCTCTCTTGCGCCACCCCCGGCATTTGCCGGGGGCGGAGGGCCGGAGCGGCGCGTGGTTGAGCGAGACTCACCGACCTGGTAGGCACGGCCCATCACCGGGTCGGCCGCGGGCCGGCCATGCAAGTGCTGGGAACCTCTCCGACCGGGAGCGCAACTTCTAGCGCGAGCCAGCCTACCGCCCGAACAGCAGAATTCAAGCCCGGGGCACGGGCGACCTCCGTAACCGGCTGAACGGGCGGCCGGGCCCACGAGGACGCCCGGGTCACAATGGAGCGCCAGCGCGAGCGGCGCACGGACGCCGCCAGGCATTCCGAGGCCCAGGCCTCCAGCTCCAATCCACTAATGGGAAACTGTCAAGCCATCGCCCGAGCCCGCCCAGTACGGCTGCCTCGGTTGTTGCCTGGCGCTCTCCCAGGCCTCCGGCAGGTGCGCTGGCCGGCTAAGTTCGGCCCGCTTGTACGGAGGAAAAACATGGCTCCGTGCCCCTCGAGTTCCTTACAGATTACACCGAACCGCCATCACCCAGGCAGCTGGTGGAGACGAAGAAGGTGAAGCGATTACTCATCCCGTCGCGCCCTCAATTCGCCAAGGCTTCTTCTCTCTCGACTCGATGAAGCCTCGCCTTGCGCGCTTGCTCTTTGGGCCGCGGGCTGACGGGGTGGCGACTCCCTTCTGAACACTCTTGTGTGTAGAGCATGCTTCTGCTCTGAACCCTAATATTACATGGGTAACAAAACTCTCCAGAAAAATGGTCTCGAAGGTCAGATAACTGTAGTAGAGACTCTCTGTAGAAAATCTTGATAGCGTGCTGCGCACTCCAGAAATTTGCCCCGGGACCGCAGGGCGGACCTGCAGCTACATCCGGGAAGGACGGGCGCTGAGACTTTTTGCAGCGCTTCAGCAGGTTCACAAACACCATCTCGACATACGCCCACGCGGTTATGGCGACGCGGTATCCGCTCGGAGGCGTGCCGCCGACCAGCGCATCTTGAGAAGTGGCACCGCAACTGTCAAAGCTGGCTGAGCTGTTCAAATCTCGCCGACCATCTGCGCCCGCAAGGAGGAGGCCGGGCATGGAACAAGCGCAGCCCGAGAGCCCCGACAGGGCCCAGAGCAGGGGCGGGAATTGCGTTCGCGTCTGCGGCGGGACAGAAGGAAGCGTAGAAAGGGGCAAGGAAGTCGTCGGAACTTCGTTTGGCGGCAGCGGCCGCACCCGAGGGGATTTCGTCCGCCAGGGCGATTCGCCCGCCAAGATCGCCACGGCGGCCAAGCGGCAGAAAGCCACACCTTGCCCGCCGCCACCAGCTGCGGGCCGGAAGTGGTGTCTTTGTCCATGAGACTGGATGTCACGAAACTCAACGAGTGGCTCGTTCACCCCACTGGCCGGAGCGCCACCAAAGAGCTTCCACAGGAGCGAAGCACAACCGAAGCCCGCCCCGAGTCGGAGCAAGCTCTCAGTTCCAAGAACCGAGACTAGTCCTTAGCCAACCCTCTAGACGGCGGGGCCGTCAGCTTCACTCTGCGCCGTGGCTACAAAAGGCCCCATGAAAGCGCGACTCTTGGGCTGTGACCCTGGGCCCGAGAGGTCCGGAGGCTGAATGGATTCGGAACCCGATCACCTTCGGCGACCCGCGGACCGATCCGGCCCAGGTACCGGTGAGAGGGCGCTCCGCCTTAGGCTGTCCTCCATATGCAAACGTAAGGTGGGGCCGCGTCCTTGTCGGACGGGAGGGCGCCGCCCTCAATAATCCTTCCCGAAGTTCCAGTATCAAGGCCCCGGGGATGAGCCTTGCGCCTCGCTTGCCCAGTCATTGGGATTACAAAGGGCCTACTTGGCCTCTTGGCCAGGTCTCATTGCCGTCACCTTCGTGACGCGGCAGACTTCCGCACCGAGGCATCGTCGTCGACGATCGCCGAGTGCAACTTCCACCAACGCGGTCCTGGCGGCGCCCGGTTGGTGAGTTCATGGCGGTTACGCACACATACGCCGTTACCTAACCATTGAAGCCCGGGCCGCTGTCTGGGACCCGATACTCAGTTTTATCCCCACTCGGGACTCGAAAAGCGTTGCCGGGGCCCTCTCGTCGCCGAGCAGCGTGCCGAACATCGCCCCGCGGCCCCCCGCGACACTGGCGGGACCGCGGCGCCCTGCGCTCTGCGCCCGACCAAGCCGCGGCAGTGCGTCGCCACCGCGCGGAGTTGGCCAAGAGGAGGATCCGCGCGAACGATGAACCGGTCCCCGGACGTCAAGATGAGGGGCGGTGTCGCTGGACAGCACGAGAAGGTGCGTCATGCCTTCCTTCGGGCAACTCTGACGTCTTCGCACTGGCAACCGTCGATATGCCCCGGGTCTCCCAGGGGGGTGATTGAGCATCGTTAGCCGTCCGTTAGGGCGGGCTCGCGCCGTGCGTGCACGGCGGTAGACGGGAGGCGCCCGACGTCGCCAAGCAGGAGTTAGTATCGTCTATGTCGCGCATAGTCCTTATCCGGAGGGAGCGAGTATTCGAAACAACATTGAATGGATCTGTCGTCTTCGCTGTCGCAACGAGAGCTTTAAAAATCCGCATAATGGTCGTACCACCGGAGTGGCTGGCCAAACACTCTTGTCAAGGATTTCGTTAGCGTGTACCCAAGGTCTCAGCAGCAAGTACAAGGGAAAATTTTCCGGGTCCATTGGGTGTCCGCAAAATTTAGCACCTAGCTTTATCGTCACAGATGCGCCGGTAATTTTCTAGCTTACTTATAGACCAGATGCCTCCAGAGATTTATTTTTCACCTGACTCCTGCTGCTTGCGTGCGCGCTATAGGATTGAGTCAGTTATCAGAATCAAACAACCGCTAGTGAGAGAGGTACGCAATTGGCCCTAACACTAGCGGAGGGAATGAATAGTATGCAGAGGAATGCCGCACGCACACAGCGCCCTCTATCAACGCTGTTCTTTTATCTATGGGTATGCCTGATAAATTAGGGGTTTTATTTCGGAATCCTTAACAAATCTTCCTTTATGATGTTGGGGGCAGGATACACCGAGGGACGAAGCTATTAGCGCACGTCGGTACAAAAAGAGGTTCTGCTTTATCGTTACAAACCTTTAGGGGGCAGCCTTTATCCGATAGTTGCATTGTAATTTGCTGAATGAGTAACCTTATTACGGCAATTGGACTATTTAAGAGGAAGATATGCTTGTGGTTCAAAAAACAACCATAAGAAGCTATCGGTTAATCCCATAGCCATCCTCATAATGGAGACTTCCATAGAATTTTACGTACACATCTCACTCAGAAATAAACACATAATCGCACAAATGGCTGAGTAAGCTGTATAAATAATAAGAGAGAGGATAACCACTACAAGGTGACGACTGCGGATTGCTCTAGTCCTTCGGCAGTGGCGCCGTCAACGCATCGATGGCACACGATCGCACCGGACGTACGTATCACCAAGGAGACTCGAACCACAATAGCTTCCCAACACTCAGATTATAACCAATCAGTATCGTGTCGCTAGTCCGCAGGAAAGTGACTAAGCCTCACATTTGCATCGCACGAATTGATAAACATCACGAGTACTCTAGAAATGGATAGACGGCAGCAGAGTTACAACTATGTACATAGAGGGTTCCACCCTAATTCTCACAAAGTGACACAAACGATTTGGCAGGGAATATAACACAAAAGATAAGGAACCAGTTGGGCCAAACCATGCAAGGGCAAGCCAACTGGGGGTGAGCTACAACTTCAACATCCACATTATCCTCGCACCTCGGCGGGATTATAAAACCATTCGGGTTCGTTATCCTCCCTGAAAGATGGCAACGTGAGTACGATGGTATGCGCAAGACTTACCAATGACTAAAGTTACAAGGAGTGTTGGTTTCTACATTCAAGGAGAAGGCTAATATGCTCCATTGAGGATTACTTTGGGACTGATTTGAGCATAATCGATGCAAATTTCACTTCTGTGAGCACGAGGTGAATACTTGAACTATAAAGACGTTCTTTGATGAACTAAGATCAATCTGAAATTTGGACAGCAGTTATGGTGGACAATGAAAATTGGAACATTAATGAGCATATCATGTCTTCTCAGAGAAGCAGGGATTCATTGCCATGATCAAATTGCTCGTCTAGCGCCCCACAAAGCACTACAGTGATCATGATAATAGGAAGCTCTTAATTGAGTGCCTCTAATACAATGCCTAGATGACGATTGGTGCACAATCCATGATATATTGCATTTAGAGTCTAATGTAACACATACCAATTAAGGTTAGGATTTGTACTAACAGCTCGACGGCCTGCTCTCATGATCAAGTCGTTACGTAACTTATAAGGCCTGTATTCCGGCTGGACACGCGCTACTTCGAATAAGTTACTACTTCCACTGATCAAGGGTGTATAAGTATCATCTTACCACACGATGGTGATAGAGCCAAACTCGCTACACTTATTGTTGTTGGGTACTGCTGGGGGTACTACACACACTCTACACACTTTATTTGAGACTGCGGGAGACAGACGGATCACAGAGACGCAAAGTTGGTTATATGTGTGCCGGTTGCTGCCTCGAGAACCTGTCTGTAACGACGGGGTTTCTGCGCGTGCCGTCGCCGTACTCTGGGTAGTACTCTGGGTCGTGGTGCAGTGGTATCTACGGGGGCATTGACCAGGGGTTTCGTTGAGGGGAGGCAACTGCTCGGCCCGCAGGCGGCGCGGGACGAGAGGTCCACACTGGCACGAGCCTTCTCATACCGATTGGACGGGACCGGCGTAGATGCGCGACTGCTCTCCGTGACTACTTGGGTTACAGCCTCACTCCGGGGTGTTGGAGTGAACGGTGAAGGTGCATTGATATGTGACGGTCAACATGTTCGGGGCGTCCTATAACCCCGACATAGCGGACAGTGAGCTCGAGGGGCAATTGTAGCGGCACATGAATGCCGACCCTCACTTCGACTGTAGGGCCACTCTGGGAAGTGAAGTCCGCCATAGAAGGTATGCAACACTATGACCGGCTCAAATATAATTTAGAAGTGACGTGGTCACTTGTGTCGACTCTTTTAACATCTAGAGTATGCTTCTGCCCAGTCTATACTAGGCCTTGGGGAGCAATAATACGTCCAGTGTCTTTGAACCTGATAGCTTCCATCTATTTCCAGGATTTGCGCCTAGTCTACGCAAATTCAGGATCACTTACGCATGGCACACGTAAGCCATGTGGCGGAGTAACTCACACTGGCACGGTATGTTTTACTCAGTGGTGCATGTACCCAATGATGGAAGTCGCGAGGAGAACACGCCCGCAGGATCTGTGGAACGCGAATAGGCTCTAACGCTTAACAGTGGAGCTACAGTTTGTATGAGAGAACAATCACGACCCTCTATCTTCCCAATGTTTCACCTCGCCCTCACGCAATCGTAATTAGATCTCTTCGTGTTTCCACCACATCATATGTTTACTTGAAACACATAGGGTTCAGGATAATTGCCTTGACGCTTGCCGTTGCTTGCCAGCAGGGAGCTCAGCAAACGTCACGCCTCTGGGTTATATGCCATCTGTGACCCTCCGTACTTACATCAGAACTCTCTATCGATAAAAGCAATATTGCAGCAGGACAACCCCGCAGAGTGGGAGCGAATTGAGCGCGATCGTTCTGAAGCGGCAACCCTATTGACCCATAGAGCAGGCTGCACAATGATCCTGGAGATTGCACGCTACGGGTTACCAGCCACCTACAGTAGCATTGGTTGTCGCCGGTAGACACCACGAACTGGGGACAGTCCTCTTCGCCCAATTGCGAGCGCGAGCAGCGGGAAGGCGGCAGGGGACAATCCCAACATTAAGTTTTACCCAACGTAGCCCGATTTTGGGTCGCTGAGTAATCCGGACAGCACGTCCGGTCTCCATGGTGAAGATGCGGTGGGCGGGGGGAAATCGTCCGATCCTACTTCACATAATATAAAAAGCAAAACAAGATAGAAAATCGAAAACACTCCATCGCAACACGGGCCCCCGGAGCGCCCGCGGAACAATAAACCAACACATTTCCACCTATGGGAGCCTCCAAGGGTCGCCAGGGTCCATAACCTGTTCACCGAAGTAGGCGAGAGTCATTGTACACGTGGCCGAAAGAGAGCCGTAAGCCCAGGACACGCTCACTGTTGAGCTGATAGCCGCGGTCTGCTGAAACACCAGCAGAGATGTAAGCGGTTATTCGTACGGCTCGATCAGATTTGAGGTATTATTCGGTTCGGCAGAGATAAGCACATATAATTCGCTTATCCCCACGTCGCGAGGAAATAATGCTCTATGCATTCTCGATCACACGTACAAGATTTAAGGTATTAACTCTCGCAAACTATCCTCCAGGCATTTAAAAATGATTAGATAATGAATTTTTACAAGCTTTTAACAACAGAAAGGTTAGAAATACTTTAGGCCTATTTGGGAGGTATTTTTATCACACAATAATACAAAGTATCCGTGTACACTCCTCTTTTCCAACAACTCAACCCTCCTTCGTACACCAAATTATTGCTATACTCCGGGAAGGGAATTGGTCCGTGCTTGCAAAGCTAAGGGAGGTGTTTCACTTTTAGGAACGGTCGAGACGTCGGCAGAGATTCTGAAATCTCTTATTTCTTACCAAGAGAGACGTTGCCTTACAAGACACAAGCCAAGTCTCTGCGGACTTATTCTGGCGGAGTGGACGCCGAGGGGCCCGATGCGGCATCCAAAATGGCTGGACGATTAAAAAGGTATACAAAGAAAAGATTTCGCAGGATCTCTCAGCTACCTACGAGTATGTCGCCGATCTGCGCCTCGCTCTTACGTAGGAATAAAATGAACTTCAGACGGCTCCTTGCAGTATCAGGCTTTTCAAGAGTCCCAGCGCAGGGGCCGGGCGTCAGGTTCTCTGCTATTCCTGAGGCGACGAGTCTTCTGCTTCGTCGTCCACCTCGACTTCGGGGCCACCAACCACATGGCCGTAATACAGACCTTCTCGCCGGCCTCCGGGCCGCGATCGCCCTCGGGTGCGACAAGTTTGTAGAGTGTGTGCAAGGCGAACTGCCGAGCTCCGACATACCAGCCAGGTATCTTTTATGCAGAGAGAGTACCAGACTCTTGGACCCCAACTAGGCCGCGGAATGTGAGACAGATTATGGCGGAGGGCTTCGTAGCTGCCGTTTCGGACGGACCTCAGGCTTCATCGCACAGTCAGCTCGGAGGTCGATAACACCTGTCAGCCTTGGCCGAGAGACAAGATAGCTTACTCACAAGGCTGTTGCCTTTCCTACGCGGGAAGCCTGTCCCCATCGCGGAAGCTTTTTTCAGGAAAGCCTAACGAGGGAACGTCTATCGATCGCGACCTCCGGGATGTTGCTGGCGACCTCGGATAGATCAGGTTCTCTGAGAGGCAGTTATTTTGACATAGCAGACAAGTGGTAACCCGATGTTCCTAGAAATCTTTCACCTTGGCAGCAGTGAGGATCCATGCGCTGCCTACCTAGGGCATACACAACGGAGAATCCTCTTGGGCAATATCGCTTCGTCGAGAGCGAATATAACCCCGAGACCACGATGCGGAAGCCGATAATGGATCGCTCAGCTCGTCTAAGCGCTACGTTCATGAGCAGAAGGGGACCTCTATCCGCGTGGCGCCAACGGCTCCTGCCAGTGCCTTCCGCCGACTCTCATGACCATCGGGATCCTTGCCGAGACATCCACGAAGGGAAGTGTGTGCAGTCGACGCCGCATTTTTCGATCCCTGGTGGTTAAGGCTTCGGTCACACGGATTCATAATATTTGAGCCCGACGACTTTGTAGGAACGCGTTTCGCCTCGTCCAGCGCTGCCGGACGTGGTCAGTTTTTATCATGCAATAACAGAGCCACCAGCCTCGGCGCCAAGCACTCCAGGTGATTCCCTCTGTCCTGGCGCCTTCGCGGTCTGGGGACCATAATCCCGCCCCTTCCCGGGCATTTGATCGGGGGTTATCGGCATCTGTATGTGCATCGACAAGTTACGAATGGCCCGGAGCGCTTCCGTAGTCGATGGATCGACAGCACTCAGCGGCTCAAATTCATCTGGGATATCACCAGCCGTTCGATTCCCCAAACTCGCCTTGAGTCACAATGACAACCGCCGTTTGAAGCTCGAGTTCACGAGACGATGACTTACTAGTCCTGTTGTGATGCACTGCTCGACTCGGGCATCAGGCTCTGCTTCGCCTCCCCTACCACCCTCCGAGCAATGGGCAGCTGGAGCGGGCGAACCGGAGATCCTACGCCCGGCCTCAAAACAAGATTCTATATCGACTCAAAAAGCATGCGTCAAGTGGATCGACGAGCTCCCGGCGGTCCTGTGGGCGAATTCGTACTCACACCAGACGGCGACTTGGGCAGACCATTCTTCCTGTGTTAGCAGTGTCTGATAGCCGTCTGCCGTCAGAGAGCATAACTGTCGTCTCCCCCGCGTACTGCGCTACAGCGCGACGTCGACCACGACAACATGCAACTCGACAACCTCGACTTCCTCGAGGAACGAAGGCGGCGTGCCTCGCTCCGCGTCGCTCGTTTTCAGCCAGAGCCTCAAGCGCTACCACCAGCGAAGGTTCGGGCCGATCACTCAAGGTCGGGGACTTAGTTCTCCGCCGTGTCCTCACACATGCCGGAAAGAATAAACTTTCCCCATGTGGCAGCCCCTTCCTGGTGATTGGTGCCTCCCGACCGGCTCGGTAGACTGGGCCAAGAAGACGGGACTCGCTTCCCAATCCCTGGAATATCGAACATCTTTGCAAATTTTATCCATAAGCATCCTGTAAGTTACGGATGCTCGGGCCAGCGCGATTTTCTTCCAATCTCGGGCTGGCGGGGCCCCATATGTATTCGCTTCGTATATAGCTTTTTAATATCTTTCCCGGTGTCGTCCCTTTTGTCTGTTTCCATGTGTTGCGCTCGCGCTGGTCTCATCCCTTGGGGGCATAATCGGGCCGCGCGTGCGACGGTTGGGGGTTCGCGCATTATCATCAGTTCCCTACCGACGAGTAACCGTATCCCCGACAATGCTAGGTCAAGCGTTGTCGAGCTCGCGGGGACCTAAGGGCGCCCTTCGGGAGCCGCCCCGGGTCCCGGCGGCTCGGCGCCTTGCCTGGCTAGCTTCGGTGTCGGTTCTTTCGGAGGTAGGGGTGAAATGGTTATGCGTGATCTTTCCTCGCACGGTCGCGACTCTGAGGACGCGTTCGGGAGATGATCGATGCCACGATTCGTAGCATGGATGGACAAGGGAACGAGCGATGATCTCACAGTTCCATGTGTGAGATTAGACCTTTCCCCGGCGGCTGAAGAAGGTGCTCGGGTCAACGCCCCGGTAACGAGCCCGGGAACGGGAACGTCCTTGGACCCGGGCCGAGTCGTTCCCGGGACTGACCGTGGGCATGGGTCTCTTGGTTAGTGTGCCCCAGTTGCTAAGGCCTGATTGGTCGGGTCCTGGACTGCGCCCCGAACACTGTCGATGCCCGGGGTCTCGGGCGACGCCCCTGTCGGGCCAGCTTAGATCCCCGGGGCGGGCTGCGGTGCCCGGCCTGGCCAGCCACGATCTGACCACCGCCAAGGCGCTAGGTGCGTCGCTGCCCGGCGACCCCGGGCACGGTTGAGCCTGTTCACGTGGCCTCGCTGCCACTTCCTAGGCAACGGCACCTAGGGCCGGAGGTCCCCGGAACGAGAATCGGAAAGAAGAAAAACACCGTGACAACTACAAACACCGCGCTCCGGCGTTCACGGCGCTGGCGCTCTAAGCCGGACGGCCCGGGTACTCGCGTTCCCGGGCCCGAGAATCGGAAAGAAGAAAAACACCGCAACAACTACAAACACCGCGCCTCCGGGGCGCGGGGCCCCGAATATAAGCAACTTCCAGTACAATAGGCAAAGGTACGAAAACGCGAACATAGTTATATACACATACGAACGTCTTTTTTTGTACAAGGTAGGTGAAGTCAAAGCGCGAGCACGTACGGAGGACCGAAGACTTCGTCGCGCGGGGGGAGATCACTCATCGTCCTCGGGCAGGACCCCGGGAGGCGTTAGAAGGGGCCCGGCCTCTTGGTTGGATTCGTCGGTCCGGATCCTCAAGGCGCTCCCCCGTCGAAAACCTGGCACTGTGAGCGCGTCTCGGCCACCACCTCCGAGCCCTTCTTCTCCTTTCGGCGGGGAATCCCACTCTCAGCACCGCCAGGGAGAACTCGCGTCCCGCGCCCGTAGCACTCGAGGACATACTCCGCCACCCGCGTCACGAGCTTTGTTCTTCCTTCTCCAGACCTCATGGATTCACTGGGGGATCAAGTCCAGCGTGTCCAGCAAGGCGCCGAGCTCCACCAGCTCTGACCGACCGGTTGGCCCCTCGGACTTCCGCGAGGTGCCCGGAGGCCGATGCGCTTGAGACACCCCCGGACTCGGAGCCGTACCGCCCCAGGCAAGCCACGATCTCGCTATCGAGTCCTTCGGAGGGCGAGGCTATTTTGCGCCAATCTCAGCCGTTTCTCGCCTTGCCAGCTTCTCGCTGAGCTGGCCGCGCTTCTCGATGACGGGAGGGAGCCGCTTGATGCGGCCCGCTCGGCGGCCCGCGGCGCACGCCTCGAAGCCGACTGCGCGTTCCCGGGAGGCCTCCATCTCCGCCTGCTGGGCCCGGCAGCCTTCACCGCCGCCTCCCGCCGGGCCAGGGAAGTTCTCTTTCTCCTCCAGGAGCGCCTCTCGCGTTCCAAGAGCCTCGGCTTCGCGCTACGTCGGGCCAGCATCTTCGCCTACTCTTGCTCGCGTCGGTGGTCGGCCTCTCGCTTTTCGAGTCTTCTTCCCAGGACACCAGCCCTTCTCCTTGCTCAGGAGGCGGCTCATGCCGCCTGGGCCATGGACGCTGGAAAGCTTGGCGGCCTCCTCGCTGATCACCGCGGCTTCTCTCCCGCGCTGATCCACGCTCCGGGCCACGAGACCGGCCTCCTTACCCCGGAGGCGGCCTCCCGGGAGGAACATCTCCTTCTCCGCGCCTCCATCTCAGATCGGGCACGGGATGGCCTCAGTCTAACGGCAAGCTTGGCGGCCCCCAGTTGGGCGATGCGCCCCTCCGCCGCCTCGACCTCCTGCCGCGGGTCGTCACGAAGATTTCAGTAGCGACCATACGGGCGTACGCCCTCCGCCACTGCGATCGTGCTCGCCGAGCTCTCGAGTTCCGCCCGACCGGGGGACTCGGTGCTCCCGACGGGCTGCCACCTGTACTCACGCGCGATCACTAGCTGCCCCAGCGCGGTGTGCAGTGTCTTGCGTCCACACGCCGCGCCCGGTCGCTGGGCAGCAAAAGGACCAGGGCCCGCTCCCCCTCGCGAGACGGTTGGGCCCAACGTCGCTTCTCCCTCTGCAGCAAGGACTTTGGGTCGGCTCCACGGGGGCCCGCCCTAGTGTGGGCCGCCGCGGTCCCCATACTCGCCACCACACCGGCGATGCGGTGGGTGTGGCGGAACGCGACGCGCCACCGGGCGCCCCAGTACGCCTACGGCTGGGGCTGACGCACGCCGTCGGCCTTGGCTTTCCATATAAAGGCCAAACCAGACAGGTAAGAGCTAGGTCGAGAAACACAAGAGGAAATGTGCTAGTGAGAAGAACCGAGTGGGGTCGAAGCGCTTACCCAGCCGGGGGCCCTTTGAAGCTCCACGGCTTGGGACTCAAAAGTGGCCGGCTGCCGCCGCGGAATCCTGTCTTCCCAAGCGTGCGCCCGGGACGGCGAGGCTGGCCGGAGCTTCTGGCGCTTCCGACGCCAGCTCACTGTCGCCCCCCGAGCCAGTGGGGGCCTCGTTGCCCCCCACGCCCGGGACCGCCTTTGGCCCGGTCCCGAGGCTGGGGTCGCCGCCCTGGCTCTGGGGACAGGACCCGAGCGACGCTTGCTGGCGCCACACAAGCAGTGGCCGCCATAGTAGTCCCGGTCCTCCCGGGGTCCGCGCGGCTCGGAGAGGTAGCTGCCGGGACGACGGCCGCCGGGGCAACGATCTTCACCTTTTTGGTCACCGCGAGTCCTGGATCGGGCCCCGCCGGTCGCTTCCCCTCCTTCTTCGACAATATCGGCACTCCCACCGGCACATCTTCTCCCTCCGAGGCGTCGAGTACCTCGACGACCTTTGGGGTAACCTGCGAGACAACGATGCCCGCGGCGTCGAATCGCGGGAGATCCTTCTGGATCCTCGCCCGCCCGCGGTTACTGCAAAGCGGCGTCACGCCGTCCAGGAGCGCACGGTCCGCCGCGCCCCCTCCTTCTAGCGCCGACGCCATTAGCAGACCCATCACCGCCTTGCTCAGGTCGTCGGGGTGGGTCCTGGTGATGTCCTTGGACCCAGTATATAGCCAACAGGCCCGGGACCTCCTGTTGAGCGGCGCCAGTCGCCGGCTGAGGAAATCGCCGACGACCATATACGCATTCAACCCAGTCGTCACCAGGCTAGCGATGCGCGCCAACACTGGCGCTAACCACGCGTCTTCCGGCGGCGACTCGGTCCAGCTCTTCACCTTCTGGGCCACCTCGGTCGGGAGCTGGAGCCGGTCGTTGGCGTCGACACCGACGTAGACCCAGTTCTGGCGCCATAAATCCCATTTGTTTATCAGCGCCATCGGGATAAACTCGACGCCAGGGCGGCTGTGGAAGTACACACAACCTACCCGCTCCGGTAGGTCGGTGGCCTTGTTCTGCGGCGCGCTCTTCATGGTGAAGTAGCGCCGGAAAAGGTCCACCGAAGGCATGATGCCTACAAACATCTCGCACAAGTGCGCGAAAACCCCCAGCACCATCACGGCATTGGGGGTCAAATGCAGCATCTGCACCTGATACGTCTCCAGCACCTGGAAGAAGAAGTCAGAGAATGGCGGGACTAACCCGCCGACCGCGTAATCAACGAAGTACACTGCTTCATTGGGCCCCTTCGGCGTCGGTTTCGACTCACCGGGGCGCACCTCGGTCACCGCCCTCCATCGTGTAGCGGCCGGCATCATCCTCTTCACACGCTCCGCCCCGGCGTCATCATCCACGCGCGACGGCGGGATCGCCCCGTCGTCCAGTGGCCTTACCCCGCGACCGGCGCGTGGCATCGCGAATGCAGCGGCGAGAGTGGTTGAAGGGAGAAGAAAGCGAAGAGAAGTGCGTGCGAACGGGGGACCTGGGCTCTGGACGCAAAGAGCAACAGGAGCGGCGGCGGTTCTAACTGGGCGATGGGGGAAGCCAGTCGCTGCCCGCTGTTGCTTATAGCCTTGGAGAACCCATGGAGCACCGCTTCAAGTCCACCATTACGGCCCTCGATTGGCGGGCCGAAAGTGGAGACTCCCCTCTTGCCTCGTCCCATCCCGGGCAGTTATGGCGGCCTCGTCTCGTTTCCTGCTAAACCCGGTGGGCCCCGCGTCTTTTCGTTTCCCCGAGACATGGTCCTGTTCCTGCCCGGATTAAGTCCCAGTCGAGCAACAGGCCCAGGGGCCACTGTCGGTGAAACAGGAATGGGGGTCCCACATTCTCTGGAGACACGTGGATCTTCCCCCACATCAGCTCCCCCAGGGCCCATTTTCTGCACAAGTGGCGGCTGGCTATTAGGAGTTATCCCGTTAAGTGCTTGGGGCCTGGGCGTCGCCCGGGCCCGGAAGTGCCATCCCCGGGTGCCGCCCTCGGGCACGGGACCCGGGGTCTCGGTGTCCCGTGCACGCGGAGGGCCTGATGAGCTCTCCGCCCCGGGGCACGAGGCTGGCTTGAGCAGACCAGCTCCCAACTACTCGCATTAATGGAGAAGCGACGGTGCGCCTCCCGCCTGTCTCCCGGCTGGACGTGCGTGCGCTGTCATAATGACCCCCTGTCGGCCGGCTCGCAATACAGACAGAGGGCTCCGGTTTTCCACGGCCTGGCAGAGGACGAGACCGGCCAAGCCGACAGCATCGTCACTGTCTGGCCGCCCGCAGCTGGTGAGGGAGGCGACGTCTAGCTGCCCGCGGCTGACAAGGGAGGCGACGACCGTGACGCGCTAAGCCGACGGCATCTTCACGGCCTAGCCCCCGTAGCTACCGACAGCTGGGCGACGATGAGACGCGCCTCCAGGGCGGCTCAGCAGATGGCCGGAGCACGGATGTCCATGACAAGACATAGCATACCTAAAATCTCTCTCCAGATGCTGGGCACGGGGGACTCCCTTTGATCGATAAAGGGAGGATCCAAGCCTACAAAAAGGGGGGCTTCAGCATTAGCAATGAGAGAGGGTTCTCTAGCAAAAAGGCTGGCTACTGTTCGTCTTCCTCAGCTCCGGCCGTAGGCTGGGCTGCTCTTGTAACCCCAAAAACTACATTCGTATTGCCCACATAGCAAAACCCACAGGAGTAGGGTATTACGCCTCCGTGCGGCCCGAACCTGTATACTTCCTCCTGTCTTCCCTGTCTGCCATCTTCTTCCTCGAACCATCTATCATCCACCGGGCGCTGCATTCGTCTGAGAACTACTCCCCTGGTCGAATCTCAAAGAGGGGGTCTCCTGACTTCCCGCCGTTGGAGTTTTATCCTCCGACAGCATCCTAGAAGAAGCCGAGAGACGGACATGAAGAACCTCAACCAAATTTTACAAAGTGCAACGGAGTAATCACTTGGAAGATGAAGCCACCTAGGAGCGAGAAGGCCACCTTCGTGTAGAATACCCAGAGTTATTCGCTTAGATTCAGAGTCTCGGGTCGAGATTCTCTTTAGTGGGGTAGGTTTGTAATGCACGTATTTTTCCTTTGTTTAAAACTATTTTAAATAAAAATATAATTGTAAAAATTTGGCTCTTAATTGGATCTGGGATTAATTGTACCATGTGTGATCTCAAAAATTTCCTCAAAATCAGTCCAAGAGCCTCTCCAATAAGTCCCCTATTTTTCCTGATTTCAAAATCCCATTTAAATTCAAATTCTAAATTCAAATCCTCAAAAATAAACCCAAAACAGTCCTTGGAAAAATATTAGACGGCACTTTGCAAGATGGGCCGCTCTCTCTCTCTTTCGGCCTACTCTCTCTCCCCTCCCCGCTGGCCTGCTTGGCCCAACCGCCCGTGCGCGGGATTAAAATCCGCGCAGGCCCCGCATGTCAGCAACACAAGCCTCCGCTCTCCCTCTCAGCCACCTGATGCCACACGTAGACGGCCGCGATCCCCTCTTCCACCACGGCCCCACCTGTCAGTCCCGGCGACGTCATCGTCTTCCTCCTCCCGCCGCTCGCTCGCTCTCTCTCTTCTCTCCCAAGCTCTCTCGATCACTCCTCACCCATACCTCCCTGTCTCGCCCTCTTTAAGCCCTAGGCACCGTCGTCAACCCCTTCGTCCCATCCCGCCAGAGCCTCGGCGAGAAATCCGCACCGTCACCTCAGCCCGAGTGCCGGAGTCAAAGAAGACATGGTTGCCGTAGCCTTTTTCCTCACCGCTGAGTCCCGGGAGTCAATGCGCACGCGCGAGCACATCGTCTCGTTGCTTCGCCATCATCTCCCCTCCCCGTTTTTCACCTCTGTCACGCGTGACGCCATACACAGTGAGCTGCGTCATTGTTGAGTCTCGTAAGCCGAGCTCAAGCTAATCCCCCTGTTGCCACCGCCTCTGTCCGCCGTCCACTAGCGCCATGGCTTCTCTATAAATAGGGCAGCATCCCCCCTCCTCTGGCCACCAAGAAACCAAGCCGAGCTAGCTCACCGCCGAGAACTACCCTCCGCCGCGTACTGACCCAAGCACCACTGCCGTTACAGACCCCAATCAGCCTATCTGCCACCACCACCGTACTCCCCACAGTCCCACTCCGCCCATCCCCTACACCGGGTTGGGAAATCCCCAATTTCCACTGCCGCCGTCTGCCATTGTCGTCGCTTCGATTTTACCTCACCGTCGAAGGTAGAACCTGATTCCTCCCTCTATTCCCTTCCCCTCAATGCACCACGCTCAGACCACACCAAACCCGAGTTGTTCGCCGCCTGTATGGTCGTCAGCGGCGACCATTTGTCCTCCGCCACCGCCACCACTACTGATCACCGTCGACCTCCCTCCTCCGCCGCCTAGATGCCCATCCGAACCGTCCACCTAATTCCCCATCGCCTCCACATCCTGTCGCCGTCGGCTGCTCGCCGAGATTCACCGCTGCCGACGAGATCGGCTCCGGCCGCCGTCGGCCATCGATTCCTGGCAAGGTCAAACCGTCAGTCCACGCCGACATGGCGTGCCACGTGGGCGCGGCGTCAGCTGACGCGGGCCACCCTGAGCCCCCTCGGTATCCCCTTCCCCGATGCTGACAAACAGGTCCCACCCGTCAGCGTCCCCATCTCTCTCCCTTGGCACTAACAGACAAGGCCCACACGTCAGCGCCTCATCCTTTCTCCACCACTGACAGTCCAGTCCCATATGTCAGCCACTGTATCCTCCTCCGTTCTCTCTCTTTCACTGACAGCCCAACCCCACCTGTCATCCCTTATCCTCTCTCTCTCCCCCACTGACATGAGGGCTCCACCAGTCAGCCTCTGAGTATCTTTTCTTTTTTTCTTTTATTCCTTTTTTTTCCTAAATAACTTTAATTTTTTTATTCACAAGAAATTGATTTAAACTTTGAAAAATCATAACTTTTAAACCATAACTCCGTTTGAGCCCATTCAACTCTCAAAATTTTTCTAAAAATGAGATCTACACACTGGTACTATTAGTTATACCTAATAGGTCCTGATTTTGGGTGTTTTTGTTTGTTTTCTTTTTGTGACATGTAGAAACCGCTACCGAGGAGCCATAGATTGAGGATTTCATCGAGGACTCGCAGGATCAGGAGCAAGGCAAGTCACCCTTGACCATATTGATCCCATGATTTAAAAATTGTTTTGATTTCCGAAATATACATATTTAGGAATATGACTATTATCGGCTGTGATTTGCATGCCAAATCCGTCAGGCCCAACATAATTGTTGCATAATACCCTCCTTGAATAAATTGTTGTACTGTCCTTTGTAATCCTGTTGTCTTGGTATTCTTACTTGAGTACGAGTATTGACGACTCCATTTTATTTTTTTAAAACAAAAAAAATTTGACGATGGGAAAACTAGGGTTTATTTAAAATGGTTTTGAATCTCGGCACCCTTGGTCGAGCGTTTGCGAAATAAACTTGTTTTATAAAACTTGGTCATAGGTCGTCACTGCCTGTGTGGCTCCAACCTCACGTGACATATAAGGACCATTTCCTTGGGGAATTACACTGAGCATAATACAGTGCGACCACACGGGTGGAATGAAACGCCCCTGGCCAAGTAATTAGTGTTCTCAGGATTGTTCGGTTGCTAATAAATATGAGAGAGGCTGGGTGCCATGAGGGCGATATACCCCCGTCCCTGAGTACCGAAAATGAGTTTCGGGTACTTGGTTGAGTGAACACATTTATAGGGCAACGTGCTATCCTAAGAAGGTTTTGGAAAGGCCTTTGTCGGAGGATGAAACCTCGACGGCGGGAAGTCAGGAGACCCCCCTTTGAGGTTCGGCCAGGGGAGTGGTTCTCAGGTGGAGCTGGCGTCAAGCGGAAGAAGAGAGATCAGCGCTCGGGGCGGAAACAGAGGGGCCCGAGCTAGAAGATAGGGGTCCAGACCGTTCGAACACGGTCCGGACCGTCCGAACCGCGAAGATCGCAAGCGAGAGAGAGAGAGAGAGAGACAGGGGGCGTTTTATACAGGTTCGGGCCGCCGGAGCGTAATACCCTACTCCTGTGTGTGTGGTTGGCTATCTGTGGTAGATGAATGTGGGATTGCGGTTACAAATGGACCCTGCGGGGAGCTCGGAAGCTAGCCCGGGGACTTGAGACTTCGAGAGAGAGAGAGAGAGCCAGGAGCAAGAGCTGCCTGGGTGACCTGAGGCCCGAACTCCGTCTCCCGAGAGAGAGGCATGGATCCTCCTTTATAGGCGAGGGGAGTCCACAGTGCCGGTCATACGCGGTGAGAGAGGGATACGCTACATCTTGTCGTGCCGGTCGGCGCCTGCCTGCTGCGCCGTGCCTGGAGGAGTGTCCAATCGCCGCCTGCCCGGCGGCTGCGGGCGGCTAGAGCTGGTCTGCTGTCGCCTTGTCGGGTCTGCTTGTCTTGTCGCCCGACTGCTGCAGGCGGCTGCCCCCTGGAGATGCTGTCGGGAGACAAGCGGGAGGCGCCCTGTCGCTTCACCATTAATGCAGGTATATTTGGGAGCTTGGCGCATGGCCTGTCGGGGACCGTCGTGTGGGCCCCGGGGCCGGAGCCGAAGGAGAAGGCGCCCCGGGGACGAGCCCGGGGCCGAAGGAGATGTCGCCCCGGGAACGTGTCCGGGGCTGATGGCGATGGTGCCCCCGGGACGAGCCCGGGGCCGAAGGAGATGTCGCCCCGGGAACGTGTCCGGGGCTGATGGCGATGGTGCCCCCGGGAGTGCCCCCGGGACGAGCCCGGGGCCGAAGGAGACGGCGCCTCGGGGATGTGCTCGGGGCCGATGGCGATGACGTCTCTGGGGAAGCTGACGTGGCAGAGGATCCACGCGTCCCCCCGGACTGTGGGGACCCCCAGTCCCGTTTCGCCGACAGCCTTGTTGCGAACCTTCCCGCTTGGCTAGTGTGGGAGTAAGCTCGCGCCGTGTGGGTAAAGCGTGCATCCTTCTCAAAGATTTATAAACTGTTCGAACAGCCATGCCCACGGTTATGGGCGGATGTGAAGTGATTCCTCTAGCGTAGATATTATTTTACACATATTTGTGCAATTGTTTTGCGGGTTGAGATTCGTTACCAGAATCGGTCTGTGTGACTGATGGATGGCTTGTGTGGCCTGAAATAGGCTTGTATGACCCGGGGTATTGACTAACACCATAGTTGAGTTGTTTGAGTTAAGTAACGGTTTTTTAATGAGAATCCACCAAAATGGAGGTACTAATAGAGAGTACGCTCCAAATCGAAAAATGTGACAAGTCTCTGACTTGTGAAATGGATTGAGATGCGAGTCTCTTCCCGGTTAACTTAATTGTGGTGAGTTATTGCAAAGCAACTCACGGAATAGATTGAAGCGTGAGCTTCTTTCCGATAACTTAAAGAGCACACTAGAAATTTTCTAAAACTCAAAATCTTTAAAAGTCACGTTTGCAAAATAACCCTAACATTCTTTGCTAACCCCTTGTATGCCACATATTTTCCATGACTTAGTGAGTACCTTGTGTACTCACCCTCGCCTACATTTCCCTCAAAAATCTATGAAGATGAAGACCCCACCCTCAGCAAGTATTATCAGAAGCAAGCTGAGTATGATGAGTTTTAGGGTTTCAGTCTAGGTCCCAAGCTTTTGCTTATGGGTATTAGGTCTATTCGTGTTTTTCGTTGCCTACTTTTGTAATGTATCGTTGTATGACTTAGGTTATGTCCGGATTACAATCTATATAAGGACTAATGTGAAATAAATAAAGCAAATTTGGCAATGATCCACTGATGTCCTGTGTGTACTAGCTGGTCTCCTAGGACTGGTATAGGTATTACAGGTAAAGGCGTTCCTCTTCTATTAGCCTATACTGGTTAACGGGAGAGAGGCGTTACACATGACCAGGTTGGATGCGGGTGCCTCTTGTGCTTGATGGAATGCATCATCCACTTGTAGCTCCTTCACCGATCTAACTCACAATAACTTGGAATGTTGCCAAGAGATGCCACCTAAATAACTATCTATATGAAGCTGAAAAATAGTATGGCCACGCGGGTAAAATGATATACCCAATCCTCCTATACTTGTTCTGCATGCAAAGAGTTGTTAAATTTCTCATCCATCCGACACCATTGTGGAAACTATGCATGAGAAATGTTGTGTCTAAATAGATATATTGCTCTATTTCTTTTTAAGATCATTTAAAGAGTGTCCGAAGATGAGGAAAAAGAAAAAAGAAAAAAACCATATAAAATAAGGTGAGCCATTAACGTATGATTAATTAGGTTTTAATTATTAAAAACTTAAAAATGAATTTATTTGATTTTTAGAGCTACTTTTATAAAAAAAAGCACCGTTTAGCAGTTCGGTAAGCGTGCTCACGGAAAATGAGAGAATTTTCTCCCTTTTTTCTCACCTTCAAACATTGCCTTATAGACTATGCATGTATTGGGAGTGTCTAGAGGTTAGTTCATTTTAACAACACAACAATTTCAGATTTTTGGAAATGAACAAAAGTCAGTCTCCAGTAAGAAGCTAAAAGTTCATTATCTAAAAAAAAGTTCAGTAAAAAAAAAGGTAAGAAACTAAAAGTGGCAGTAGTCTGTGGAGGAGGGCCAGAAAAGGATAGGAACGTGATGGGCATTCGCTGGTATAGTAGTAAAAAGGAAACCGCTGACCACATCTGAATGAAACGAAGCTCCCAAAGCCATAGAAAAACGGGGGAAGCCCGTAACTTAACGTGCGGTTGAAGCCTCCGTCGTTCTTTTTTCACCGCGAGTGACTGTGACGGAGTGAGCTCTGCCGCCGTGCACGGGATACCACACCACAACACAACACATTCCATCCAATCCAAGCCAAGCTGCGCGTCGTCGTGGCGGGCGCTGGGTCACTCACCCGTCTCGCGCAGCGAAAAATGGCGCCAAGCCCTCCACAATCTCCCGCCCTCCTCCCCAGCTGATAGTATTTCCCCGTCCCCTAGCGTAGCCTAGCCCACCTTCCCTCCCCACTAACAACCGCGCAAACCCTAACCCTCCAGGGCGCCCGCCCATGGCGTCGATGCCCAAGCCGCCGCCGCCGCCGCGGCCCAAGACGCGGGGCAGCTACAACTGCGGCCGGTGCGGCCTCCCCAAGAAGGGCCACGTCTGCGCCGCCGGGGGCCCGGTCCCGACCCCCTCGCCGTCCTCCTCCTCCGGGGCCACCAGCGCCGGCGGAGGCGGAGGAGGGGAGGGGACCAAGCTCCGACGCGCGCTCTCCTTCGACGAGGCCGCCACGCCGTCCTCTCCCGAGAAGAAGGCGCGGGTGATGGGCGAGGAGGAGGGGGATGCGGCGGGGGGACGGGGCGGGGCGGGGGAGGTGGTGACGGTGGAGGGGGACCACGACCACGACGAGGGGCTGGAGCTGAGCGGGAGGGCCGTGCCGAGGGAGGTCATGGCGGAGGTGCTGCGGCGTCTGGGCCCCAGGGGCGTCATGGCCGCCGCCGCGGTCAGCCGCGGCTGGCGCGACTGCGCGGGCCGGGTCTGGCGTGCGGCGGAGGAGCTGCGCCTCCGCGCCGCCGGCGTCAGTCTCGTTGGCGCGCTGCTCCCGCGGTGCCTCGCGCTCTCGCGGCTCTCCCTGCGAATGGAAAGGTGAGGACGAGGGGGTTCCACTCAAAACCTGCTGAATCTGAACGAATTCGATTCAAAACGATCTGATTTCGACGCCGATCTGGTCATGGCCCGTGAGATTGATACCTGGATCTTTTGATCGGTGGCTGCTCTGGACATGCGCCCCTTTTCTAAATTATATTTGTTAGGAGCTTAAATTTTGGTTAAACGCAGTAACACAAATCACTATTACCTTGAAAACGTGAGGTTTCCAAGTACAACTGATGAACTGATGGCCCATCTGTCAGTGCTGCTAGAAGATTTATCTCTAGTCGGTATGACACCGGAATGCCATTTTAATTTTCATGGGACTTGTGCTGAGGTCGTAATATACCAAAGGTGTGGGCATCATGAAACTATTTTATTGGATTTGTAGTGGTTGGATGTGGAAATCTGGTTAAAAGTGACGGCATTATGAAACTGTAGGGAAAATGCTGTTCATTTCTGGCTTTTTAGTTTTCGACGAGAAAAGCTCACGTGTTCCATTGAGGGGGATAATCAGATCTTGGTGTTTGGAGATTTATTTTGGGCAATGTTTAGTGGAGTGTTGCTTGCCAGTGTGGCAAGGTGAAATATATTGGGGAACATGTTTAAAATATGTCTGTGCTGATATCTATTTGTTTTGGACAATCTTTTGATATAGTTGCAAGGGCAATGTGTCTACCTTTCACAAGTTATTGATTAGGTTGATTTGTAGGCAATGCACATCTAATGGGCTGTTAGTCTTTGATGATGTACAGTGTAGAATTAGTTTCAGAACAAAATCTGCTACCTTTGAGCAGTTCAAACAGTTACTCTTTTATCCTACGATTTGAGCCTGTGGCCTGCCACCAACTAATTTTACAACTTAAAAAGCAGTAGAAGTTCATTCTGTTAATACCTACTCAATTTAGTCACCGTATGTTAATAGTGCTTACTGGATTGGTCTGTACAGAAAGAACATACATCTATTCTTCTTTTTGTTTTTCTTGGCTCCTCTTTTTCATGATTGACGAAGCTTTATTTTCATCATAATTTGTAGTATATTGACTGATTCTATTCTATAGCTGTGGGACACAGTATTCTGTATGCATGGTCAATTGGATGGGCACAGATTAGCTAACATTTTCTTGGTAAAAGAAAATTGACAATTGAACACTGATGATTATCCATGACCTGCTGGTATAATGCATTAGATGAAAAGAAGGAAAGCTCTGTTTAGTGCCTCTTCAAATTGTACCATAGTTTCTTTTTATCTCATCTGTCTTATCTTTTTCATCTGTTAACCTTTAAAGATCCCTTTCTTTTTAATACATATAGCGACTAGTGACCACCAACTACCAATTCTATTATCATTTGAGTAACTGTAATATTTGTCCTAAATGTACTGGAAGTATTCAAGCCGTAAAGGTTTCAAGCATGCTAACAAATGTAGAACTAGTGTCACACCTTTTGTACTTACTATCCCCTTTTCATTTGCCATCAATATAGACATCTGGCGAAGCCTATCAACAGTGAAATTAAATTATGCCACTTAAGTTGGCGTGAATGAGCACAATTAAATAGCTTTCTTTTGGATCTGGCCACTGTGGTAGTTAATATAGCTTTAGTTATGTGGTTTCTGTTTCTTACACTGAGAAGAAGATGCTATACTTATTACAGCTATCTTGCCAGTTCATATAGCTTTCGTTATGGATTGTGCTGAAAAAAAGATGTTATACTTATCACAGGTATCTTGCTCTTTGATGTTCTATGCAGTGATGTTGATGCCACTCTGCTGGCCTGTCTTGCATTTTCCTGCCCAAGTTTAGAAACTCTTGAGATCAGCATGTCTGAGAATGCAGTCAACACGATGACTGGGTACGTTCAAACGTTATTAGTTAATGCATATGGGATGCGGTGTTTCCTTATATGTATCTTATCTTTTTTGTCTTTTGATTCTTTAATTTTCATTATTTTATATAGAGTGGACTTGCTTGGATATAATTTGAATAGGCCAAATTGACACGCATTTGTTTGCAAGTGCTAGCTTCCCATCTAAAAATTGCCATGCAAAATCAAGGTTCCTGGACAATCAGATTCTGCCAAGCCAGGATTTGTTCTTCTTTACAATTCTACTGTTAAAATGCAAATAGTTGGTTCTTTCCTTTGCCAATATTTTTGTCGTCTCCTTAATCATTTTATCGTGTTATGTTATGCTTGCATAAACCAATTTTTCTCATGGACTATGTTGCCATATAAGTCATCTTGAATATTTAATATCTATTGATTGATTTTAAATAATGTTAAAATAACTGCAACAATATTACCCACTTCCAGGACCTGTTTCAAATAAAGCTGTTTCTGTTCTAAACAGGGAGGAACTAAGTCGGTTTGTTTCGGAAAAGCATTCTCTCTCAGTTCTCAAAATTGGTGGTTGCTCTAACCTTGGTTTTCTTAATCTAAACTCTTCAAGCCTGTCAATTCTTTGGCTGTCAGATCTTTGTTCCCTTTCAAAATCGGTAATATTTTATGCTAATACTTCAACAATTGAAGAAACCTCCTTTTCAGCTATAATTCATTTGACTGTAAATGCCTTATAGGTCATAAACTGTCCTAACATGAGCGAGATCTCGCTGTGCTTCACACAGCAAAGTAATGACTGTACTGATCTTGTTACATTGATGGATGGCCTGGGTCGTACATGTCCTAACTTAAAAAACATGCACATATCATCGGCTCAATTATCCAATGAAGCTGTGTTTGCTCTGGAGGGTGCTAGCCTCAGGTATCTTTCCAGCCCACCATGCTTTTAATGTAATCTTGCTGGATCTTTGAGCTATAACACAATGGTTGTCATCACAATTTCTAATTATGTAGCATTTCAACTTTTTGATCTCAAATCTTGTGATTGCTTCACAGGGGCTTGTGCATGCTATCATTGATTCTAGGTTCAAAAATAACAGATGCAGCTGTTGCATCTATCGTTCGATCTTGTGCAAGCTTGGAATTGCTTGATTTAAGTGGGTAAGCTCTACTTTATGTCCTTAGAAATAAATAAAATACGGAGTCATCAGAAAGCTATTGATTTATTTCCCCTCTGAAGTTTTTTCAAATTAACTGATGTAATTACCTGTTTTTATTATACCCCAGATCTAGTATCAGTGACAATGGTGTCGGGATGATCTGCAAGGCATTCCCTCATACTTTATCAAGGCTACTCCTTGCTCTTTGCCCAAATGTGACCACATGTAAGACAGATTTCTTCTCATGGTTTATTATTCATTCTGCATTAAAGACATCCACCTGTTAGCCTGTACTGTTTACACGATCCAGTGTAAAAAACTTGTCTTTGTCTTTTCATAGGTGGGATCCAATTTGCAACAGCGCAATTACCACTTCTTCAGCTCATGGACTGTGGAATGACCTTATGTGCTAGTTTGCAGAATGAGAAACAGGGGCCTTATTTTGGTGAAATTAACGGAGCCATTAGATTTTGTCCAAAATTGCCCACCTCAAAAAAGCAGCCTATTAACCAAAAGCTTATCATTAAGCATGGCAATCTGAAGAAGCTCAGTCTATGGGGCTGTTCAGCAATAGATGTAAGCGGTTTAAAATTTGCAGGCATTGATTTATTCAAGTGATCATTCATATGGTTTACTAATTTTACATATGGCAGGCTCTATATCTGAACTGTCCAGAGCTGAATGATCTAAATCTCAACTCCTGTACAAATCTAAATCCAGGTCTTATTTCCTTCTTTTTTCTTCAGGTTGTTGAGTATGTTGATAGTAGCCATCATTATTAACCATCTAAAATACTTTCCACAGAACGTTTGCTTCTTCAATGCCCAAATTTAAAGAATGTGCATGCATCTGGTTGTCATGATATGTTGATTGGAGCAATTAGAAACCAGGTACAGTTTATTAAACCATTTCTCATGCCCATATGAATTTTCCTTTTAGATAGAGCTTTCATTCACAACTTGTCACTTTGTCAGTTACAAGTGCACTAGCAGTCATATTCAAGGTCACTGGATTATAGAATTTTTATGCCCCATTTAGAATGTAGGAAAAATATGGAATTCAGGATGATTACAATCCTACTATAAGAAAAAGAAGTCCTATGAAGGCCTTTGAAACAAAAAGACTCCATGATTTCCTTCGAAATTCCTATGGCAGACTACTCCAGAGGGATTTTGGAGGAAATTTCCATACCTCGTGTTTCCATTTCTCTTGCAGCCCTACATTCTTCTGGTGTTGTATCTAAACACTTTTTGATGTTTTTTCTGTGTTATCCGCTCCCGTAGGATTTGAGTTATCATGACACTCAATTCCTGCATTTTTCCTGTTGGTGTGTTTTTATTTTCTTGTGTTTCAAGTAGCCTCATAAGGTGACAGGCAGCAAACCATTCACTATGAGCGACCAGAAAGCGAAATTCTTGTAAAATGGCTGGATATTGCTCAAGAACGCTCTTCAACAGTTTGTTTCGCTTATCAATGGCATGTTCAGACTGCAGAACTAGATTGGTCCTGATAAATTGAACTTGACCATAAGTTTGCAAACTTCAATTTTAGTTTGTACTCAGTTGGAAAATGGTTCTTGTATCCAATCTGGTGGAAAAACATCTAATTTTGCTTTTGGTTTTTGGCTCATTTTTACCCTCCAGAAACTGATAAACCGAAAGACAACGTAAAGAAGAAAAAGTGTTTCGGTTGGAGTCTAGCAAGGAGTAAGCAGCAGCAGGCTGAAGGTATACCAGACCATAGGCAATACATAACTTAGATATAAACCATACAATTGGATGTGGTGTGTGTACATTGTGATGGCTGATGCCCATGCGGCATGTGACTGATGTTGTAACTTGAATATTGTTTAACAAGATTAAATAACATTGCAAGTCCTGCTCTCCCTTAAAATGGTATACAGAGGAGTTCTCACAAAAATTTCTGTAGCTGACTTCCTCCCTTCAAAATTTTATATAGAGGACTTAAGTGACTTGTTTTAAGACCCTCCAACTCCATGAGTCTTAAGGGTTCAGGTCCAATAACCCAGACCATAGGCAAGCAATAGAAGTCCACCTGTATGCTCTACACTCCTTAGTCTCCCTGTGGCTATATTCTTGCTCCTAAAGGGTTGACTCTTGATCTACTGTCCATGATGTTCATCTACCTTATGTGAATTCTCATCATCTTAGGAACTAGTGTCATCCAAGTTGATATGTGTGTGTGTGGACTTAGGCATTACCCATCTTGTCCTTTGACTGCTGGTGCATTAGGCTTTCATGTGCTTTGTTGCTTTGCTATCTATTTCTCCTTGCGAATTTAGAGCTGAGCAGTGACTGGCAGAGAAGGTGCACTGAAAAGACGCCTATGTATGCTGCTGCTACCAGCACCAATTTTGAGAGAGCATAAGGTGGTTGGCACTTGGCAGTCGCCAGTTGGCTAGTTGCAGTTTGAAATGCTTTGCCTCTTATTCAAATCAAAGATGAACCAGATCAGCTAGTAATCCCAATCAGCTTGCTGGTAACTGGTTGAGGTGCTAACCTGCCAGAAGACTTCAAATACATAACTGATCAAATTGTTGTAGCCTCTTCTTTATGGCATAACTTATGCAGTAAACATGCTTCTAAACATCATATGTGGAATAAACATGTTCGTAGAAATTTCATATGCAAGCTATTATTTAGGATGCCTTGGGCATAAGGCGGACACCATACATGATCTGGTAAGGCGGTGCAGACGCCTTGATGTCTGCCAATGCCCAACTGCCACAGCGACACCTTAACAACTATGATTTCAAATTGTTGGGTAACCAGTGGTAACTGGCCTTTTACAGTTCCGGATCAGGTGGACTGGTAGTTCTGGTTTGGGCTCTTAATTTGTTGTACTCATAAAAATAATTTATAAAGCTGAGAAGCTGTTTTTTAATAGTTTCAATCGAGTCATCTTTCTTTTTTAAAAATCTGGAAGAGCACTGCCCCTTGTCTTCCATTTTCCAATGTATTGCCAAAATTTTTGCCAGGTTCTGAATGAGTTCGCTGCAGCTGAACCAAATCTTCCATGCAAGCGGCTAGCAGATGGTTCAAAAAGGGTTCAACTTCCACAGTTTTCACAGCAAGAGGTAACCTCATCCTCTATAGCTGCGTAATCTCCTGACCATTATGCCAAACATATTGTAACCCCTGAATTTCTTTCAGCCATCGGAGGATAAAAAGGGGATCGGTTTAAGGCCGAACCAGTGCACCGTTCATCTTGATCGAGAATAACTTAACCAGACGTAGAAACCTGAGCATTGTTATTGTACACCTCCTAATTTTATACACTGCTGGAGGTTATTATCTTATTGTGCATGAAGTAATGTCTCCAAACTTATAGTATCTATGATGCGCTTGTTGTATAAGTTGCTTTCGGCAACTGTTTCCATTGCTTATGATGTGTTACCCTGACCTGTGGGACTTTGTAAAACAATAAATATGTAGCCCTGACGATCTACTCTGTTCGGGACAATAAAGAGCCTGGATCCTTTGAACTGTTATTATGCTCAGGCATGCTTAACTGCATTGCTTAGCTGCTGTTTGCCTGTTTCATGTGATTTTTATCTTCCTTGTATCAGCTGCTCCGTCCATTCCACGACAGTTGCATTCTCTTGGGATTCGTCTTTCCACAGTATTTTTTTGTCTGATCGTACTAGCAATGTCCCGGGCCCTTCTGGTTTCTGTGCTTTTTTTTATCCTGAATGTTTTAAATTTTAATATATGCTTGGCTTGTTTATAGTATTACTTTGTCTTCCGAAATGTCTCCTTGAGTGAAAGAAAACTCCAGAAGAGTAGAACCCTTGATATTATCCTAACCTGTACTCATCTATATCTTGGCTGGCATGCTACAAGCCTACAACTTGCTAGAGCTTGTGAAGAAAAAACACAATGCAAGATTCTTGATTCTTTTCTTTGCTCTGCTAGGAGCATTTGAAAACGCCCGGATTGTTTGGACGTGTCATCATTACAAGGGGACATAGGATCAACAGAAGAAAATATGTTTTACATTAGTTTAAGATAGCTTTATCATACAACCTCCTTTTTGGATACAATATTCACATACAAATATAAAATATCGTGGAAGCAGCTGCCCAAAGTTCCTGAAAATAATGGCACTGCTTTCCAACAGCCTGTTTTTTTTCTCCAACCTTGCACCCTTGTTATTTGCTAGCTTGTGGAGCAATGCATTGCACACCTTAGCACATAATATAATACAGATAGTCAAGGAAAAAAAACGCTAAACGCTTAAGAATATATATTACGATGTATCATTACCAGTGAAACACATATAAAAACATGATCCTCCATCTCTATGCACATGGCATGTTTCCTCTCTTTAGCTAGCTGAGAAATATAAAAAATAGAGATGTGTGTGTATGCACATCACACGTAGAGTAGAGGTACATAAAAACATTGAAGATATTTAATGTTCCAGTGTATACTACATCACAAAAGGATGATGCATCTCATCATTGATCGAATACAGTTTAATTAGCAGCTTGACAATTAAAACAATGCTAACTGTTAGCAATCAGTTATTACTCTGTTGAATCGAACGGCCACGATAATTGAGCACTGCTGTTAGACAAGCTGCAGGATCCCTGCAGAAAAACAGGTACCACTCACCCACATTTCCCGCGAAAAAAGAAGTAAAAAAAAAAGAGAGGGAAATGGTGACGCATGGATGACATCTTTGTTACGTATATATACTCCATATAACAGGATGGAGCTGACCCACCTGTAAATACATCAAAACAGCCTTAAAAACTGAGATGACATAGGCTTAATTGACTGAATAATAGCAAAAATTAATTACTTGATACTAGTATAATACAGAGAGGAGCAAAGGATGCAAAGCCATATATTATATAAATTAAATCTGGATGCTGTGCTAGCTCTCCTTGATCAGCTTGTGCTCTTGCATTTCTCCATTGCCCTTGGTGCTGGAGTGAAACAACATCTTTAGTTAGTGCCAAATTATGAATTCATGCCAAACATATTTCGATCTGAAATTCTCTACTGAGGCACTAGTACTACTGACCAAGGCCAATGGCTTCGGAGCCTTTCATGATCCGGAGGCGCTTTTTTTTTTTTTGCACGATCGCCAGCATCAGTCCTGCATCAGTTTGCAAGAACAAAAAGGAGATTGATTAAAGCACGAAGGGAATTAACGCCATCGATTAATTAAGCATCCCGCATCTGCTTTATTGGAAGGTTTTAATCAGAAACCGGGACTAGGTACTGCCCTAAGCAGGGACACGTCGCCAACGAGCATCCAGTCGCCGTCCTTGTCCTCGTACGTCGGCACGAACTCTGCTCCGTCGCGCACATCTTTGAGCTGCTTGCTCTCGTTCAGCTGCTGATGGGATACCCGCCAATCCTACACTTTCCCACTGAACAATCCAAGATCCACCCATATTAACATCGTCTATGGCGTGCGGATCCCTTGTAGCGCAGCATGAGAAATTAACATGTTGTGACGTATATATGATATAAAGTTGCAGATATATGAGATAATATACCGATGATGCGAAGGAGTGAACATGTTGTGGAGTGCCATGGACAAGCTCATGGTAGCTCTTGTACATGGGCCAGGTCCACCTTCCGCAGGTACGGCGCGCCGTCCATGCTCACCTTCACCAGAGCCGCCGCCGCCGCCTTGTCGCCGTTGCCAGCTTTCTCGGCGAGCACGTTCTTCCTGAACGACCGGACCACGGCGCCGCCACCCCACCACCTGCGCCCATGATAATTTCTCTCATACTTGAATCAACATAAGAACCGGTGTTCACTGTTCATACGAAAATAGTTCAGAGCATTTGTCGTTCAAATGAAGAGTTCAGATATCCACATGGGTCTGAGCGATCCAGTGATGCACCAGCTGAGACTCTTGTCTCCCATTTTACCATTGCTTTCTGCGTTTAACTGCGCAGCTTTAGTGGTGTATAACAATTCGAGCGAGCCTAAGCAAAGGACAGACCAATTAAGACATTTTTTAGCAGGAAATTACGCCATGATGAGAGTTAAGGACTTATCCTCTGAAGGTAACGATTCCAACCCGAGACAGTCATTTTCGCAGTGTTCAAAAGATTGAAAAAAAAGGCGCCTTTTTTTTTTTTCATAGCTGCGTCGCGAGGCACTGCACATGCGTGGCCCACTGTTATTACGTCTATAGCAGTAGAAAGCTTGTTCGTTCACTGTATCCATCCAGCTGCCTCTCTGCCAGCTTGGGATTCTAATGTTCTCCTCCACCCGCAAATGCTGTGACTCCAGACCAACATCGAAATTTCTCTGAACTTCATTTCATTTCAACCTAAATGTGAAATTACTTCCTTCATTCTTGAAAACGCTTGCTAATTGAGAACTTAAACTTGTACTACTGTATATCCGAGTATCTTCTTCATTTTTCCTTCAAGAATATTTATACATTAAAGAATGACCATCTATCTCTTGAAGGATTATAAATAACTTCCTGCTCTTTATCTTCAAGAATTAAGATTATTCAGGCTATTGACAAACACCACATCTCTTATAAAGACCGAAGAGATGTCATGAACTGATATATTAGAGTCGGAGATGACGTGCCCAAATATTAAACGAGAGACTCTATCTGAGTACAATACTTGCGCGCGCCGCGCTTCTCGGGTCCGGTCGCGCGGTGACTACACTGCTCTGGCTCGGCGACCTTGCTTTCAACTAGCTCTCCTCGTCGGCCGACGGCGTAGTAACATGGGCGGCACAGCGTGCCAAGTTTCGGCGATCTTCTTCATGCTCACCTCTGATTCGACCTACTGATCCCTCCGAGGCTGCTGCTCGGCGGAGGGCTGACGCGTCTAGCAGTAACTCAGGCCTTCTGAGGTCGATTGTACTTCGGCAAAGCCCCTCTTGCCGGAGCTCCTCGCTGCCTCGCCGGCGTCGTTGCCGCCGCCCCCCGGAAGGGCCGAGCCGAGAGCTCGGTCTCCTCCAACCCGAGGCCAGCCATTATTTGGTCCCCTTCGAATTTCGATCTTCTCCAATGCTGCAGGTTCAGCTCTGGTATGATTCTTACTAGTGATAGTGTTTGGACTTGGCTTTGGAGTATAGCATCATCTTGCCATAGACCGTGTCACTTAAAATGGATAGATTGAACATCCCAGATTGTTTCAAAGAGAAAAATTGAGATGAAATCGCCAGCAGGATGGATGTGTATTATTAGTTGAAATTCCCTCCATGTGATTTTATATAGAACAATGCTCTCTGAGTTTTAACACAGCGTTTAAACATATCATTATCATCCGTTAGCGTTAAAAAAGTCGTAGAGTAATTAGGTACTGGTCTATATATTTATTGTGAACGGATATTCATACCTCATTAAATAAGGGATAATATACGTTAAATCGAGTACGTAAATTCTCATATTATTTTTTAATTATTACTTATAAGACTAATCTTTTTAAATAGTAACCATTCAAGAAGCGAACATGATATTCTATGCTGTCTCCGATAAAATTTATAATATTATCATAACAAACTAAACTCTATAGTTTTAGTCGTGCATAAGTCCATCAATAAATGTTACGGTCTAGTTGAGTGAGATATAATCCTCCTTCATGTATTGCGACATAAGAATGTATTGTATGCGGTAGTGTGTTAGGTTAATTATCTGTAAGATATGAAATAAATCGCATAATGTATATTCTCTCCTAACAATCCCATCAAGATATGTGAACACATGCATATGGAGATCTAAATTTTGATGTTTCGACAAAATACGAAAATGAAGCATAAGTCATTTAATCAGTTAGTTTCAATCCTTGAACAATCACTTTTAAAACTAAAGCACAATCATATTAATGCACTTCTTGAAATCTACCTCGTGCTCCGTTATCGTGAGTGTGTAATGGAAATTCATAGCGACATACAATCAATTCGAACGAAAACAATACTTGGTTAGATAAGTTTGATTTATTCATTGATTTGTTATCCGATATTCCTAACTTTAGTTGAAGTTACAGGATCAAATGTCAACAACTCAAGGTGTTAATTTGTTAGTAATCTAGTTTGATAACAATAAAAATTGGAGTTTAAGGGCAAGATTTTACCTAAGAAAACCTCCGTGCCCATGCTCCAAGGCCTGTTTGGTGACTCGATAATATTTCAAACGTATGTCTCAACGATATAGAAGATGTTCTCTTCGAGAGGATGCTCTTTTGTTTCATTGAATTGTTACAAATAGTTATGATAAATGATTTGACAAGATAAATAATTACGTGACATATCTTTCACAGATATCTGCCAAGTTCAAAATTTACCTTTCAAGCTATAAAAAAATAATTTCTAACTTGTACTGTATTATTCATATCGTATTTGTTTCTTTTATTGTATTAGGTTGAATTTACTTATATATTTATGTATATATATTACTGACCTTATTAATTATATTTATAATTTTATATAATTATTTAGATAAATGAAAAAACGAGGACATCTTAATTAGGAAAAAAAAAGGACTATCCGTTCACCTCACACGCATTTTGTGCATGTGTGTGCGTTGCGCAGTCCAAACGTAGGAAGTTGTAGTACGTTGACGCAGCCTGATTGAGCTATTAGTCGATCGTGCAGTTAAGTTAATTAGCTCTTGTTTTTCCTGTATATGACCGATCGTACGTTTGCCAACCGAGTTCGTGTTCATGAATTTTTAACAGTAGCTTGAGAGAGGCATGCAGACTAGTACGTTAAGGGGTGTTTTTGAGACAGCTTTTATGTAACAAACGCTATTTAGTATGTAATTAATTAAATAATTAACTATTAAAAAATTAAAAAAAATAAATCTATTTTTTTTTTAGACTTTATATAGAATTTTTTTAAAAAAAATACACTATTAATAGTTTAAAAAACCGCTTATCAAAAAAACCTTGCAGTGCACTATTTATAGGCAATCGAACACACAGTATTGTGATTTTTGCGAGCATATATGTAAACATGCAGTGAGGATCTAGACATGCCAAACCGACAGCTTTTGGACGGTACATTGCGTGACACAACTGCCACTCACGACCGTGTTGCTGTCGTTCACGTGTTGTATGAATCCACCGCCCGCTATATGCAGAGCATATTCACGTCAATGTGATAATAGCAATAACGATTGCTATAGCGGTAGCGGACCTTCACCGCTATTTCACATGCACGTATGTATATGTATATATGTTTTGATCATGTCGAACGACCTATAAATTATAATATATAATAATTTTGTATTGAAATATAAGCTATATACTTCTTGTCTGGCCGCTGGATTTAAATCTAATGGCTAGAAAGTTGTCTTCAGTCTCCAACCAGAGAGAGAAGGGAGCTAGTGGAGGGGGGGACTGGCAACGCACGAGGATCGAATTAATTTTTATAACGTAAATTAATTTATATTATTATTAGTATTTTAGTATTGCAGATAGATCGAAACGGGATGTACAGTAATAATCGCTTGAGCAAAGAATATAGGAATGGAGTTGTGGAGTTCTTGAATGTTATGGAGCATGACAAGTCTAGAGGTAACCAATATATGGTATATGTATGTGTGAATTGCAAAAATAAGAAAATATTTATAAAAAAAGTAGAGTTATAATCACATTTGATACATAGAGGATTCACGAAGGGTTATACCTATTAGACCAAGTAGATAGGAAGAACCTTCGAGTATTTTAGTTATTGAAGCGGTGGATGGATAGAACAGGGAGCAAGATGAAGATGGTATGCTCGTTCCTTCTCTATTAAGTGGTGAAATGTTTGGCGTTAATATTGATACCCTTGATATAATATTGTGGGATATTAAGGATCTAACGTACAACAAAAAAAACTAAGAATTTCACTAGTTTGATGATCAATATGGAGACACCTATGTACCCGGGGTAAGATAAAGTACATGAAGTTATCTGTTGTCTTAGAGCTTATAAAGCTTAAGATAAGTAATAGATGGTTGGATAAGATCAATTCTTGGTATATAAATCTGGATAAGCATTCGTGTACGTCCTTTAATTTGGTCACCATCAGATTAAGGATAGGAGAGTGCATATGAGACCACGTATGATGTCCGAGAGAGTCTATGTCATATCTGTCGCAACATCTCACTTGCAATCTTGTCTTTGTTCACATGCACTTGCCTGTATTGAGATCGTTGGACGTACGGATCGTCGATGTGGAGTACTGTCTATATGTGTCTTCGTCTGTCCCTCCATAACCTCGGGCCTCCATTAAAACCGAGGAATTTCGTGGAAATTGAACTAACTAGATGGAGATTAAATATACGACGGTCAATAAATTAAAAATTGTTGCATGGAGGACAAAACAACAATCTAGTCGGTGCAGTTGTCAGAATAATCTCGTATGCATAGCAGACCGTCTAGAATCCAAGGAATCAATTTCCTGTGGGCGACATGGATGCATGTACGGCAGTACATGCATGCATAATGCATCACTGCTAGCTTGAACATTGATCAGGCATCAATAATATTCCAATCAGAAGGAAACAGTTGAAAACACACACACACACACAGTTTACAAACTCGAGTGTACATAATTAGTACAGGCATTTGGCTTGTTATTTTAGCTTGTCTCTGCAGGAGGTTGCAGGAACAGAAGGTATCTCGCAATAGTCAAATGCTATAGCTATTGGAAAAAATAAAAATACTCTGCATTAATGCAACCAATCTGTATGTATGGACGATAGCATTGTGACAGGGATCAAGCTTTGATTCTAGCGCGTTTGGCGAACAAGTTTATCATATAAAGATGAAGTTACCAACAAGAAAATAGTAGCTTTTATTGGCTAGGTTGGACTGTATTGATGCTGACAATAGGAACACCTCAAGTTTCTCACCACATAAAGAAAGAGAAGAGGTTAGATTTGGTACATATATACTAGGTCAAGGCCTATATGGCTATATACCTTGCTTCTCCATAATTAGCTTCATCAATTAATTGCTTGAAACTTTAACCTTTGTTAGGCATATACGTATATGTTCTTGATATATATATATATATAAATATATATAAGGCCTTATATGGCTATAATACCTTGCTTCTCCATAATTAGCTTATCAATTTAATTGCTTGAACTTTAACCTTTGTTATTCCGGCATATACGTAATTGTTTCTTGATTATATTTATATATAATATAATACTATTCTATATATATTATATATATATATATATATGTGTGTGTGTGAGAGAGAGAGAGAGAGAGAGAGAGAGAGATCCGTTTGGGGTCTCATTGCGCCTAGGCCTTAAGGTTTGAAATACACAAATTTTATTCAAAATTTTTAGATTTTTTAATTTCTAGGTATATACTCAGGTGTAACAGTTTGATTGATGTCTATATCTTACAATAAAATATCTCAAATTCAAAGTTATTTCACCATCCCATATCACATACCTATTTAAGTATATATTTGAATGACACATACCTAGAATCAAAATTTAAGCAAAAAAGGTATGCGTAAGTTCAAATTCAGTTCAAACTTGTTTGAACTAGCTAGTAAACAAGTTAATGTTTATACCCAAAAAGTTTTTAATATTTTCATACTCATTTAAATTAGGTATATACCCGATTTAAATCTTGAGATCCGGGACCATGGTGCACAAGTAAATTTTCTTATATATTATATATATATATATGAAAATGGTTCTATACTCCTTAGGAGTATATACTCATGCTTACATCTACCGTCTATCTGTAGCCAGTCCTCGATCGATGCTTTACGTATATACCGCTACTAAATAAAAAAGGTATATACCGCTACCAAATAAAAAAAAGTATATACCTCTACTAAATAAAAAAGGTATATACTGTTACCAAATAAAAAATAGATATATACCGCTACTAAATAAAAATAGGTATATACCGCTACTAAATAAAAAAGGTATGTCCTATACTGCTACTAAATAAAAAATAGTACATACTACCCCTATAAAGAAAATGTATGTATGCAGGTGAGAGTACATACTCTTGGGAGTACAAAAGAGGGTCCATATATATATATATATACATATAGGAAAATTATAAGCTACAACCAGGTGTAGCTACTCCCTTCCTGGCAGCCATCCGATTTTAGATAGTTTATTTTTGTTCCCTTTCTAGTTGATATTCTGCTCACTTCCATGTTGATTTTCTGCTCCCATTCTAATTCATATTCTGCTCATTGTTAAGATGCGATGTTCTTCAAGCAAATATATATTCTGTTTCTTTTCACATTTATATTCTGTTTCTTTCACCAAGCGAATTTTCTGCTCTCTATCAAATGGAAAAGTTATTTGTAATTAATGGGTTTGCTCTTAGAAGTATTTAGATCCGCAAACCCAATCAACATACATCCATCCCAAGGTCTGATATTATGGGAGTAGCTACTCCCGGTAGTAGCTTATGGGTGTCGCCCACACTGAATTGTTGAGTACAGGAACTAGCTACGAAGCCAATGGATGGTCTAGGAAAGCGAATGGAAAATACTACTTTGACATCTCTAGATGCTACAGCTGATCAACATATATATGCTTCATCAATTAATTTGCCTCAGACCTTAACTTTTGTTAGGCATATATATATATATGTATATATTTTTGATATGAGATTCAGACAATATATGTATTAAACATATGTACCGAATGAAGTTGCATTTCAAAACTCAAACATGGAGATTGATTATTCTTGAGTATAGGAACTAGCTATGAAGCCGATCGATGGTCTAGGAAAGAGAATGGAAAAATACTACTTTGACATCTCTGGATGCTACAACTGTAGCGCTTGATTTGTTGTTGATCAACGTATGCTACTTGATGTTGCATACTCTGCAAACTGCTAATGTTTGATTTGCTGCCTTTAAAAAAACATTTATACCTTCACAAATTAATTATTACTAGAAATATATAGTAATACTTCACGACACTTGCTCAAAGACCGTAAAAATCTCATAGTGGAAAGACTCACTATTGCAAATTATGAATTTTATTTTTATAATTAATTAGTCCATTTTGCTTGATTCAGGAACTTGCAAGTTTGGGTACTGCTGTAACTGCTTTTTAATGTCAATGCAGGAGAAAGTAAGGAGGTTCTCTCATTCTTTTGAATATCATAATGTATACTGGAAGCATCCCGTGCACTTTAGCTTTCTAGAACGTGTCAAGTAAACAAGACTTTGGAAAGATATGTTGCTCCAACTTGTCCCCCATGCAACTTGGGCCATGATATCTTCTGAGTTAGCTAGCTAGTCAAAAACGTAGCAAAGGGGGACCATTTGGTTCTCATCAATAAACTAACTTGCGCGAATGCACTTTGCTTAATTAGGATATAGCACAGTGCATCAATGCTTTGTGTGGAGGTTTTGAAACAAACAACTCCCACTAGGTTTTGTTGGACCCTTTCCCAACCAAAAAAAGCAAGAACAAGATCAAAAGAGATCAGCCAAACAACAGTATCTCATTTAGTAATGCGATGCACAAAGTGAGTGGGATGAGGGAAAGGAGAATAAAGTGAAACAACTCAAGGAAGAGAGGCCGTTGTCGGGGATTGAGAGGGCTTAAGTAATGATATGATTTATACAACACATTTATATTATCTTATACATGTCTAAAGTTGGTTGATTTTATCATTTCATTTAGTCGTTACAAGGCTTATAGAGTTTTAACGGTATTGCATAGCTTAGATTGTTGTATGGCAACTTTTATTTCTTCCATCATACTACTTACTTGGATATGTTTGTAAGTGAACAGTACTATGAGTAAAGTACATGGATGGTCTCTAAACTTATCCAGCTATGTCATCTAGATCCCCGAACTTGTTTTGAGCACCATCACTAGTCCAAACCAGCCCCGACCCGCTCCCCGTACTGGCATGGCATGCCACAGTGGATCGTCCTGACATGTGGGTCCCACATGAGGATAGGGCCCACATGTTAGCCTCTCTCTCATCTCTCCCCAATCTCTCCCTTACCTCTTCCATAGCCTGCTGACCTCCTAGAAGACGACGGCGGCAATGGCGGACGAGTTAGGCGAGGGAGAGGGGCGTGGAGGAGGAGGCATGCTGGTAGCTACTGACACCGGGTGGATGTAACGCCTTGCTTTCCGCGTGAAGTTAAACAATATTTCGCTAAAAATCTACTTGTGAAAATTTCGATCTTTGTGTGCTGTGTTGTATTTCGTGCCTGGATCTCGATTTACATTCCTGTCCTTGACCTCATAATCCCCCCTCTCAAAAATCCTCTGTTCCAAATAAATTATCGAATCCCAATCGCCGTATCCGTGTTCGTTTCTAAAACCCTAACGGTGAGTTCCCCGATCTTCTCCTTCAGAGACTCCTACTTCGATATCCGTTCCGAAGTTCCGAGTCGGAACCCTAAGATATCCCCTTGGGAATCCTCCCCGTAACTTCCCTTGCTTTCTCTCTCCCTTGAGTCCCTGAGAAAATCCCGAGTTTGAATAATATAACTTGGGCATCGAACCTCTGTCCAATCCTCTGCACCAATAAAATATATATACTATTAATATATATCCAGGAGTATACACCTACCTATATAAACATATCTACATGTATCAACATCCCCACACTCAATTCCACCATCATACCGATATACCTATATATATATAAACACAAGAGTATATATGCGTGACATCCCGAAGCACTACCGCTCCCGCCGCCGCTTGGCTGTCTCAAACAACCATCGCTGAGCCAAGCGAAGCACCGTGGATGCCATCCGTCCGAACTCCCTCTCCCCGCTCGGTCTTCGCTTGACCCGAAAGCGTGGTGTTTCTCCCCCTCCCCCCCCCCAAAGTGCACGACCACCATAGTCCCTACTTCCGAACTCCATCGCCCGTGAATCTACTTTGCCGGTGAGCTCCCCATCAACTCCCTTGCACTAACCCCCTTTGGATGTTCCCCGCACGCCTCTCCTCCCTCAACTCTCCCTGGCTCGTCCCCGATGCCGCCACGGCCGTCATCATCGTCTTCCCCCTCTTCTCTCTCTCCGCTGCCTCGGCATCCCATCGCCGGCCACCGCTGCGCTCAACTCTCCAATCCGAGTCACTGGGATTGATCGCCTTCTCCTCCTCTCCCCGCTGGTGGCCGCCACTCACCGTGAAGTGCCGCCGCCCGCTGGAACGCATCGCACACGGTCGGCCGTCCGATCCCCGAGCTCGGTCTCGCTCCTCCCTCTCTCCTCCGCGTGGATGCCAGCTCAGCTCTGCCCAGACCCACACGGACCGAGTCAGAAGCCGATCACCCACACATGCACACAGCCTACGAAATCCAAGTCACAGACATGCAGGCCCCGTTGCCTTGATGCACCGTGAGCCGTCCGCGTGCACCACCCCACCATCCCCCTCTCCTTGCACTCTGTCCACGGACCAGGCATCGCTGACAGGTGGGCCACCCCATTCTTGGTCCACCCCGGCCTACACCGTGAAACTTGCACCTCTGACGACTGGGCCCCAGCCACCAGTGGCCTCTCCCTCAGTGCAGCTGCTAGCTAGGCCCCACTAACCAGTGCTAACCCTCCTTTTTGAGTCTCTGCCATGTAGGCCACTGGGCCTTGCTTCCTCGGCCCACAGCCCTCACTCTCTCCACCGACTAACCTGTGGGCCATAACTTGCAGTGGGCCCACTGTCAGTGACCCTCCCCCCTTAGTGAAATATATTCCAGAGATTAAATAAACCCCTTTCCCTTTATCCATAAATGCAATTAAACTTCGGAAATTCATAACTTTCAATCCGTAACTCCGATTGACTCCGTTCCAACTCCAGTAATTTTCTAAAATTGAGATCTATCTAATAGCACTATTAGTAGTACTAAATAGGATCTTTTTACTGGTCTTTATGTAGATTTTTATGTGTTTGCGTATAGTAACCGGTTGTTGAAAATTCGTTTCAGAGTGGATTTCACAGCGATTTCTTGAAGACTCGTGAAGACCTAGAGCAAGGTAAGTCAATTTTAACCAATCGAGCCTATAATTGGAATTTAAATTATTTTGATTGCGAACCTTGCATCGATAAGCGTGCACTAATCTGTTCGGCCCGTCTGTGAGTCAGACTAGTGGACCTATCCAACCTTGCTGCATTTAAATCCTTCTTTGATGATTGAAATACCATGTTCCCTTGTAACCACCGCTGTCGTGCCTCGGTATTCGTGCACTATTGTATGAGTATTGATGGTCGCTCGTTTAACTTAAAATTTGAGACGACTTCTAGGGTAAATTTTGGTTTTACGAAACGTTTGGAAAACCCGACACCTGGGTCAGTACCTTGTGAAAGCAAAATGAGTTTCAAAAATGGAGATCCGTGACATAAGGCCGGTCCGATGTGTGGGATGCCTGTGTGGTCACTTTAAGGACCGATTCCTTCGGAATTTCATCCAAACATATGACAGTACAACCACATGAGTGAATAGGAAGCCCCTGGCTGAGTAACAGTCGCCCAGGAACACCTTGCATGTCATTGGACTGTGGATCGCTGGGAGGGCGTCGGGGAAGGCCTCCTAGGTTCCTGGCACAGTACGGCCTGGGATCTACCCTGTGGTTGGTCGTGGACCCCTCCAGTTGACATGGGGTAACCTAGGTGGGCTTGGGAAACGCCTTGCACGAAAACCTCTAGGCCACCGATCGTTCCTGATCAGTGTGAGCTGGTGGCTAGAGTGAGCCACATCGTGTGGGTAAAGTGTACCCCCTCTGCAGAGGTTTAAACTGTTTGAACAGCCGTACCCATGGTCATGGGCGGATGTGAGGTGATTCCTTAGCATAGTTGTATTTTACCCTGATTGCAAAATGTGTGCATAGTTTGGGAGCTGTGAGAAGAATGTGCCATCGAGGATGCAGGTCGTCCGATGATGTCGGCTTGGCTGTCGTGGATAGCAGGATTCGGGAAGTCCGGAGAAAATGTTTTGGCTCGGGAAGCCGATTGATGTGAAATCTTGAGATTGTGAAAACTGGAGAAATAAAGATTGATGCATCTTTCACTCCAATCGGGCGAGACTCCACCTCGCCCTGATTGTTGAGAAGCACAAACTAGCTGATTTAAAAGATTGAAATAAAACATATTGCAAAATATCCAGCCTCTTTTTGTAGCCTGCAACAACCACCCAAGTTCCCCTGGCTTACTGAGTACGTAAGTACTCACCTTTGCTCTATATATATAGTTCTCTGTCGGGAGCTGAAGCTGGAGTTGCAGTGAAGTGAAGATTAGGGTTCCGTCCTGATTCCTAGCCGTTGCCTGTGTGTTGGGACTTAGTCCGCTGTTCCGCTGCTGTCGCTGCCTCTGTGCTATTCATTGCTGTCTCCGGCTTGCTGCAAAGCTGCAACATAAGTTAAGGTATATGTCTATTTAATTATTTAAGGTTCTGCGATGATGCATGTCTGATTTCCGTGGATACGAGCGTTGCGTCCTGGGACTGGTATCGGTATCGTGGTTTTGCGGGGAAGCAGTTCGTGCTGTTTTCTTGCGGCACGCCCTATTTGGTGCCGTTATGTAGCGATGCCAGATCGGGGTGTGACATAGATGGTATCAGAGCATAGGTTGGCTCTAGGACCAAAACCCCCTGATAGGATGGCAATATTTGAATACAAAGCTAATTGCGAAAAGCTGAGGAATTGTTTTCCCTTTTTGGTTTAGATTTGTTAAAAATCTTCCTCTGTTTCCCCTCCCTACATCAAAATGTAGAAGCTAGTTTCATGTTATGCCTTTCACCCTAGAACCTGCATGTCATCATGCTTAGTTGATGAAAGGTGTGTTTCTGCCTGGCGAGTTAATAGCTAGCCTTGGTAATAGTTGACCTTAGCATCGTCACCCGCTCAGTGGGAGTTGTGGCGAAGCAGTGCGTGTGTGATGTTATGCTTGGTAGTCCGTGTTCAGGTATGGGACTAGTTGGGCTACTGACTGGGATATACCACTATTCTTCCTCAGAATGCGAAAACTGTTTTAACCTAGTGTTTTCGGTTACGTCTTTACTCCTGTTCCCCGATCATTCTAAATCTCCGTCAACTTGGAACAGATGGCACGTCGCACCAACCGTTAGATCTGTGTTCCCAACCGTCTCGGTTATGAATAAGACCCAGTCCCGGCAAGGTACCTAGATCCACTAGTCGCCCCGACTGCTACACAGGATGCTGAAAGTGGTTCCACCGCCAACCCTAGAACAGCCAGTCAAGCTACAAATGACAATCACCCCCCGCCAATGGATTTTCACCAGCTGTTTGCTATCCAGACCCAGATACTGCAAGGAATCGCTCAGAGCTTGGCCGTAATACAACAGCAACAAGCATAAGTGCATCAACCCCGTATGACCCAAGACAATGGCAGATCTAAGCTCAATGATTTCCTGAGATCCCACCCGCCAAAATTCTCTCAGACCACAGAACCCATCGAAGCTGACGACTGAATCAAAGATGTGGAAAGAAAACTGTGGAGGCCATGGGTCCCAGGTACCTCAAGGAGGGCAATTATGGCCACTCGGACAGAAGGTAGGCTGGTCCCTACAATTGGAGATAGAGTAGGACTCGACTTCATATTACCTTGCATGACAAGAAAAGGGATATAGTCCTAGCCAGATACTCTATGTACTGATAAGGAAAGCCCTTGGTCGTATCTGACTGGGTTTCCTACCCTGTAACCCTCATCCTTCCAGTATATAAGGAGGGGTAGGGAGCCACTTGGGGCATATGACAATCTCATCAGAGAATACCGCAAAATCAATACACCACAACTGGAAGTAGGGTATTATCTCACCTCGAGGGACTAAACCAGTATAAATCTCGTGTGTTCTTTCAAATCCATTGAGTTTAGGTCCAACAAATAGCCCTATATAATTATTGCCGATACAAAATATCGACAAAAACTGAACCTTGTCCAATGCACCCCAGTGGAAAAAGCTCTCTACGCTGCACATCAGTTAAGAGGACCCACAGTAGATTGGTGGGACAACTACTGTACCGCCCATCCTAATTCAACAACCATCACCTGGACAGAGTTTGCTGAAGCTTTTCGTTCAGCTAATATTCCAAAAAGCACAATTGAGATGAAGAAAGAAGAGTTTGCCAAGATCAAGCAAGGATCCTCCTGTATCAACGAGTATCTCAGCCGCTTCAACAAGCTAGCTCGATACGCGCCAGAAGATGTTGACACCAATGCAAAGAAAATCAGAAGGTTCTTGAAAGGAATGAACGCCAACCTGCGAGTTCAGCTCTTGGCTCATGACTTCCCTATGTTTCAGCACATGATCAACAAGGCTCTACTACAGGAAGACGTAGCGAAAGAACTGGAAGACTACAGGAAACGCAAGGTATCACCAACAGAGTTTCATGCCAAAGATGGACAAATGCGAAGGACGCACCCGCCCGTGCAGTACTACACCGAAACACCTCAAAATTCTAGAACCACCAGCTCAGTCACCCGTCCGACTGAATCAAGGCCAAGTCAGCAGTCAACCAGAAGCTACAGTGGCAACTCGAGAAGAAGTAACTCAGTTTCTCAGACAGGACACTCTGGATCGAAGACCAGAGTCGAATGCTTCAATTGCCACGAGATTGGACACCATTCACATGAATGCCCCAAGAATCGCTCTGCGACACCTCAGTCCTACGCGTCAACCAAAGTGTCTGCACCAGAAAATGCAAGACCGCAAAGCAACGGATCAGTCTCTCAAGCTTCACCAACCGCCAGACATGGATGCCTGAACCACATGCAAGTAGAACCAGCTGAAGAAGTTGAGTACCTCGAGACCGTGGAAGAAGAAGGTGAAGACCAAGTCCCCCCCAAAGAAGAAGAACCACAGTAGAATTGACCACCCCAGCCAAGCAAGGCAGCTGATAGTCCAGTGCAAGATTGCAATTTGACCAGAAGAAAGATCTGAAGTGACAGAAGCAACGAAGAAGTCTGAAGTTTCCCTTTTGTTCTTTTTTTCTCTATCTGCCTTCAAATCTCGAGGACGATATTTTTATAAGGGGGTAGGTTTGTAACACCCCGCTTTCCGCGTGACGTTAAACAATATTTCGCTGAAAATCTACCTGTGAAAATTTGGATCTTTGTGTGCTATGTTGTATTTCGTGCCTGGATCTCGATTTGCATTCCTGTCCTTGACCTCGTAATCCCCCCTCTAAAAAATCCTCCGTTCCAAATAAATCCTCAAACCCCAATCGTCGTATCCATGTTCGTTTCTAAAACCCTAACGGCGAGTTCCCCAATCTTTTCCTTCAGAAACTCCTGCTTCGATATCCATTCCAAAGTTCCGAGTCGGAACCCTAAGATATCCCCTTAGGAATCCTCCCCATAACTTCCCTTGCTTTCTCTCTCCCTTGAGTCCCTGAGAAAATCCCGGGTTTGAATAAAATAACTTGGGCATCGAACCTCTATCCAAATCCTCTGCACCAATATAAATATATATATTGTGTATATATATATCCCTAAGTATACACCTACCTATATAAACATATATACATGTATCAACAAGCTCGATGGATTCGACAACCGGAGTCGACGGCAGCAAATTCTCCCCCGGAGACACGATCACGTTTGGAAGCCTCGACTTCATCGCCGACAAGCTCAGCAAACTCACCCTGGCCGACTAGGACTCGATCCGATCTGCCGGGGAATCAGCCGACTCTGCACCGGTCAGCCCACACGACGCTGCAGCAACCCTCGTTGACTTGTTGCGGCGATTTTCCACTTGCCCGGGTCTCGGGACAACTCTCCCCTTTGGCGTTCGACTCGGACTCGGCCTTGAGCCAACCGGAGTTGGGCTAGGAAGGGGGGAGATCGTCAATCTCCCGTGTAGACTCGGTGGCGCCTCGGATACCTACAATCTACATCCCACGCGGCAGACCCGATCCTCTACGGTTCATTTCGAACATGGCCCAGAGCCGTTCGAGAATGGATCTAGGGAGGTTGGAGTCGTCATCACCCCGATGAACTACTCATATTTTGACTCTAAGTCAGACAACAGTTCGAACACCAATTCGGACACCAGTCTGGAAAGCTTCCTTCTGCCCCGAGAAATCTTCATGGCTTCAAACCCTCCACAGGAGGTGCACTGAGTACAAGAGTAGCAAGAAGAGGAGGCCCGCAGACTGCGACAACAGGAGGAGGCCAAACGCGAGGCTCGCAACGACAAGCTACACAGGGCTGGGCGAACCGCTCAACAACAAATCCTCCAGACTGGAGTCGGCAATCACGACGTCTTCGTCACGCCACAACAGAACATCGTGGCCGTTGCGACCCTGCTGGACATACTCTAGCACGGGCCTGATCACCAGGCCACCCCAACTATAGCGAGGATCAAAGCCATGATCACAACTGCGGCTTGTCAGCAATACCAGCAGTCGGGCGACACACTTATACCGACCAACCATTCGGGTCCCCCAATGGCGGTCTCGTCTGCATCAGCACGATGCTGGGCAGCCGGCTCAAGTCAGCCGCACGTGGATTCACGCCAAACATCTCTCGGCAACCCAAACAACAACAATCGGCGGTGTCCCCAGAACGATCGTCGATTCAACCAAGATCTCCGAGTCCGTTTGCAACGTGATCTCTGCCAAGACATCAACGCTCGGCACCGCCAACGCGAAGACGACGAGCGCCGCCGACTCGAGGACGAGTACGAGCGCTTCGGTCTCCACCACGAGAGGTTCCACCGCCGCCACCGGAGCCAAGCCCTCACGTAGACGAAGGCGTACCCGCCTTCACCTAGGAGCTACAAGAGGTTGACTGGCCATTGGGCTTTAAGCCTACAAGAATCGAAAAATACGATGGCAAGACCAATCCCGAGTCCTGTCTCACCGTATACACTCTGGCGATCCGAGCTGCCGGAGGTGACCATAAAGCCATGGCTAACTACCTCCCAGTCGCCCTAGCCGACTCGGCGAGGACATGGCTAACAGGGCTCCCAAGACAATCAATCGGATCCTGGGGGAAACTCCGGGAACGCTTTATAGCCAATTTCTAGGGGACTTACGAAAGACCGTCTTTCGAGCACGATCTCCACCAGCTGCACCAGAGGAAGAACGAGTCTCTTCGCGAGTTCATCAAAAGGTTTTTCAAAAAGCGCAACTCGATCCCAATGATCAAGGACGAGGTTGTCATCGCCGCGTTCCGCAAGGGAGTCAAAGTTCACTCGGAAGCCTCCAGCCTCTGTCAGGGCTCTCTTTGATATGTTGAACAAGTATGCCGACTCGGTCAAGGTGGTCGCTGAGGCACTCAATGAAAAGAAAGAGTCCCGACAGAAGGACCAAAAGGCAAAAGCCGACAACGAACCAGCACAAAACATATCCGGCAGCCACAAGCGGAAGTCGAAAAACGTGGTGGCCAACGTGGAGCGAACTCGGTCACGACCCCCAAGGAACAACGAGTGCCAGAAGGTGATGAACGAGCCTTGCCCCTTTCATCCCAAGGGTAAACACGGGGCCAAAGACTGCTTCATGCTCAAGAAGTTTGCCTCCAAGCAGGCTTCAACATCTAGCGCCGACAAGGACAAAGACAAGCCAGATCCGGGCGCAGCCGGCGACTATCAAGATCCCCAAGCTGCGCTCAACCATATTTTCAGAGGGCTGTCTGCATACGAGTCCAAGAGGAAGCAGAAGCTAACAACACACAACGTCAACTCGGTCTCTACAGTAGACACCCTCCAATATCTGCGCTGGTCAGAAACGCCCATCATGTTTGATCGCGTAGACCATCCAAATCGGGTTTCACACCCGGGACGCTACCCACTCGTCCTGGACCCGGTCGTCAAAAATATCAAGTTGAAGAAGGTTCTCATAGACGAAGGCAGCGCGCTCAACATCCTCTTCGCAAAGACCCTGGATGAGATGAAAATCCCTCGTTCTGAACTGCGGCCGAGTACGGCGCCTTTCTACGGGATAATTCCCGGCCTGTCTTCAACACCCCTTGGGCAGATAACTTTGCCGGTCACCTTCGGCACGCGGGATAACTTCCGCACAGAAAATATTTGCTTTGAGGTCACCGACTTCGAGACTGCGTACCACACGATACTCGGACGGCCGGTGCTCACCAAATTCATGGCAGTACCGCACTACATCTACATGGAGCTCAAAATGCCTGGGCCAGCCGGAGTTCTCCCCCTTCGTAGCGACGTCAAGCAAGCCTTCACCTGCGACAAAGAGAGCTGCTAGTTGGCTCAGTCTCAAGAAGCGGCAGTCGGACGCAACAGCATTCGGTGAGACGCTGCAACCAAAATCGAGGACGAAGTTCCAGCGAAAAAAGCAGCAAAGTCGGGAATTTCAGCGGACTCTAACACAAAGAAGATCCCCTGGACCCTTCCGACCCCTCCAAGACTGCTCTAGTCGGGATTGGACTCGACCCCAAATAGGAATACGCGCTCGTCGCCTTTCTCCAGGAGAACAGGGATATTTTCGCTTGGAAACCTTCCGACATGCCTGGTATACCAAGGGAGGTGATCGAGCACGTCCTCAATGTCAAGACAGATGCCAAGCCAGCCAAGCAATGGCTACGGCGCTTCGCACAGGACCGCAAAGATGCTATTCGGGAGGAGATAACCAAGCTCCTGGCAGCCGGGTTCATCAAGGAGGTCTATCACTCGGATTGGCTGGCAAACCCAGTCTTGGTCTAGAAGAAGAACGGTAAATGGCGCATGTGCGTCGACTACACCGACTTGAACAAGGCATGCCCCAAAGATCCATTTGGTCTACCCAGAATAGATCAGATGGTGAATTCAACCACGGGGTGTGAACTTCTCAGCTTTCTCGACTGTTACTCGGGATATCATCAAATCGGCCTGAAGGAGGAGGACTGCCTGAAGACTTCTTTCATCATGCCGTTTGGAGCATACTGCTACATCACCATGCCATTCGGTTTGAAAAATACTGGAGCAACGTATCAACGAGCATTTCAGCGGTGTCTACACACTCAGATCGGGCGTAACATGGAGGCATATGTCGATGACGTGGTGATCAAGACAAAGTCCAAAGAAGACCTCATCGCTGACTTGGAGGAAACCTTCCAAAACCTTCGAAGATTCAAGATGAAGTTGAACCCGGAAAAGTGCGCCTTTGGTGTGCCATCCGGCAAGCTACTCGGCTTCATCGTATCGCATCGCAGCATCGAGGCCAATCCAGAGAAAATCAACACAATTATGAACAAGGCACCCCCGACTAGCCAGAAGGACATCCAAAAGCTGACAAGCTGCATGGCGACAGTCAGCCGATTTATCTCCCGACTAGACGAACGGGGCATGCCCTTCTTCAAATTACTGAAGAAAGCAGATAATTTTCAATGGACTCCCAAAGCCCAACAAGCCTTCGAAAACTTCAAGAAATTTTTCATATCACCACTAGTGCTAGCATCACCTATGCCCCAAGAGCCATTAATGCTATATCTGGCGGCAATCACTCAGGTAGTCAGCACGGTGTTGGTGGTCGAGCGATTTGAGCCGGGTCACATACAGAAAATACAAATGCCAGTCTACTTTGTCAGCGAGGTCCTAGCCGACTCCAAGATGAAATATCCGCAGGTCCAGAAGCTGCTCTATGGCCTACTCATCACAGTCCGGAAGTTGGTGCACTATTTTCAATCGCATCAAGTCATGGTGGTCACATTGTATCCACTCGGGGACGTCCTATACAACCACGAGGAAACTGGTCGAATCACTAAATGGGCGCTCGAGTTGATGGCGTTCGACATCACCTTTCAGCCACGGACAGCAATCAAATCATAAGCTCTAGCCGACTTTGTGGCCGAGTGGACAGAAGTTCAAACGACTACAACAACAGACAAGCTAGAGTACTGGACAATGTACTTTGACGGTTCTCTATGGATCGGCGGCGTCGGGGCTAGCATCGTATTGACGTCGCCCACCGAAGAAAAACTCAAGTACGTTCTCCAGATCCACTTCCCGGCTTCCCATAATGTCGCCGAGTACGAGGCACTCATCCACGGGCTCCGCATTGCTATATCACTCGGCATTCGCCAACTGGTTATGCGTGAGACTCCCAACTCGTGGTGAACCAAGTCATGAAAGACTAGACATGTCCCGACGATACTATGGCGGCGTACTGTTTGGAGGTCCAAAAGTTGGAAAACAAGTTCGACGGGCTGGAGATAACACACGTATTACGACAATACAATGATGCTGCAGACAAATTGGCAAACATGGGGTCTGTCGGAGGATGAAACCTCGACGGCGGGAAGTCAGGAGACCCCCCTTTGAGATTCGGCCAGGGGAGTGGTTCTCAGGTGAAGCCGGCGTCAAACGGATCAACGCTCAGGCAGGACAGAGGGGGCCCGAGCTGGAAGAGTGACGTCCGGACCGTCCGGGTGGGACCGGACGGTCCGAAGCGCGATAGGACAGAAGGGTCCGGACCGTCCTGATTGGGTCCGGACTGTCCGAGTCCTTGTGACCGCGCGGGAAAGATGATGAACGGCGCGCGCAAGGGGGACACGAGGATTTATACAGGTTCGGGCCGCCGGAGCGTAATACCCTACTCTTGTGTGTGTGGTTTGCTATCTGTGGTGGATGAATGTGGGATTACGGTTACAAAGTGGACCCTGCGGGGAGCTCGGAAGCTAGCCCGGGGACTTGAGATTCTGAGAGAGAGAGAGAGCCGAGAGCAAGAGCTGGCCTGGGTGGCCTGAGGCTAGAACTCAGTCTGCCCAGAGAGAGAGGCATGGATCCTCCTTTATAGGTGAGGGGAGTCCACAGTGCCAATACATGAAGAGGGAGAGGAAGCTCTGTCATCTGCCCTGCCGCTCGTACGCACGCCGCCGCCTGCCGCGCCGTGCCGGAGGGACGTCCAGCCGCCGTCTGGCTCTGCTGCTGCGGTCGGCCAGAGCGTGGTCTGCTGTGGGTGGCTGGACGTCAAGGTGGTGTTGGCTCGGCCGCCGAGGGTGGCTGGTCTGGTCGTCTTGCCGCTCGGCTGCGGGCGGCTGGAGTATGGAGATGTGATAGCGGCTGTCTCCTGGAGACGCTGTCGGGATGCTGTTGGGAGACAGGCGGGAGGCGCCCTATCACCTCATTGTCTGGAGGGCTGGCGCAGAGTTTGCCGGGGGCCGACAGGTGGGCCCCGAGCAGGGAGTGAGGTGGTGGCGCCCGGAGGCGAGGCACGGGCCCGAGGCCAACGAGGCCCCGGGGCCGAGATGATATAGAGGACGCCCCGGGGACGTGCCCGGGGCCGATGGCGATGGCTTCCCGGGGACGAGCCCGGGGTCGAAGGAGCGACGACGCCCCGGGCTCGTGCCCGGGCCCGGTGGAAAGATGGCCCCCCCGGGGATCTGCCTTGGCCGAAGACCCACGCGTCCCCAGGGCATGTGGGACCCCCTGTCCCATTTCGCCGACAGTGGCCCCTGGCCCTGTTGCTCGGCCGGAATCGCTTCGGGCAGAAACGGGGCCACGTCCTTGAAGAAACGAGGGGACGCTGGGTCCGCCTGGTTCATCTTGAGCTGGTGGAGTTTGGTGGCTTGTGGCGCAGCCTGGACATGTGGTCGGGAACAACTACGGGCGACATGCGCCCGGGCCCCGGGGGTCCGGGCTGGAAATATGGAAGATATGTGGAAGATATGGGGAAGATATGTGCCTGGGGCCCGGGGTCCGGGAAGGAAATACGGGGTAAAGTGTTGAGGAAGAGCCGGCGGCGGCGATCGCGACGCGGCGGCCCACTGTCCGCACGGTCGCCAACGAGTTCTTTGTGGCGATCCGCCGACGAAGCCTCTCGCGCGTGGTCCGAGATAGAGGCGCGAGAGAAGGAAACATACTCCCGAGAAGGAAGCGTCCGGGCCCAAGAGGCCGGGCTCGCGTCTCGGGGGTGTGATTTCGCCGCGCGTGAGGAAGTCGCGGCAGTTCGCGAGGAAGTCGGGGAAGTCGCGGCAGTTCGCGAGGAAGTCGTGGGAGTCGCGGCAGTTCGCGAGGAAGTCGCAGGAGGCCGTGGTTGAGCCAGCTGCCCCGGAGGCAGGGTTCTTCGACCGCGGCGACCGTCTCGTAGAGCTGATGCCTGGCGAAGAGGTTGAGGGAGACACCGGTTTCCTTCTGACGCCATGCGCGGCCATTTTTGGGGCTCGGGGGCCCTCCATGCCCCCGAGTGCTCCCCTTCTGACGTCGCCCGGGGTCCGGTCAGAAGTGCGCCGGTTTTGCCTGTCTTGTACAAAGAGAGGTATTTGCATATGTATATGATCATGTATATATTTTTGTACCTTGGTTTATTGTGTTGTTCGGAGGTCGCTGGTGTTCAGAGCCTCGTGTCTGGGAATGCCGAGTGCCGGGCGTCGTCCGACAGTGAGACCCAGTAGCCGCGAACAGCCGTCGGGCCTCTGGCCCCTGTCCAGGCCCTGGCACCGCCGCCTGCCCTGGGAGCTCGGTCCCCGGGGGCAGCGAACGCGACGGTCGCCCGCCTCGGGGCCCGGTTCCCCGGGGCGCGAGTCTTGCGGAGCAGCAAGGTTCGCGGGTTCGGCCCCTGTCTGTCTTCGGGATCCGGGGGTCCTCCATGCCCCCTGGGCACCGTCGGTCTAGGGAGCACAGGGATGTGGCGACGAAAGGCTCTACACGATGAACTGTGAGAGCTTGGCTCGTTCCCTTGTCCACTCCATGCTGCGAGCCATTGCGTCTACCACCTCCTAGGGGCCCCTTCGCGGTCGCAACCGAGCGGGGGAAGGGATTGCGCATAAGGAATCTACCCCCTAGCAGCAGAAAAAACCGAGCCCGAAGCCAACCAGAGCGGGACACCGCAAGCCGGGGCTTAGACGATGTCCGGGGTTTAGCAGATGGGATACAGTAGCTCACTGGTAGGGAGCAGCTGCTTAGGCGCAACACCCAGCCACCGCATGGGCGCGACCCGATTATGCCCCGGGGGGGAGATCGCCACGGTCGCGACACAAAGAAAGGATAAGGGCACGAGCCCGGAAATGATAATAACAGTATAACTATGGAAAGCGAATACATATGGGGCTCGGCCTCGGTCACTGCTGCGGTTTAGAGGCACTTACAGGATGTGTTTTCAGATGATATTTGTGAAGATGCTCCCAGTCTTAGTGAGCCCGGTTGGGAAGTTCCGATCACCAGGGAGGGGCCTTCCCTCGGGGGGAAGATTTCATTCCGACCCGTAAGAAGATACGGCGGAGATTCGAACCCCAAACCTGAAGTGATCGGGCCCTAACCTGACGCCAAAGATAGCGCTTGAGGCCTTGCTGGTAACGAGCGACGCGGAGCGGAGCGCGCCACCTTCGTTCCTCGAGGAAGTCGAGGTTGTCGAGCTGCATATTGTGATGGTCGATGTTTGTCGATGTAGGGTTGTGCCCGAGAGCCGAAGAAGATCTGGCGACAGAATGGCTTCGGCCCGGTACACCAAGAAGAAACTATGTCTCCCTGGGCGCCCGGCTTGGGGTGATATGAATCGTCCCCAGGACCGTCGGGGAAAGATCTATTCTACACATGGTGAACTGTGAGAGCATCCGGTCCGTTCCCTTGTCCATCCCATGCTACGCAACACATGGAAAACGACGAAGGGAACGAGACCGGGAAGGACATTAAAAACATTGCTAATGTAAAGTGTATATACATGGGGCCCAGGCCAGTGCTGAGTTTCCGGAGAAGTCCAGCGCTGGCCCGGGTTTACCCAACTTACAGGATGTTTGTACAAATGGGTCTGTGGAGATGCTTATTGTGCCCGGGGATGGAGCTCGGACTCGCTTCCCTCGCGAGCCCGAGTCCGGCATGTGCTCGAGACCCGGAGGCCCCGGCTGCCATGTGGAGGATGTGTCCGGGACCCGGGGGCCTCCGGACTGGAATATGTTTTTGTTATAAACCGGGTTCCGGGGGCCCGGGCTTGAATATGGGATGTGAGACGACCCTCCGGACGCATTCTCGCCGGGGCGGTGCTGTCCGGGCTTCGCGCCCTATTCCGGGTGTCGCGTTCCTAGGCCTGCACTCGCCTTGGCGATGCCGCCCTGGTTCGGCTCCTCGGTGTCGGACCCGGGGCACGGATTCGGGAACCCGTGCCTCGGCTCAAATATGTGCCCGGGACCCAGGGAGCCCCGGACTGAAATGCGACTTGATATGTATTGTTGCCATGTGCCCGGGCACGGAGGCCTGGGTAATGACATGGACCACGTCGGGACGGCTTCCCCGGACCCGTCCTTGCCGAGACAATGCTGTCCGGGTACTCGCGCCCTGTCGAAGCTATTCTGGATCGGGAGCGGGATTCGGACCGTCCGCCTAAGGGCCGGACGGTCCGAGTCGCTACAACCGGACCGTCTGTCGACGGTTCGGACCGTCCGAGTTGCTTCGAGCGTGCTTGGCCCGCTACTGGTTCTGCCGGGACTCGGGCTTAGCTCCCTCGGACTCAGGTCCCTTCAGAGGGAGCGAGCTCTCCGTGGCCGGACCGGGGGGAGATATACGCCCGGGAGCCAAGGGCTCCGACCGGGGCTAGAGCTGCGCCCGGGAGCTAAGCTCCGACCAGGGCTAAGTACGCCCCCGGGAGTTAAGCTCGGACCGGGGCAAGACATGCACCCGGGAGCTAGGGGCTCCGACCGGGGCAAGACATGCGCCCGGGAGCCAGGCTCCGACCGGGGCTAGACATGCGCCCGGGAGCCAGGCTCCGACCGGGGCTATTTACGAGCGCGGGAGCCAGGGGCTCCTACCGCACGGGCTCAGGTCCCTTGAGATGGAGTGAACTCTTGACTCCGGGAGAAGATCCTCGATCGGGAGCGGACTGCCCGGACTCGGGCTCGACAGGGCGGCGTGGTTCGGACTATCACACCGGGACTCGGAGGCCCCGGGCTGAGTCGGGACGAACCGCCCGGTCTCGACATCGCGTCCGACGGAGTCCGGGTAGTCGTACCCTATGTGTGTCCTGGACCCGGAGGCCCCGGACTGGGTCGGGACGATCCGCCCGGACTCGTCATCGCGTCCGATGGAGTCCGGGCAGTCGTACCCTAAGGCAAAGGAATGGGGAAGACTTCTTCTGATAAAGGAGGGGAGATTTTCATTAAGCCAAAAGCCGACCAACGGACCAGAACCGATACAGTCGACGCTTCCCGGGAGCCAGGCTCCGACCGAGGCTAGATACGCACCCGGGAGCCAAGGGCTTCGCCCGGGGCTTGATACGCACCCGGGAGACAGGCTCCGACCGAGGCTATTTATGAGCCCGGGAGCCAGGGGCTCCTACCGCACGGGCTCAGGTCCCTCGAGAGGGAGCGAGCTCGCGCCCGCTACTGCTCCTGCCGGGACTTCTTGACGCGCTCGGCCAACTTGTGGACGGCGCGGCATCCCACGAGGTCGTGCGAATCCGTCTCGTGGACGGCGCACCACCTCCGGGCTACGGCCGGCTCGAGGCTCGAGGCCATCCGCTGGACGGCACGACACTCCGTGATGTCGTGCCGGTCCGTGTCGTGGAAGGAACACCACCCACGGGCTGCGGCCGGCTTGAGACGCTCGGCGACGCCCTGGACGGCGCGGCACTCCGCGATGCCGTGCCAGTCCGTCTGGTGGAGAGGGCACCACTTCTGGGCCATTGCCGGCGGGGGCGGCGCGCGCGCGGCCCTTTGCCGCTTGCTGCCGCCATTGCCGCCGCGGGCGACATCGCTTCGGGGGCTGCCCGTAGCCGCCACGGCGTAGCTCTCGGTGGCCGCCTTGGCCTTCTGGCGCTTCCTCCTGTTCCGCCGTAGCACGGAACGTGAAAGCTTACCTTCCTCTTCAGGACCCGGGTCGGGGACCCCAGGACTTGCGGCGGCGTTCGCGCGCCGCTCACGCTGCCGCTCGATCGTGGTTCGGGCGTCCTCCTGAGCCTGCGTCCGATGCAGCCAGTCGCGGAGGTCGCCGTGACCGTTGTCGGAGTTCCGCGGACAATGGCCTTCCGCCATGGAGTGCGTCGGTGTTGGAGTCGCCGACGTACCACCTGAAAAGGAAACTCCCCCTACCTGGCGCACCAGCTGTCGGGGGATGAAACCTCGACGGCGGGAAGTCAGGAGACCCCCCTTTGAGATTCGGCCAGGGGAGTGGTTCTCAGGTGAAGCCGGCGTCAAACGGATCAACGCTCGGGCAGGACAGAGGGGGCCCGAGCTGGAAGAGTGACGTCCGGACCGTCCGGATCGGGACCGGACGGTCCGAAGCGCGATAGGACAGAAGGGTCCGGACCGTCCTGATTGGGTCCGGACCGTCCGAGTCCTTGTGACCGCGCGGGAAAGATGATGAACGGCGCGCGCAAGGGGGACACGAGGATTTATACAGGTTCGGGCCGCCGGAGCGTAATACCCTACTCCTGTGTGTGTGGTTTGCTATCTGTGGTGGATGAATGTGGGATTACGGTTACAAAGTGGACCCTGCGGGGAGCTCGGAAGCTAGCCCGGGGACTTGAGATTCTGAGAGAGAGAGAGAGCCGAGAGCAAGAGCTGGCCTGGGTGGCCTGAGGCTGGAACTCAGTCTGCCCAGAGAGAGAGGCATGGATCCTCCTTTATAGGTGAGGGGAGTCCACAGTGCCAATACATGAAGAGGGAGAGGAAGCTCTGTCATCTGCCCTGCCGCTCGTACGCACGCCGCCGCCTGCCGCGCCGTGCCGGAGGGACGTCCAGCCGCCGTCTGGCTCTGCTGCTGCGGTCGGCCAGAGCGTGGTCTGCTGTGGGCGGCTGGACGTCAAGGTGGTGTCGGCTCGGCCGCCGAGGGTGGCTGGTCTGGTCGTCTTGCCGCTCGGCTGCGGGCGGCTGGAGTACGGAGATGTGACAGCGGCTGTCTCCTGGAGACGCTGTCGGGATGCTGTTGGGAGACAGGCGGGAGGCGCCCTATCACCTCATTGTCTGGAGGGCTGGCGCAGAGTCTGCCGGGGGCCGACAGGTGGGCCCCGAGCAGGGAGTGAGGTGGTGGCGCCCGGAGGCGAGGCACGGGCCCGAGGCCAACGAGGCCCCGGGGCCGAGCTGATATAGAGGACGCCCCGGGGACGTGCCCGGGGCCGATGGCGATGGCTTCCCGGGGACGAGCCCGGGGTCGAAGGAGCGACGACGCCCCGGGCTCGTGCCCGGGCCCGGTGGAAAGATGGCCCCCCCGGGGATCTGCCGTGGCCGAAGACCCACGTGTCCCCAGGGCATGTGGGACCCCCTGTCCCATTTCGCCGACAGGGTCCAAGTGAGAAGTGGTCCCAACTAGGATCTTTGTCGAGCAACTAATGGAGCCATCAGTTAAGAAGAAACCAGTGCCAAAACAATCGGGGGCTGAACCTACCCTGGCAACAGAAAAAGTATTGATCATATCTCAAGATTGGCGGACTCCTGTTCTTAAATTTCTCTTGGATGATGAACTCCCAAAAGATCGCATTCAAGCCGAACAAATCAAACGTCGAAGCAAATGTTTCCTAGTAGTCGGAGAAGACCTGTACCGAAGAAGTGCATCCAGTGTCCTCATGCTTTGTGTCACACTCGAGGAGGGCAAGCAGATTCTACAATCGATCCACTTGGGCATATGTGGCAACCATGCCGCATCCAAGATGTTAGTCAGAAAGGCTTACAAGTAGGGATTTTTCTGGCCAACAGCAATAACAGATGCCAAGGACATAGTTCGCACATGTGAGGGTTGTTAGTTCTATATAAGACAAACAAATCTTCTAGTCCAAGAACTTCAAACCATCCCAATCTCTTGGCCCTTTGCAGTGTGGGGGCTTGACATGGTCGGGCCTTTCAAGAAAGCGCTAGGAGCGTTCACACACTTGTTCGTCGTAGTGGATAAATTCACAAAGTGGATTGAGACAAAACCCGTTGCTACCATAACAATGGCACGAGCAAAGGACTTCATCATGAGTATATTATACTGATTCAGGATTCCTAACCGCATCATAACGGACAACAGTACTCAGTTCACGGGCGGCATATTTCAAGATTTCTATGACGACTTCGGCATCAAGATCTGTTATGCATCTGTGGCACACCCACGGAACAATGGGCAGGTTGAGCGTGCTAATGGCATGGTTTTACAAGGTATCAAGGCCAGGATATTCGACCGACTACAGCCATATGCAGGGCGGTGGGTACAAGAACTCACATCTGTTCTCTGGTCTCTAAGAACCATGGTTAGTTAGGCAACAGGGCAATCCCCTTTCTTTCTAGTCTATGGTGCTAAGGCTATGCTACCAACCAAGTTAGAGTTCGGCTCTCCGAGAGTTCGGGCTTACTCAGAAGATGGATCAAACAATACCCGATTGGTCGAATTAGATCAATTGGAAGAAGCAAGGGACATCGTAATAATCCAGTCGGCAAGGTATCTTCAAGGCCTGCGTCGTTATCACAATCGAAATGTCCATAGCTGCGCCTTTCTGGTCGGAGATCTCGTCTTGAGAAAAATACAAACCACCAAAGATAGCCATAAACTATCCCCAATATGGGAAGGGCTGTTCATTATCGCCGAAGTTACACGGCCAGGCGCCTACCGACTAAAGACCGAAGACGGTGCCCTAGTCAGCAACTTATGGAACATAGAACAGCTACGTCCTTTCTATACATATGTATGAAGTTTTTCTCTGACTCACTACGTCGCTTGTCTCAACCGTGTAGTGAGTCAGGGGCTACATGTATTATATGTGTTTTGTCAACAATATACGAGCTTGTTTTATCTAAGCTATGAAGTTTTGCAACGACTATGTTATGTTTGCCCGAGTATAGCTTTCTGCGATGAACGATTTTATTAAGTTCCTATAAACTAACTCGGTGTAGACTATATAGTTGGGCAAAGCTAATAATAACTAAGTAAAACCAAGACCTCGGCGGCATTGTACACATATCTTACAAAAGATTTATATACACCGACTGCATGATGGATTGTTCTTACATTCCTAGGTCCTTGGTGATCACCTCTGCAGTCGGCCTCGCCTGGGTGATCAACTCCAACGCCTCCTCAGGTGTTATCTCTTTGGCAAACCCTTCACCGGTGGCCTCAAGATCTGCCCTAGGGTAGATTGACTTGGTCATCGCGAGGGTCTGGGCCACGCCGATGACAACACGCTCATCCGAGTACCTCTTCAGGATACTTGGGGCTCCGTTAAGGCGCACCTGCACCTGAGAGACTGTGTTGGAGCTGGTTCCCACGTGGTGAGGATCCATAATGTCAAGGAGCCCTTTCACGGACTCGGCAAGAATCTCCTGTGACTCCTTGATGACTTTGATCTCCTTTGCAAAGGCTTGAAACTGGGTTTGGGCGTTGGCTCTTGCAGCTGCTCAGATTCGTTGACAAGTGCACTTGTTAGCCAAAAATGCAGTCGGAGTACCTAAAGGATTGGTTAAGATCGTTGTCAGAGGGAAGACTTACTTTCGTAGTCGGCTTCCACTTTGGCTTTGGCCTTCTCCAGTTCGGTCTTTTCCTTCTCGAGTTTGCCTTTGGCCCTTTCTAGCTCGGCCTTGTTTTTCTCGAGTTTGGCTTTGGCTTTCTCAGCCTCCTTCAGCTTGGTTTCCTCCTCTGTCCGGGTCTTCAACTCAGCTTCGAGGGCTGTATATCAGAATAAGTCAAGAGCTCGAGATTACAGTTAAGACACAACTGGGTAGTCGGGAAACAACAAAGCTGGAGAAATATACATGGGATTTAGTCGGGAAGACAAATACAGGAGACTTACTTCTGATCTTGTCGGCTAGAGCCCAATTCTCATCCCTGAGCTGGTCAACTGCTCCTCTCAGCCAAGTCTCCCTCTCCTGGCTAGACCGCTCCAAGTCAGCCTTCGAGGTCTGGAGTCAACCCAATCATTGGAGCTGGGGGGCGAGTTGGGTTAGGACCTCGTTTATCTTCTCTGAGCGGTCGACGATCTTTCGCTCGGGGTAAAACAGAGCAAAGCAGAGTCAAGCGGAATACCAGAAATAAGGGAAGTCATCGGGGACTCAACATTGCAAGGCTCGCTACACACCTAGAGCCCCTGGGATGCGGCGATTGCAGCGCGAAGAAGAACTTCACGCTCCCTCTCCGCTGCCCCTTCATCATGCTCGTAGCATTTCGCAGTTCCCTCGGGAGATACCCAGTGGAATGTTCTCAGGAACCTGCGACGAGGGGCATCAAGCCTGGGGAGATCCATTTCCTCTGAAGACGACGAAGACACAGACGGTGACACGGTCCTGGCCCCCGACTCGGCAGCTAATGAGGATTCGAGGACTTGCTTGGGGGCTAGAGTAGCAGCTTCAGTATCTGCCCCTTAGTGAGCCGGCGCTAGTGGCCCTGCTGTTGGAACCGCCTCAGTCTCTACGGCTGGGGCAGTTGCCGGCTCGGCAAATGAGCTCGCTGGGGTTGGCTCAACAACAGGAGCAGCCGGTGTGGTCTCCTTGAGATCTATATTGGCTCGTTCCCTGTATGATGAGTCGGATGTCAAGATACTACTATACTGAACAAGATTTTCAGAAGATTCAAAGTCACTTACCTCTTGGAGGTTTTGTACTTCCATCCGGGGGTTCTAGATATCGGCAGTGGAGGGCTGCCGGCTGTCGGGCTGGATGGCGCGGCAATTGGCAATGGCGTCCTTATCCTAGTCGGCCTAGTTTCTGCTGCGGCGGGCTGGGGCGCTGGGATGCTCGGTGGCACCGCCTTATGGCTCGTTGACGATCTTGTACTCAGCGGTGCTGTCCTTCAGCTCAATGTTACTGAGCCTGGTGGCACCGGTCTCGGCCTTGGACTCGGCGGCCTGGGAGCTGCCCTGCGGTGTCTTTAATCTTCAGGCTCCCGGCTGTCGCACTCAGCCTACTAATTTTCTTCTTGCCCGGATCTTCGATAGGTTTTTTCCCCGCTCTCTTGGAGCTGGGTTGGGCGTCAGAAGGACTCAATGGCCTCTTATAATCCTAGCCGAAATGGCTCCTCAGCTTCAGCGGCCTGATGCGATGAGTCAAGAAGCGCCTGGCTACCCATGGACCAGTCAATCCGGAGCTCTTCAGCTTATCAATCCTGCTAATCAGCATATATACTTGGCCCATTTCCTCAAAACTGGGCACAGCCGACCAGTTGGGCACAACTTCCAGAGGCAGACCAGTGAAAAGGGGGAGGCGTGGTTCCAGATTAGAACAATAAAACCACTCTCTATGCCAGCCTTTGAGGGAGAATTTCAAGGGAACATGGATATAAATCTTCTTCATCTTGCTCCTGAGCTGGATACCGGCCCCCCCAATCACTTGGACTTTGCTCTTGGAGGGTTGAGGTTTGATGTGGAACAAATATCTAAATAGATTCAAATGGGGCTTTACACCCAGAAAACACTCACAAAGAGTTGCAAATATAGAGATTTACAAGATGGAGTTGAGATTCAGATTCACCAACTCTAGCTCGTAGAAGGCAAGAAGCTGGCGAAGAAAGTCCGAAGACGGAAGAGAAAGACCCCGATCAAAGAAAGAGGCGAAGACTACAGTCTCACCAGCTTGGGGTACTGGAATCAATTCCCCTTCCGCTGGACGCCAATGGTTAACTTCACGGCTCTGCAGTCTCAGCAACCTCTCCAGATACTTCAACTTAGTCGACCCGCAATCCGAAGTCGGCCAAGACTCATCAGTCGCCTCCGGGATTTCTGACGCTTTCGGCATGGCTCAAGACAAGGGAATTTGGGGGAAATGCGATTGAGGACTTGGAATGGACGCGGAAGAGCAGGATCGCCCGAGTTTCGAGTGGGAAGCGCTAGCAATGGCGAACCCTAGCAAGGCGAGGTGCGAAATTTCGGTGCGGAAGCTGGAAGACGAAACAATTGGTGGATTGGAGAAGATGAGAGAATCCTTTCTCTCTCTCACCGCCTTTATAGAGCCTGTACTGATAAGTGGGTTTGGGCCTGCAAATTCGGTACTGGGCCACCAAGATATGAGTTTCTACAGTAGCACGCTCAATGTGGGCCGCTCGCTAGCTGTGTTAAATCACAGTGCTGGTGCTACCTACAGGAACCGATTGGGTAATCAGATATGCTTCATGAAGGCCTAATTACTGAACACATGTGTTTGGATATCTATATTATCCACCAGGTATTGAGGATATATCCTTATAAGGGTCACAAGCTAGTCTTCATTAAAATTGGGGATGCAGGTATCTCTCAAGTACACCTGACCACATATTGGATTGAAATCCATAAAGTAGTACTCCGCTTATATGCTTAGCCAACAATTGCCGTGAGCAAATATTTTTCCAGCCGACATGACGCTGAAGAGTCTAACTTCCGAGTGGTATACTTCTCGGGAAAGACTATAAACATTTTCTTAGCTAACATGAAGCTGAAGAGTCTAATTTTCGAGCGACATACTACTCGGGAAAGACTATAAAATCATTCCGGCTGATATGATGCTAAAGAGTCTCATATACCAATAGTACACTACTTGGGAAAGACTACAGGTTAAAGATCTTTGACTTTATGTTTAATTGTTTTACAATTAAGCATAAAGTTGGGGACTACACCTAATAGGTACGCCTATTTGGCTCATACTATTCATACTTCTACATGGAGCCATTCATAGCCTCGCTGCCAGCTAACATAAAGCAGGACTCGGGAGGAAGAAGCACTCAGACAAAGAGTACTCCGGAGCAATGCACTCGGGCAATCTTCACCGTGGAGGATGAGCACTCGGCATCAGCTGTGACTGAACTATGAAGATCTCAGGGGCTGCTGTGGAGGCCATGGGCCCCGGGTACCTCATGACAAGCATATGGGCCACTCGGACAGAGGATGGCCCTAGCCTTGTAATTAGAGATATGATAGAGTTCGGCAGAATTAGCCTTGTACGATAAGGAATATACAGTCCTAGTCGGGCAGGTTATATCTCTAAGAGGAGATCCCTTGACCGTAGTCCGGCTGGGACTCCTACTTTGTAACACCGTCCCCTAGTATATAAGGGGAGGCAGGGCGCCCCTTGAGGGCATAAGCAACAATACATCCTTAAAGGAATACACCATAACTGGACGTAGGGTATTACCTCACATCAAGGGCCTGAACCAGTATAAACCTCTCGTGTTCCTTCGCAGTCCACCGAGTTTTGATCCGACAAGTAGCCCTATATTCATATTGCCGGTGTAAAACATCGACACCCTGTGTGCAAAAACAAGATTTGAATTCAATTCTCCAATCAAGTCCATTTTGAAACCTCCAAGCAAGACCTCAAAAACCCCTTGGAAATTTCCCCTGGGATTCCTTGAATTTTCCCCAAACACAAATATCAAATTTGAGATTGAATTCCAATTCAAATCCTCAAAAATCTCTTCCAAAATAATCCCAGAGAAAAAGCAAAGGGGCACTGTTCTGGTTGGGCCGCAGTTTCCCTAATCCGGCCCAGCTCTGCGCCTATGTGTGTCGCCGCAGCCACGGATCCCTGCCACGTGGCTCCCACGAGCCCAGCACCGTCAATCTCCTTCGCTCACCTGCTCGCCGTGCCTGAGCCAGCCCGCACCGCGGATGGCCGCCACATACCCCTCCCGAGCTACGATGCCGCTATCCGATCCCTCTCTGCACACCACGTGACTGAGCCGCGCGTGCCAGCCTCTCGATCTGGCCACTCCCCGCACGGACCAGCAAGTGCTCTAGATGCGCGCCGCATGTCGTCCCGTACGTACACCGCCGTCGATCTTCCGCACAGTATCATCTTCAACCTCCGTTTTTCCCCTCTCGCTCGCTCTCACACCTAGACGCCGTTCGGGCAAATGCCGCCCCGGCTGCCCGCGCCACCGTGGTCCCGCCCGGCCCGGCTGTGATGCGTCGCTAACTACCGAGAAGGGGACAACGCTCACCGCCTTTGCTCTGCTCTGTTTTTCCCCCTCCCTCTCCTCCTTTTGACCAAGGACCGAGACAACATGGTCCTCTCCCAAATCTATCTCTCTCTCTCAATCATTTCCGCCCGCGCCAACCCTGTTCACCCGTGCTCCATGCCGGGCGAGCCCGCGCGCCCACTCCAAACCCGACCATCCGATACACCGCCCTTGATCAGCCTCAAATCGCCACCATCACTCGATTTCGGCCAACCGCGAGAAAGCTTTTGCCGCCACGCCAATCTTCCCATCTCTCTCCCCTCTATTATTGGATCTCTATGATTGACGCCGCCCTAGACCGACCTAAGGCCTTTCTTGCCCTATAAATACCCCGCCCGAGGCTCCCCTTTTCCCCTTCTCCACTCTCCTTGGACACCACCGGCCACGTGACATCCCGGAGCACGACCGCTCTCGCCGTCGCTTGGCCGTCTCGAACAACCATCGCCGAGCTGGGCGAAGAAACGTTGATGACATACGTCTCTAAACTCCCTCTCCCCGCTCAGTCTTTGCTTGACCCAAAAGCGTGGTGTTTCTTCCCCCCAAAGTGCACAACCGCCATAGTCCCTGCTTCCGAACTCCATCGCTCATGAATCTACTTCGCTGGTGAGCTCCCCATCAAACTCCCTTGCACTAGCCCCCTCTGGATGTTCCCTGCATGTCTCTCCTCCCTCAACTTTCCCCAGCTTGTCCCCGACGCCGCCACGGCCGTCGTCGTCGTCTTCCTCCTCTTCTCTCTCTCCGCCGCCTCGGCATCCCGTCGCCGGCCGCCGTCGCGTTCAATCTCTATAATCTGAGCCGCTGGGATTGATCGCCTTCTCCTCTTCTCCCCGCCGGTGGCCGTCGCTCGCCGTGAAGCGCCACTGCCCACAGGAACATGTCACACGCGGTCGGCCATCTGATCCCCAAGCTCGGTCTCGCTCCTCCCTCTCTCCTCCGCGTGGATGCCAGCTCAGCTCTGCCCGGACCCGCACGGACCAAGTCAGCAGCCGATCACCCGCACATGCGCACAGCCTACGAAACCCAAGTCACGGACATGCGGGCTCGGTTGCCTTGATGCATCGTGAGCTGTCCCCATGCACCACCTCACCATTCCCCTCTCCTTGCACTCTGTCCTTGGACCAGGCGTCGCTGACGGGTAGGCCACCCCATTCTCGGTCTACCCCGGCCTACACCATGAAAGTCGCACCTCTGACGACTGGGCCCCAGCCACCAGTGGCCTCTCCCTCAATGCAGCTGCTAGCTAGGCCCCACTAACCAGTGCTAACCCCTCCTTTTGAGTCTCTGCCACGTGGGCCACTGGGCCTTGCTTCCCCGACCCACAGCCCTTACTCTCTCCACCGACTGACCTGTGGGCCATAACTTGCAGTGGGCCCACTGTCAGTGACCCCCCCCCCCAGTGAAATATATTCCAGAGATTAAATAAACCCCTTTTCTCTTTATCTATAGATGCAATTAAACTTCATAATTTCATAACTTTCGATCCGTAACTCCGATTGACTCCGTTCCAACTCTAGCAATTTTCTAAAATTGAGATCAATCTAATGGCACTATTAGTAGTACTAAATAGGATCTTTTTACTGGTCTTTGTATAGATTTTTGTGTGTTTGCGTATAGTAACCGGTTGTCGGAAATTCGTTTCGGAGCGGATTTCACAGCGATTTCTCGAAGACTCGTGAAGACCTAGAGCAAGGCAAGTCACCTTTGATCAATCGAGCCTATAATTAGAATTTAAATTATTTTGATTGTGAAACTTGCATCGATAAGCGTGCACTGATCTGTTCGGTCCCGTCTGCGAGTCAGACCGATGGACCTATCCAATCTTGCTACATTTAAATCCTTCTTTGATGATTGAAATACCCTGTTCCCTTGTAACCACCGCTATCGCGCCTCGGTATTCGTGCACTATTGTACGAGTACTGATAGTCACTCCTTTAACTTAAAATTTGAGACAACTTATGGGGTAAAACTTAGTTTTACGAAACGTTTGGAAAACCCGACACCTAGGTCGGTGCCTTGTGAAAGCAAAATGAGTTTCAAAAATGGAGATCCGCAACACAAGGCTGGTCCGGTGTGTGGGATGCCTGTGTGGTCGCTTTAAGGACCGATTCCTTTGGAATTTCATCCGAACATATGACAGTACAACCACATGGGTGAATGGGAAGCCCCAGGCTGAGTAACAGTCGCCCAGGGGATCCTTGCGTGTCATTGGACTGTGGATCGCTGGGAGGGGAAGGCCTCCTGGGTTCCTGGCACAGTACGGTCTGGGACCTACCCTGTGGTTGGTCATGGACTCCTCCAGTTGACATGGGGTAACCTGGGTGGGCTTAGGAAACGCCTTGTCGTGAAAACCTCTAGGCCACCGATCGTGCCTGATCAATGTGAGCTAGTGGCTAGAGTGAGTCACATCGTGTGGGTAAAGTGTACCCCTTCTGCAGAGCTTTAAACTGTTTGAACAGTCATGCCCACGGTCATGGGCCGATGTGAGGTGATTCCTTAGCGTAGTTTTATTTTACCCTGATTGCAAAACGTGTGCGTGGTTTGGGAGCTATGAGAAGGATGTGCCGTCGAGGACGCGGGTCGTCCGATGATGTCGGCTTGGCTGTCGTGAATAGTAGGACTCGGGAAGTCCGTAGAAAATGTTTTGGCTCAGGAAGTCGATTGATGTGAAATCTTAAGATTGTGAAAACTGGAGAAATAACGATTGATGCATCTTTCACTCTAATCGGGCGAGACTCCACCTCGCCTTGATTGTTGAGAAGCACACACTAGCAGAATTAAAAGATTAAAATAAAACAGATTGCAAAATATCCAGCCTCTCTTTGTAGCCTGCAACAACCACCCAAGTTCCCTAGGCTTGCTGAGTATGTAAGTACTCACCCTTACTCTATATATATAGTTCTCTTCCTAGAGCTGAAGCTGGAGTTGCAGTGAAGTGAAGATTAGGGTTCCGTCCTGGTTCCCAGTCGTTGCCTGTGTGTTGGGACTTAGTCCGTTGTTCCGCTGCTACCGCTACCTCTGTGCTGTTCATTACTGTCTCCGGCTTGCTCCGAAGCTGCAACATAAGTTAAGGTATATATCTATTTAATTATTTAAGGTTCTGCAATGATGCATGTCTAATTTTCGTGGATACCAGCGCTGTGTCTTGGGACTGGTATCGGTATCACGCTTCTGCGGCGAAGCAGTTTGCACTGTTTTTCCACGGCACGCCCTATTTGGTGCCGTTGTGCTGCGGTGCCAGATCGGGGTGTGACAGTGGATCTATAGAAGAGGAGCAACCATGGCCGGTGTCCATGGCGGTGGAAGAAGAGGAAAGTTGAGGGGTCCATGGATAGGAGGAGGATGGCACCGCCGAGGGACGGCGGTGGCGGAGGCCGCCCCCATCTCTTCGGCTTGACAATGCACGGTGACTTGGCAGTGGGAGGTGGAGGCGGAGAGGCGGAATCTGCGGCGTCGAACTCGCCTTCCACGGTCAGTGCGTCCGGCGGCAGCACCTGCAGCGAGAAGGAAGAGAAGAGGGGAGGAGAGAGGGTTCCCCCATCTCCTTCGTCGCGCTAGCTAGCTCCGCCTACGCCGCCATCATCGAGGCCCTCCCTCCTTTGCCCGGTAAGCTGTGGAAGAGGTGAGGGAGAGATGGGGGAGAGAAAGAGGTGAGGGAGAGATGAGAGAGAGGCCGACATGTGGGCTCTACCCTAGCTAGGACCCACATGTCATGACCAAGACCACAGAGGATCCACCGTGGCATGCCACGTCAGTGCACGGAGTGAGTCGGGGCTGGTTTGGACTAGTGATGGCGCCCAGAATAAGTTCGAGGACTTGAAAAATGCATTTTGAGAATTTGGGGACCTAGATGACACTCCCGGACAAGTTTAGGGACCGCCCATGCACTTTACTGTAAAAATATAAAGTCCCAAGTATCCACATGCCTAAAGTGCTACAAAACCACAAAAAACCCGCTAAATCTGAAATTTATTGAAAATTTCAGCATAAGTACGTACAAGGGAGGTTTTACCGTAATTTTTAATAAATTTTGGACTTAGCAGGTTTTATATGTGGTTTTGTAGCACTCTATATATGTGGATGCTTGGAGAGTTAAAAAGTTGCGAACAATTTTTGTCTGAAACTATTGACCTTTATTAGCAAACTACCTATAGGACACAAATTAGAGTTTGAAGTTTCAGAACAATTCCCAAAATTTTTGGTCTACCGGTGGGTCCCAGTAGAGAGTGACATTGGCAGAAAAACTTAGTCAAATTTATAAAATTTCCTATCTCCCCTTCACCAATCCCCTTTCCCTCCCCTTGCTAGATTTTCCTAAATCTGCAACTCCAAAATTTGTTTGACCATTTAATTAGTTCCATTCATAATTTCTGATAGAATTCGAAATTGTGGAATTTCGTTGATACTGAGTTTGGCGCGCTTTTCCAATAGCTTGAACCCTAGACGGAACAATAGATGGACCCACTGGTTGATTGCATCAAGTGCAAAATACACTCAAGAATGAAAAGAAGAGCTAGGGTGCACCATAAATTAAGCAAGGGGCAATATATGCCCACATAATCCGCAATCCACTCATCGCAATCTATCTAGCTCCATTAATTCCATATGATCAATAGGGCCGAAAGGGAACAGCACCAAATGTGCAAGAGATGCTCCCCCATTGCCTTAATCATTCATAGCTCCTACTAATCATTTCACACTTGTTTTCTTTCTCCTACATGCATGATCACTATATCTACATTATTCGGGTTACCGGATCCATAGCGGGCGTAGTACGTATTTCGACCCGACCAAACATAGAAATCAACTTGTATATATAGTTTTCATCAAAGTGAACCCCATAGAATTTAACCGGGAAAAATTAAATTCAGACTCTTTCCAAACAGGTTCGATGAAGAACAATGTCTACCCGACAACCCGTTAGCACGGCATGTGGCCACGCGGGAATACAAAATATGAACCCGAGACCCGGAAAAGCGCGTAGGCGAGAACGAACAGCTAGATAGGTCAGTCCAGGTCGGCGGGTCCCACACACATGGCCTGCCACCGGATCCGACGGCCCCGGTGCGCCGTGGCCCGGCGACCGGGGGATCCGCGACGCCGCCGCCCGGGCCCACCTGTCGCCGGCCGACCCGGCAGCCTGCCACCCTCCCGGCCGGCCGGCCAGCCAGCCAGCTCCAACGTGCAGCTCGATCGAGCTACGTGTGCGCGCCCGCCCATCCATGGCGCCCGATCTCTCTCCCCGTCTCCTATAAAACATGCACTCCAACCCTAGCCTCTCATCATCCATCACGGCCAACCAACGCATCTCATCTCATCTCATCTCATCCATCGTCGTCGTCTCGGATCGCATCGATCAGCTCGAGCACAACGTACGACAGCTTGAGGCTTAGAGCTACAGCTAGAGCTAGCTACATCCATCGTCTTCGACTCCGGCCATCCTATAGCTAGCGAGAGGGAGAAATGGAAGCCGCCGTGGGGTACGTGAGCGTCGACGCCGACAACCTCAAGGCCACCGAGCTGAGGCTGGGCCTGCCGGGGACAGCCGACGACCACCACCACCTGCCGTCGTCGGTGCCGTCGACGCCACGGGGCAAGAAGCGCGCCCTCGACGCCGCCGCAGAGGATAACAACAACGCCGACGAGCAGGACGCCGTCGAGGCCGCACCGCCGGTAGCCAAGTGAGTCTTCAACCAAGCTAGCTAGCTTTCCATATCGTGTTGTATGATGTGCATGCATGGAGTTAGGGTTCTTACATGGCGACTGCCTACTCCTCCTGCAGGGCTCAAGTGGTCGGGTGGCCGCCGGTGAGGTCGTACAGGAAGAGCTGCTTCCAGGCGGCGGCGAGCAAGAGCAAGGCCGCCGTGAGCTGCAACAAAGACGAGCCCACCAGCAAGAACGCGTCACCGGCGCCGGCCGCCGGCGCAGCGGCCAACGTCTCACTGGTGAAGGTGAGCATGGACGGAGCACCATACCTAAGGAAGATCGACCTGAGGATGTACAAGGGGTACAGGGAGCTCAGGGAGGCCCTGGAGGCCATGTTCGTCTGCTTCTCCGGCACCGCCGACAGCGCCGGCGCGGCCAACCCGTCGGAGTTCGCCATCACCTACCAGGACAAGGACGGCGACTTGATGCTCGTCGGCGACGTGCCATTCGAGTAAGTGCTTGTCATCATTTCACCATCTTTTCATATATCTATAGACATATATCTTAAATTTGCTAGCTTATATGTATGCAGTTAATCTGATTAATTTTGCTCTTTGTTTTGCAGTATGTTCACAAGCACATGCAAGAAGTTGAGGATCATGAAGAGATCTGAAGCCACAGACCTAGGATCACCAAGGCAAATGAAGATCTAAGAGCAAGAGATGCCATCAACTTCTCATTTCTTCTTTTTTTCCTTTTATTCTTTTTGTTCATCTGGGTTCCCCAAGCCAAAAAGGAGATGAGCTTGGGGGCATCAAAGCGAGCACATGGATGTGCTTCTGCTTTGTTCCATCTTTGAACTAGTAGGTTTTTAATTTTAGCAGCAGAAAGGAGATGTGGAGATTTGAGTTAAACTCTCCATGTATATATACAAACGAAACAGTTTATATTGATTATTGTTGGTTACTACTTCAAATCATGTCAACAATTAAGAGGCCAACTGGCTCTCTCTTGCCCTTGATTATTGTCTCCTGTTTGTGGATTTTATTATTGCTTCAACTAATGCTTTTTTACTCAATCGGTTGTTAAGCCACTTTGTCATCAACCTTTTGCGTACTATTGTGGTTGATATGATTCACCATTCACGCGTCCAAATAAACTGATCATACAAAGGAAAATGGAAAAATAATTGTAACCAGAAGCTTCGGAAGACTCAACACATTCAGCTTAATTAATTTCCTTTTCGTTTCCTTGCTTCACTTCTGTTAATTGAGAAGAGACATATATTTCACTTGGTAGCATATACAATTAACTTGCAACTTGTTGTATCTGAATCTCGATCCCAGTTCTACAACAGATTGATTTGAACTAAAGCCTTAATTAAGCAAAAATAAATTTACCACACGACGTTTCCAAGAACAAAATAATTAAATGAAGTGCATATACCATGTGCTACAAGATTAGTTAAGTTTAGTCATGTCTGATGATCACTGGATCCAATACCAATTCTGACCTAGCTCAGTAAAGTCAGACGCGGCAAAGAAATGGTGATGGGTTAGCTTAATTAGATGGATTATCAAGAAACACAGAGCACCCAAGCCCCCAGTATTGTGTTTGTCAACACATGCAATGGTCGAACTATGGGCGGACAGCATACATGTGATGCACATGCATGAGTGAAGATCTATCAAAGCTGTATACAGAAGCATCCATCCATTGGCACCACATGTATGTATTGTTAATCACTCAAATCAGTCAGTCAACTGATTGTTCACCAAGTCTTTATCCACACAACAAATTTGACAAGTCATTTTCCTAAGGAAAATCAATGTATGCAAGAAAAAGAAATTGAAGGGTACTATGCAGTGCTAACCTCTTCAGTTCTGCCTTCCAGGATGCTTCGGTGGTTTGGTTGCTGGAGTTCGTGGAACGGTAGGTCCATGTGCTTGCTGGTGATTAAACAAAATGTTGTGTCCCTCTCCTCAAGAGATTTTTTATTTTTTTTTCCCCGTGAGATTTCAGATTTGATGTCAGGTCCAACCAGAGGGGTATCAAAAGCAGTAGAGATGTATATCTCGGCGGTTCGGAGTATGCCTTAGCAATCAGATACACAAAATTTGGATATTAGCAATCAGATACACAAGATTTGGATATGAAAAACACGCAGAATCGTGTATCCGCTGTACCTGGTTATCTGCTCCCATCTTAGGGAAACATGGGAGTATTCAGACATTGTGACTTTACCGGTCACAACTCACGACAGATATGATGATAGCATTGTTGCACCATCTAAGCCAAGGAGCATGTCAATATATGTCACTTGTCAGTTTCTCAGACAATAAAGGGAAGGCCATCTGATTCTTTAGTACATCTGCATTTGTCATTGCTACTGACTACAACAGATGGCCACACGCCTCTATGGGTAAGCTTCCAGAGTCTACCTATGTACAACAAAATTGCAGGAGCGCAGGTGAACTAGTGCAGTAGTACATTTTCTATCTAATACATAGTGGCCATAATAATTGGTGAATAGGAGGTTTTCTTTCAGGCTTCAGTGTCAGTTTTAGGCGTCATGAAGTCATCAGCATACATAAAGGCAACTGGTTTTCTCTCATCGCCTTGAAGAGAACCCATTCTCGAGTCCAAAATTGCCAACTGGGAAATAACCCAATTCGGATTGTTCCTCCCATCAACCCACAATGCTTCACCAGTGTGCTTATGCTTGAAATCTGGATACCTCGGGTTCTTCTGTTCATACATGTACACCAATCAGTGATAGATGTAGCATAAGAGGGACATTGCAGTCATAAATCGTACGTATTCATTATTAAAACAAATCTCCAGCACATCTTGAAAAAGACATGTATGAAGCCCGACTTATTGACCAAACAAATAAATGCACAAACAAGAACTGTAACCAACTTCCATGATAAAGCTTTGTGGAAGAAAGATAGCATGGTAACCCTTTTGCAAGTCATCATGAGGCAAAGTCAAGAAAAGTAGCTTCATTTGGAGATGCTCCACTAATAAATCCGAACAAAGTAGTCGCTATTCCTCCCCTTACAATATCTCATAAATGGAGAGTGAAAAGGCAAAAGAGAGTATCATTCCTGGACAGATATCTAATGCAAAACAATAGCTGAATGTAAGAATGAATTCAAATTGGTCAATCAATCTGGAAAGTGAAAAAAAAAAGTTTAACAGGTCATACCACCATACAAAGTATCAAAATCAAATTCAATAAAAAAACATTACAAGAAACAAAAAAGGCGAAATTTCTGACAAACTAGATAAAGGAAAATCTGAGAATTGACAATTAACAGCAAACTCTTTTTGCTTCTTCTAATACAAAAAATCAAACTTCACAATTCGCTATAGATTATCCTTACTTATTTTAGAATTTCTGTGTTCCACTAGTGCCCTGACCAAAAGTGGTTGGCATGGTTGCACTGAGGCATCTAGCTATTAGTTTGCACTAGTTGTGCCACACAACAAATAATACATAGAAAGTTATTCTGATGCAACAGGAACAGATTCAGTTTATGACTGGAGGCAAACCCATGTACATGACAAGCAGGTTTCAAGTAACCTACAGCATATATTGATGAGTAGATGGAAAATCAGATAAAATAGGATCACACAAGATAATAAAAATACTACGAAGGATCAATGGTTCATGGAGTGTGGCTGAACATTGTAAAACAGAAACATTGAATGGGTCAAATGTAATCATGAAGGATAAAATAAAATTTAGAAGTTACAACCTAGTCAGCATAGTGACATGGCCATATTGCGGTTTGAGTCATGCAATTGTTCTTTTGGGTTATTTCTAGTGTCCTGGTGAAATTGTAGAAACCACTCATCTTGAATTTGTAAACAAGTTCAGTATAAGTGAAAGACTTATCTGATTTTCTACCTCCTTTTAGGAGGGTTATGCCCTACTAAGTACTGCTGCACTTAGTAGGACATAACCCTCCTAAAAGGAGGTAGATGGTTTACACAAAGATGCAAGTAATTAGTCCATTACTCCATTTATCATGGAATATATTAAATGATAATGCATTTGAATGGCTAAATGAACAAGAAGAAGAATGTAACCTTATTTGTCCTGTTATCCCACCAGTCAAGAGGATTAGCAAAGAAGGCTTGCCACAACTGTTCAGTTGAACGAGAGGATGCGTCAACATGGTCCCTACTTTTACCCTCAGACAAACCAGAGGTAGAACCAACATAATCTCCATGCTTTCCACCTTGGTTATACAGAAAAGAGTGAACTTCTCTTCTATATTTCTTAAATGATTGAAGTAATAAACAGCTAAATAGCAGCATGCCACATACCATTGACATAATGCCTCTGAAGAACTTAAATACAGACAAATACGTAAGTAACTTGTTTTTACCACCATATAATTTGTTCTGAGTTTCAGAAACCCAGTATAAGCAAGAGCTCCACTCAATCCCACCTTTAATGAAAAAACTGTAGAAAATTCCATATGACTTGCCCATATATCACTCGTGAGACCACATAGAAGACCCACAATGCAATAATATTCCATTAGAAAAAACAAGCAATATATGTGGGGTTTTCTGCAATGTTTCACTTCTAATTTAGGGTTGTGTGAGAACTATTGCTTATATGTGGTGTTTTCTGAAACTTCCGCAAAAACTATTTGGGCAAAGCAAGTTGTACGCTATGCACTGGCACAATATATTATACAAGTATATAGCCTGAAGAAATTCAGGATGCAACAACCCTTTCATTATGTGCAAGAGTATTCAAAGACTGACCATAGCTGAGGCCTGCAATGTTCTATGCTATTTATTTATTTTCAAGGAAAATAGAAAACACTAATTGAATATTATCTGTTTGCATATGTGATATTATCGCCTTCTGGAACTGGTAGTCTTCAACTACTTTACTACTACCCATCACAAGAAATAGAAACCAGTAGTTTTACACAAATGGTAGTATCAAAGATGCAATAGGCTACAAAACATACATACCTAAGGTATCCTGGCCTGCCTCTGGCTCGTATAACTGCACTGGCTGGAAGGACTCAATGAAATTGAACTGTTGAACCACAACCTGCGAAATATATCGTACTTCTTATAAAAGCATGGAAAGGAATTGAAATAACTCAAAGAAAAAAAATATTACCAGAGATGATACCTTATAATAAACCTGTCGTTTCTCAGGGCCCTCATCAACAGTGTCCGACACAAGGCGTCCAGAAACAAATATTCGGTCACCCTTCTTCACATGCTCAGATGCCACAATGGCTAGGTCATCCCAAAATGCTAGAGTTACCCTACAACATCACTACAAAAATTAAGCACTAGAAAACAATTCATATTAATAATGAAACCTGTAATAGTACCACCAATATTCAAGATGTATGACTCTGAAACGACTGCTAAAGAACTAGTCTTACATAGCACAAAGGTACAGCTCCAAGCCTCCAACTCATGCTTAGCTGGCTAATTAGTCAAGGGGTCAGAACTCATTTGTTGATCATTATGTTTCAATTCAAGTAAGTTACTGAATCTTGTCTGACTTTATTTATATCCTTTAGATGGCTAACCAAACAGACATAAAACCAATACCAAATATGACATCTATCTTAAACCTTTTTGCTCCTGCTCAAATAGAGTCCTCTTTTAACCTGAGCCAGTACTCAATTTCAAGAATTCTAGTCACTGTACAAAACAATTAACTCAATTAATTCTTTATAAGTTTGAAGTTTCACCAAACGTGCAGCAACCGTCGACAGACAATCTTCATCTTTTGCGCACTGTTTAAAATCACCTTGTTAAAATAACAACAATCAAACCCTATTCAGTTATGGATAATTAGACAGAATAAATATAAAATATTCCTCTTCTCCACATATTGCCGAAATGCTAGAGTTCATTGGCCACCTGCTACACTGGCACACACAGGCACACAGCCGAACGGCCGGAACACATCGCCGGCATCCAATGACAGAGAAATTAAAACGCGACGCATAGATGGAACTGAGGCGAGCATTCTGACAGCACTGCGATTACCATGTGGTCTCGGTGGCCGACTTCCAGACGGCGAGGCGCCCCCGCGCGACGGAGACGCCGCTGGGCAGCTGCCGCAGCTCCACCTCGGTGCCCACCGTCCCGATGAGCCGAACAGAGTTGCAAAGCTCCCTGCTCCACGGGATCTCCGTCGGCCGCGGCGTCGGGGCTGCCGGCCGCGGCGCGGCGGCCTCGCGGGACTCCGCGGAGCAGCGGAGGCGGCCGCCCCGCGGAAGGGGCAGCGAGAGGCGGGCGGTGGGGAAGCGGAGGCGGCGGGCGCCAGAGCTCGGGTTCAGGTTAGGGTTTAGGGTTTTGAGTGGCCGGACGGCGGCGGCGGCGAGGAGAACCATGGCCAGATTTTGCGGCGTTTGGCCTTGTCTCTCTTTCCCCCCACTATGGACTGGAGAGTGATGAAGCGGATAGCACGTGAGTTTATTTCACCCGATTTCTGCCAGTGGGCCCCTGACTTGCAGTTGTGGTGGCTGACAAACGGGCCCCACGTAAAGGACATCTGGACTAGTTCAGGGTAGGGTTCACAAATTCGTTCGAATTTCATCGAAATTTGTCGCCCAAAATTCAAGCTCCCTCAAACTGCTCGGTTTGCATTGAATTTTGAACCAAATTTACCAAAATTCATCATTTGATTGAGGTTCGCATTTTAACCCAAAACAAGATTGAAGATCCTAGTAGTTTAGGCTCTTGTTTGGCGGCTGTACGAGCATCTCCAACAAGGACCTAAAATCTAGCCTTTAAATAGTTTTTGGGTAGTGAGACAAAAATTTTAGGTTCAGCAGGGATCCTAATAGGGCCCCCAAAATGAGGAGGCCTCCAAATCTTTCCCCCAAGCCCCTAGTCCTAGGGGCTCTACACCACAGCCCCTATCGACGTTTTTTTTAGCACCTAGGATAATTTCTCAATCCACCGTACGCATCGATGTCTGGAGGAAGAGGAAGATCGGATTTTTCTCAGGTAAAAACCCTACTTGCAATCTGCCGTAATTCTCCACGCTCGACCGGCCAGGCCCCCAGGAGGCTTGCCCCCCAGGCGGCAGCCCGGCTTGCCCCTAGGCGGTCGGCGATGAGCTCGGCTGGCTAGGCTGCGGCATGGCACAGTTGTCTGCCGGCCCCCGCGCTCTTGGCAGGCACCCTTGGCCTGCCCCCACTGCTGCTGTAATTTTTTACTGCTGCTACACTTTTTTACTGTTGCTATACTTCTTAATAAATAAGTATTGCTAGTTACTATTGCTGCACTTTTTTTAATGGACATCCTGCTAGCTTTATATATATGAGTATGAATAAATGAATGACAACCAATAGTACTGCTACTTTTTTAATGTAATAGTATAGACGACTGTGTTAATATATTGTCTCTTTGGATGACAGTGTAGATGCTTGGATATTTTTTCCTCTACAAATATATCTTCTTTTATGTCTTTATGTATGATATTTTTTTCTATGACCAGGCAGGAAGCAAGCAAAAGAGACATTAAAAAATGGAGAAGTTAGATCATACAAGGAGACAATAAAAGATTTGGCTGAAGCCAAGTAGAAAGAAGTGAAGTTGAAACAAGAAAGATGGAGGGAGATTAAGGAGCTTGAGGAGCGAAAGATCCTGCTGGCTGAGTGCAAGTTAATGTGGAAGTAAAAACAACAACTCATGTTCTATGATGTCTTCACTATGGAACCGGATGTGAGGACATATGTGTTGACAATGAGAGCACAGATTGCATCTTCTAAGATGGCTGCCCTCAATGGTGGCTCTGGTGGGGGTAGTGGTGGCTCCGGTGGGGGTAGTGATGGCTCTAGTAGAGTTTGACATCCTTGATACACTTTAGTGATGCTATGTGTTATTTGTTAGTAGGATATATCATTCAACGGTTGAACCATTTGGCCTTTGTAGTCTCTATGTATTAATTTTCACTATGATTTATGTGTCATGTTATCAAACCCTGAATTTTCCCCTTAAATAGAGCCACGCAAAATATATTAAAGAAAAAGCCTCAAAGAAATTATTTTAAAAGACCAAGGGAATTAATTAAATAAGTAAAATATGAAATAATAAATTAACATCGCTGAGAATATTTTTTCTATATTCTCCTTGCCAAAATACACTAACAGAAATTTTACTGGAATTTTTAGAGCACTAGAAGTATTTTTAATAAATCCAAACAAATTATTGGAATTAAAATCCTACTGAAATCTCTTTTTCTTTCCCTTTCTCTTTTTGTTTCTTTTTCTTCCCGCCGAGCCGCCGGCCCAGTCTTGTTCCTTGGCCTGCCGCGGCACATGCCGCGCGCGTGCTTCCCTAGGGACCCTACCTGTCAACCGCGCGCGTGCCACTCCTCTCTCTCCCTCTGTCATGTGGGGCCTGCCTGTGAGCTCACTTATCCCTTGTGGCCCCTCGCCCTCTCTCTGCCAACCGAGTCCCACCTGTTAGTGAACTGTTCTGCCTCTCCACTCTTTCTCCCACTGACGTGTGGGACCGGGGCCCACACGTCTGGCCCGTCTTCAACCTTCGGCCGAATCGGCCGGAGGGGATCCGCTCGCCCCCGCCGTGCAATTCCGCCTTGGCCCACGATCTCCCACCCTCGCACGTGGTTCAAACGATGCGGACGCGGTCGCCTATCTGTTCCCCCACTCCTTCGCTTTCTTCGCGCACGTCCGCGGACGAATTTCGCCAATCCCACCATCGCCGCCGCCCCACTTTCTCGTGAAATTCAGCCAACTCGGCCACGAACTCCCATAGCCGAGTACATATAAACCCTCCCCGAGTTCCGCCCTCACTTTCCTCTCAGTTGCCCCCATCTGCCGAGTACCCTAACCCCCTCCGCGCCGAGTTCCCGAACAGCCACCACGCTCTGCCGACTCCAGTTGCACGTCACCGTCACTACAGCCGTCACCGACTACCGCGATCACGCTCGCTAGCTTCGCCACGCCCCGCTGCGTCCTGTTCCGCCGTCGGCCGCCTCGGATTCCCGCCGAAACTCCATCCCCTCCGTTGTACCTTTCGGTAAGCCTCTCCGCCGGTCGTCGACCGTGGATTTCCGTCGACCCACTCGGTCTTTTTCTCTCCTAACATCTACTAGGTTCTCCTAAACCCCGTCCGCGCCTCCGTCGTTGCCTTGAGCCGCCGGAACGCTACCATCGTCGTTTTCTCGAACCTCGCCGCCACCAATCCCCTCTGATCGCCGTTGTTCGCCGCTCTCCGTCCATTGCCGCACCTCAGTGAGCACTCGGTCGCATTCCTCACCTCCTCCGCCGCTCGCCGCTGCCCTTCGCCGCGCCGGATGGAGTTTGGTCCTGACTTGATCCGAGCTGTCCGATCTTCCTCGGCAGATAGGGACCGCTCGTGCGCCTATGTCCGTGGTCGCATGCGTGTGGATTGCGTCCACCGTGCGCCGTCCTCCCACACCACTGACCCGTTGGCCCTGCTTGTCGGCGCCGGTTCCCCATGGTCCGCTGGCCCAATAATCCTTTTTAATTACACGATAAATTGATTAATAATTAATTTGTATAGTGAAATCACAGTAAAACTTCTAAAATTCATAACTAATTCATACGAGCTCCGATTAATTCTATCCGAATTTCATTAAATCCAGAAAAATGCCAATAATTTATTAAAAATACTTTCAACCCTTGTTTCAGTGTTCACATGTACTGTTTTTAATTATTTGTGCGTTGTTTGCTATAGAAACCGACGCCTCTGACCCTCTAGTTTACTATGAAGTCATTGCCGAATTCGCTGAGCCGAAGCAAGGCAAGTCGCACCGTTTTCTCGATCATTTTGTTCCCATTTATTGCAAATTATTTGTTTTAAATTAATAAACATGTATTATTTCATCATTTCATGTGGGAAGGGTGACCTATATAAATGCAATTTTAATTGCTTTGACTTTATTCCACATGTACACCTTTGTAGCTGGGTAATAATATGACTAGAGGCTATTGTTAATATGCTTAGCCCTGCTTAGAAACCTTTAGCTCACATAGGGATTTAAATACTTTAATTTACATTTATGGTTCGACTTAATGCCGGAAATGGAACTTTAGATATGTTGATGTTAAATTGCTAAAATTTGACCTAAATGGTGGGCTGTGAGTGTATGGTTTTGTTGGTCGCACCCATGGCAATTAAAAACCGGTTCGCGGGACCCCCTTGGGCAAATACTGGTACATTCCACAAGCCACCGTGGGCAACAGCTGGGCTTGTAGCGTCTCTTCTCCCTCTCCTAGGCACCGTTGGTGAGAATGGGCGTGATGGAGTTGGGTCGGATCGGGGTCAGGTTGATCGGTTTCTAGATCCATTATGGCACAAGGGGGGTAGCCTGGCCGATATGGGGTGTCCTGTTGGCAGGTGCAACCTTAGCGTGGTGTGGATGGTTAGGAAGAGGTTACGCGACGGTCCTGTCATAGCCTCTCGCGGGATGTCGTGGTGACACGCCGGCACACGAGAACGTGTGTGGGGCTGTGTCTAATGGGTACAGTTGTACACCTCTAATCAGAGTAAATCTATTCGAATAGCCGCGCCAGCGGTTATGGGCATCTTGGTCAAGACTCACCGTGATTAGTCTCACTATAATAAATTGACATGAAAATTTGCTATAGTGTTAGGATGGATGGTTGGGCCAGATTAACGTGGTGTAACGTTAATCAGTGGAGGATTAATATTATTCAATTAATCAATATTTTTACCGTTTGCGAACTACTACTATTTTCAACTGCTTTTACGCAAATAAACCTTTAGCCTATCTTTGTCTCCCGTGCATTGTGCATATTTGGGGGTGTGACCTGTTGAGTACTGTGAGTGGTACTCAGTCTTACTCCCTTTTTCTCTCTCAGTGGTAGAGTACATGTTTGACGAGGACCATTAGGAGGACTAGGCTGGCTCCGCCGTCAAGACGCCTGTGTAATGGAAGCCTCCGTTTGGCTAGTTGTATATAGACTTTATTTATTTTTATCACTGTATTTATGTAAGATAATTTTATTATGTTTGTAAGACGTACTCTGTATGGCAACTTGATATTATGTACCCTGACTTTCCTAGGTAGGGATTTAATACATAAGAATGTTTAGAATTTTGGTTACGAATTTCTGGGCGTTACACATGTGACAGTAGGATATGTCATTTCCACTATTGAACGATTTTGATCATTGAATCAGTCATGGTAGTAGGATGTGTTATTTTTATTATAAGATGCTTGTGAACTTAAATATGTGTGATTGTGGAGATTTATTTATGTATCATGTGTTAGTATGATTTTTAGTGTGATTTTTCAATGTTGGTGTCAATGATTTTTATAGATGGACTTTTCTGATGATGATGATGATCTTCTTCATCAATGGTGTGAGGAAGAGAAAGAGTCTGACGATGATGACTACTACATTGCATCTGCTCTTTTTGCACACATAGAGCATGAGAGGACCAAAAGAAAATGTCGTGGTTCAGTACCGGATCGATAGATAGTACACAGGGATAGATTTGCTAGCAATTTGCACATAGTGACAGATTACTTTGCAGATCCTCCTATATACAATGCAAAATTCTTTAGGGGGAGATTCAGAATATCAAGGGAGCTTTTCTTGCGCATAGTGGCTAGTGTGGAGGCTCATGATGACTACTTCAGGTAGAGACCAAATGCAACTAGCCTTCTTGGTGCCACTACATTACAGAAGGTGTATGGCTCATTTCACATGGTTGCATATGATATTTCAGCTGATAGTCTAGATGAAGTGGTTAGAATTTCAGAGAGCACCATGATAGAAGGTTTCAAGTACTTTGTTAAGGTTGTGGTTGATGTATTTACTAATCAGTACATGAGGGCACCAATTGTTGATGATACTGTGAGACTGTTGACCATAAACACTCAAAGGGGGTTTCCTGACATGCTAAGTTACATTGACTGCATGCACTGGAGGTGGAAAAATTGCCCCAACTAAATGGAAAGGGTAATACTTAGGGCATGTGGATAGGCCAACCATAATTTTTGAAACTATCGCATTCAAAGATTTATGGATTTGACATTCTTTTTTTGGTCTACCAGGTTCTCTTAATGATATTAATATCCTATAGATATCACCACTCTTTCAAAGGCTTACCTCAGGGACAGCACATAATGTGAAATTTATGGTGAATGGTAATAAGTACAATATGGGGGTACTATCTTGCAAATGATATCTACCCCTGTTTGACTACTTTTGTGAAAAATATTTCAGAATCCACAAGGCAATAAGAGCGTTCATTTCGCAAAAAGTTCAAGGAGTGAGGAAGGATATTAAGAGAGCATTTGGTGTTCTACAAGTTTGCTTTGCTATTGTGAGGGGTTCTGCTAGATTTTAGAACATAGAAACCCTATAGTACATAATGACAGCTTGTGTGATCATGTATAATATGATCATTAAGAGTGAGCGAGACAAAAATGATGACTTCGACTATGATCAGGAGGATAGCGAATTGCCGAGGGAGGAGGAGTACTAGCAACGTAATAAACACTTGTTGGAGGAGTTTCTAAAGATACATAAAGATATAGAAAACAAACAAGTGCATGAACAACTTTAAGATGATCTTATGGAGCACTTGTGGGCGTTTTATGGTGCTCAGTAATTTGTTTCATTACATTTTTTGCAGGATATGTCATTTTCATGTTTCTAAATTTTGAATAAAAATTTAAATTTTGGTGTTCCAAATTATTCAATTGTATATGGATGAATTCTATGTGTTTATAAATATTTATGTTTTAATTATTATAATATTAAACTAGTCATATACATATAGTTTATGCTAAAGTACAATAGAAAAAAATGGAGGCTGAGAAATGGAGACAGTTGCTAGAGTTCGGAGTATTTTTTAGTCCAAAGAAAATAGAAACAATCCCTATTTCATCTTTAGAGACTCTAAAATAGGAGCTATGCTGAAGATGCTCAGGCCTCGGACGTCCGATCTTTGGCGCTGGATCGGACGCCCGCATCAGCTGCCGCATGCCCGTCCTCTCTCTCTCTGCTCAGCCCCGCCACTCCTGCTAGCTCGCATGTACAGACTGAAGCACCTCTCTAAAATTAATCATAAAATCAAATCCAAAAATTCAAAATCAGCTCTGGATTATAATGCGCAGCTCACCCAAGCAGGCGCTTAAATTGGCACAAAATAAAGAAACTGACCTGAACTTCTTCTGTTAATCAATAGCTTATCCTTCTGTAATGTGAGAAAGTGCATAGAGGTCATACCAAATCGATGTACACAATTATCCTCATAAATAAGAATGGTATTTTCATAGACTGTTTTTTTCCCGGATACAAATAACATCGCTACATGGCCTGCAAGAACGTCATCAAAAAAAGAGGGAGAAATGTGCCGCTACTGGAAGGAACACACCATCCATACAATTGTACATACACAATTCTAACTCGCCATTCTCCACTGGTCCTCATGTACTCTCCTTGCTACTGGACGCCTCGAGCTCCTTCTCCTCACCACCGTCGCCAACCGCTGTCTGGCTTAGAGGTGGGGGCTGGTCGCCACCATCCTCAGGCTCTTTCTTCAGTTCCGTTTCAAACTCCTTGGCTGCCTGAGTGAATTTGTGTAAATGGGTCAGTGAACCAGTTACAAACCAGTGGCGAACGCAATACTAAATTCTAGGGAGTGCCAATAGAATGACACAAACATAATACAAGCAGAGTTGACTAAATATAAGTCAAATTAAAAAAATATACATAAATATATGCAAGTATCTCTTTATAAAAACAATCGAAAAGCTAATTTTATTGTAGTTATTTATCTTTTTCTTTCATCTTGCAAATACTTCTTATCCATAAAACTAAAGGGTATATAGTGGATCTAGCCAACAGTAGGGGGCGGGGGGGGGGGGGGGGGGGGTGGGGCGCTCAAGCCCACCTTGCCCCCCTTTTAGAATAGCCACTGTTACAAACTGGAAATAGCATGATCTGCTTACAAAAGGGTGTGGAAGTAGTATCACACTGTAACTTGATAAGTACTGCACACCAGAGTGCACAGTTAGCCAACCACTGGAAGTTCTTGGAGCATGAAAGGAGCTTGAGCTACCAATGGCAAGTTCTAATGTGGCTTCTTACACCAAGCTCTTAGGCAGGTAACAAATTATCGACCTACCAGTAGAAATCTGGAACTGTAGATACCATATCTCAACACTAGTGATTTTCTATTTGTCTAAGGATGATCACAGATATTCTAATTGTTCAAGTGGTAAAGTCACCAAATGCTCCCTGAATGCAGCCTTACATGTTTCATTTATAATTCACATTCCGTTTCTGAATGTCATTGCATAAATGCAAAAAAATAGATCTAAACATATAGACAAAATTGATCAAGTGAACATGTAGGCTACTCGGAATTAGTTATGTTCTTCACCACTTCACCAGATGCAAGTAGATTACATCACAGGGATCCAAACAAAGTGATATAGCTGATCAGATAATGGACAATGCACACAATCAAATGTCAAGCAATTTGATTAGGGCCGACGTAAAATAATAGTGTTAAAGCATGCCTACTCATTGTTATGCTTTCGATTGACTGTTCTATTCTATGCCATGAATTCAACAAGAAGATATTTCAGTACTATAATCATTTTAAATGCTACAACAAGATATGCCCAATTTCAACAACAAAAAAAATGAACTATATTTGAAAATCATTAAACCCATGATCATTCATTTCTAAACAATTTTGTGTCAATGAAACAACTAAAATAAATGCACAATAACAGGTTAATGTAGGTCTGAACAATTGCATAACAATGAAACAGCTTAAAACAAACTTATCTTGTAGAACCCAAATTTCCAACTCAATTCTGGTTCAGACGAATTTTAAGCCTACAAAAGCTACATAATTTCCCAACCCCTCATTCCTAAGCCATTGTATTTCCCTGAGTCAAATACCACCTTTTGTGCTGTCACAGCATTCAATAATCAGCAAACTTCTGACACAACAAAACTGTGGTGCATAAACAACGTTAAATCAAAGATTAGCCTCAAAATATACAAATATGTACTCACAAATCTTTGAGATAGTGTGACCACAAGAATCGTCTCCATCATCAGAATTGTATCCATAATTCTCAGTCCTAACATTACAAATTAGCACTAACACAAAATACGCTCGGAGTAACCTTCTCACGGTGTCAAGCAATAGGGGGGCATTTAATTCTAAATTTACATATCTCCAAAGAGTTAGCTAAGCATTAGCAATGCACGCGCTAATCATCATTCATCAGCGATTGCTAGAATATTTTTTTTTGTCTTCAACGGTACGCACCTGCTGGAAGCTCTTGACGGTCTTCCCGATGCTCCGGCCAATCTCGGGCAGCTGCTTGGGCCCGAACACCAGCGCGGCGACGCCGGCGATGACGACCAGCTCCGGCACGCCGAGCCCGAACAGGCACTTGCACCCCATCGCGCCTCCCCCCCGGGAGCCCACCTTCGTCCTCGGCCGCGCGGCCACAGCGGCCGCGAGCCCTCCTCCTCCGGCCCCCGCGACGAAGGAGGACGCCCTCGAGGACATCCCGGCCGCCGCGACGTGGGCCCGGCTCGGCGTCATCCTCCCGCCAGCCGCCGCCGCAGACGGCGGCCGCGCGAGGGAAGAGGAGGACGGGTAGGTAGCGACCGGAGATATCCCCATGGCGGTGGCGGTGGCTAGCTGCTGCTGCGGAGGCGGAGCGCCGGAGTGGGAGAAGGGGATTGCACTGAGCCGCCGCGGATATTTTCCACGCGATAGAGTATTGTCGTTTTATGGCACGTGTCATCTCTCGCTGCCCGTTTGATCCACATGGGCCATTGGTGCTGACCTGCAACGCAGATGCAAATGGGCCCAGCCAGGCCCATATGATTTTCGGGCCAAAATGGGCCTTTTTATTACATGGGCTTCAATCTTGTTGACCAAGGTGAGTAGCCCCAGTTTGATGTCATTAATTGTGGAATTTTTTTATTTTTATATTTATTTAATAAAATATTTATAAAAGTACATTTTCGTTTTAAAAATTTACAAAAATATACCCCTACCGCCCTTTGGGAGAACGATTTTATGACATGGCTGACGGCCGTCAGCCGCTCGGCCGACGGCCATCAACACTTTTGCAGGCGGCCTCCTGGCTGCCCAAAAACCGCCCTCTAGAAGGGCGGCAAGTGGGCTGCCTGCAAAACACCGATCGGGGGCCAACCATTATACAGGCGGCCCCCTTGCCGCCCTCCCAGAGGGTGGTTTTTGGGCAACCAGGGGGCCGCCTGCAAAATGGCTGGTCCGTGGGTCGACTATTTTGCAGGCAGTCTCCTTGCCGCCCTCTGGGAGGGCGGTTTTTGGGAAACCAGGGGGCTGCCTGCAAAATGGGGGTGGTTGGACCACCTGTCTCAACCCGGTCGGACCGGCCGGGTACAGAACCGCTTGAAAGTTGTGTCTATTTTTTTCTAACGCACGTTACCTACCTTAAAATAGTTATAACTTTCACATACAGTCTCGAAATCGGACAAATAAGTACTCTGCGGACATCTACAGAAAATTTTACATCCGATTCTCCCCACTTTGTTGGGTTTGTTCAAAAAACTTTTTGCGAAATTCTGCCGGGAAGATTGAGTTTTCGAGATCCAAAGTTTCAGTACGATTTTTAAAGCACGCTTATAATTTTCTACAGGCCACATCTTACATCGGTTTGAGTTTCACTTTCACGAGGTTTTGCTACTCTCGAGTTCCTAGTTGAGAAAAAAATATTTTAAAAAGAAAAAAACAAAGTGGCCATTTTGCAGGCGGCCCCCTGGCCGCCTGAAAAAGTGCTGGCGGCGGCCATCTGCCACGTCATTAAATCGTCCTCTGGGAGGGCGATTTTTAAAAAACGCCCTCCCAGAGGGCATTGGGAGTATATTTTTGTAAATTTTTGAAATGAAGGTATACTTTTGTAAATATTTTATTAAAAAATATAAAAAAAATTCATTAATTGTGTTGTGTTTTCCCTCCCAAAAGAAATTGTTTGTGTTTTGGAATCTAGCCCGTTTGAAGAATCGTTGCTAGTTATAAATTACATCTTATATTGAAATGCTTGGGATTAAGCCATTTTTGGCAATGTTTGGTTTGAAGCCCATGCCAAATTTTGGTAGTTTTAAGAGCGAAAGCTTTTAGAATTACCAAATTTTGGTAGAAATGTATTGGTTTGTTGCCCAACTAAATTTTCTTTAAAAAAAACTAAATGAAAGCTCCTTTGGAATGTAGGAATTTTATAGAATTTTTTCACAAATTTGTTCAGCTCCCATAAAATTATTGCAAAATTCCTTCGTTCCAAGGAGGCTTAAGTGTATTTGCGAAGCCGCGACAGCCACAAACGTAGCCTTGATCAATCCAACTATCAGAGTAATCAGATACCAAAATCTCTGTAACTGTTCCACTGTGATTGTGACCACCAGCTCTTGCACTTTTGGGTCACTCACTGCTCATCAGGGGTGAAGCTTCTCTAAAAGATGATGGAAACAAATGGACAAGAGGTTCTGGAGTAATGTAGGGATGTTAGGTATTCTTCCTCTTTACAGAATCAGAGTGTTGGATGCCTTGGAAGGAAGGAACTAATACTAGGTGGTATATGGACACTGCAAAGGTGATTGATAACTTGATAAGTACCAGTGTCTTATCTGGACAGGGCTCCTGTAGCTAGTATGACACAAAGATGTGCCAGGAATATTCTTCTGATCAAATCATTCCCTCGTGATTAATTATGGGCTTATCTCAGTCCTTGCTACAGAGCTTATCATCATCATCATCATCATCACAATTCCTTCTTTTTTCCTCTCTCTCTAACTGAAGGTCTCCACACTTTCATTATTTTGTTTGAACTTATTATAACCTCTCATTAAAAGTGGTAGGAGATAATTAGGCACTATTGAAAGTAGTGGGTACAGAATTTCTTTCAAAAAAATAGAATGGAAGTGGGGAGCAATGAGTCTGGTAGAAAAATGACATTTTTTTTGTGTGCCTCTCTTTTGCAATATTTGTCGGTTTCAAAATTGTCCAATGCATAAAAACCAAACACAAATGTTTGCCTTCTTTTTCTGCACACATGTTTGTTCCGTTTCTGCTGCTTCTTTTTCTTCCCTTCTGACGGCCTAACCGGCAAATTCAGTCAAATACATGTTCCTTTTCATCACTTTACAGGTCAGTTTAATGAGGTTAGCATGGGAAGCTTGTAGCTAACAGCTAGCTCATGGTTTAGACAAATTTAGCTGAGATAGACTGTCCATACAAGTTACTTGCTTGTTTGTCATTAAGCTGCTGGACTGTTCCTGACTTCCCTGATCGATGTCCATGCATGTCAATGTCACTACTAGCTTTTTCTTCACTGGATCTTACCCTATTAATTTGTCTTCCCCTCCATCTATCCTGTGTATCTAGCTACTACTATGGAAGGCATCTACTGGAGAGTAGAGGCTGCATTAATTGGATGTGTCGGTATTTTAGCGATAATAAGCAAAACATTCATATGCTTTCTGAAGTTTTGTTAAGTCCATTATATTTGACTTTACTGAGTTCTTTGATGACAATTTTTTCATCACGCATTTTGATAAGAAATCGAAGAAGTTGTTAAATTGAATTACATGCTCAGCTGCCAGTCACTTTTAAAACCAAAGTCGCTGGCATCTTCATTCCAATTGATCAATTCAGAGTTGTGAACCATTCTATGGACCATCTGAATTGGTTGACACGGTTTTCTCTCCATTTCCATTTTTCATTTGCATTTCATTCCACTTTGAAGAGAAGGTAATCACTTATTGGAATCGATTGCGACTTCCACTTCACCAAGATGTTACTCGTCGGCCCGTCTGTATGTCTACCAACCTTTGGTGCTGTCATGACACATTAAAAACAGTAACCATATAACTTTTCATGACTTTAGCTTAATTAGATGGCATATTCTTTAGGAAAGCATATGCATACAAATATTTATATAAGTACTACTAGCACCTTAGGCTGCATTCGGGAGGAGGGGAAGAGGTGAAAGTTTCAGCGTACGCAAAATAAGACAAGTCATTAGCATATGATTAATTAAGTTTTAATTATTATAAACTTGAAAAATAGATTTATTTGATTTTTAAGCAAATTTTATATAGAAAATTTTTAAAAAAACATAAAACGAGATAAGTCATTAGCATATGATTAATTAAGTTTTAATTATTATAAACTTGAAAATGAATTTATTTAATTTTTTAGAGCAACTTTTATATAAATTTTTTTTATAAAAAACACACCATTTAGCAATTTAGAAAGCATGTTCATAGGAAACGAGGCGAAGGAGATTTCTCCCCTAACCAGCACTCCTCAACGGTATCTTAGTTGTTGGATGGATGAAAATGATTCTGACCAGGGACAATGATCTAGTGCCCACTGATGGACAGGCATAAAGGAACTAAAAAAAAATGAAAAGTAGCTAATACGGAAAAATAAATATTTTGGGGACACATTGGTGAAACAGGAAGTTAATTTGTTCTTGGGCTCGATTTGCAAGCCTAGAAAAGCAAATTAAACTCTTGATTATGTATTAATATATAGTAATAGGCATCTATATATGCAAGGTGAAACCTTAATTAGCTCTATAGATAGCTATCAAACTAATTAATTAGGGAGTCAGCAGCCTCAATATTGGAGAGAACTGTTGTCTAGGTGGGATTCCGTGGTAACAGTTGCAATTGGATGATTTTTCTTCAGGTTCAGTATCTATCAGGGAAAAAGATGACAAAGCATGCAGGATGCAAAGTGGAGCATGGAGAGATCTATTGACTTGGACACTATTTTTGTGCAGCAAATCACTTAAAAAGTAATGATATTTCTGTGCTTCTAGGAAACACCATGTACTACTATCAGAAAAATTATGGTTTACAAATAGTACACCTGTAAATCCTAGATATTACTGTTTTAGACAACCTATCCTACGTATTGTTGGTACCAAACTGCCAACACATAATTGTCGCTTTAGTAACTCTTATCGCCTTTATAAACACTTGAACTTTATAAAAACCTGAAATAATGATGTTGCTTGAGGTCAAGTAAGGACAACGAAGATCGACTCATTGACATGCTTTAATTTAACTAAATGAACTTACATGAACTTAGATACAATATATATAGTAAAAGTAAAATTTAGTTAAAATAAAATGGGACACCGATCGGGTAACCATCATTCAGGGGAGCTCATCACTAAGGCCAAGATATTAGCACCAAATTCAAGCCTTCACAAATGATCTAGATCCAATTCTACCAACAATTTAGTCTCAAACATCGTAATTAGATTGAACTAACAATCTAAATCAATCTTCAACGCAACAATGGCACAGAATCCTACTAATATACATACTATACATACAAGTGACAAGTTCATGTCCTACAAAAGAATCCCTTCCTTGTCTTTCCCATCGCAGCTATGCCATGCCATCACTATGTCGTCGCCGAGCTCCGCCCTGAGCTCCTCCCACCCGAAATCCTCGGCGCCATCGCCGTCGCCTCCCTCCAGCTTCAGCTCGACGAGCATCATCGACGGTGACACCTCCGACATCTCCATGGACATGGCGACGAGGCCAGACAGGCCGCCTAGAGGCAGGCGGTCGACTCCCTTCTTGCCCACCATGAAGTAGCCGAGCTTGGCGCCCGCCTGGCCGAGCCGCTCCACCGTCTGCTCCGGCGACGCCGTCGTCATGAACCGCTTCTCCCGGCAGCGCTTGCTCTCGCCGAACAGCCCTGACAGGTCGAGCCCCGGAGACATGGATATGATGTCGAAGGCGTTCAGCGCTGGCGGGGCCTGGAACGCCAGCTCCCGCTCCGGCTCACCGCCGAGGAGGCTGCCGAGCTGAGAGTCGAGGCTGAGAGACCGCTTGAACCACGGGTGGCTCGCGAGCTCGGCGACGGCGAGGCGGGTGGCCGGGTTGGGGTCGAGCAGGCGCGCCACGAGGCGACGCGCCGGCTGCGACACCCATCGCGGGAGCTCGTACTCGCGGCGGTGCGCCTTCCGGCACATGTCGGCGATGCTCGAGTCGTCGAACGGCAGGTGGCCGGCGAGGAGGACGAAGAGGATGACGCCGCAGGACCACGCGTCGGCCTTGGCGCCGTCGTAGGCCTTGCGGCCGAGCACCTCGGGGGCGGCGAAGGCCGGGGTGCCGCACGCGGTGTGCAGGCGGCCGTCGTCGCGGAGCGAGTCCGGGAGCGCGGCGAGGCCGAAGTCGGAGACCTTGAGGTTGCCGTCGGCGTCGAGGAGCACATTCTGCGGCTTGACGTCGCGGTGGGAGACGCCGCGCGCGTGGCAGTAGATGAGCGCGGAGACGAGCTGGAGGAACACCCGGCGCGCCGCGTTCTCGGGGAGGCGGCGCGACGGGAGCGACGCGAGCCTCGAGAGGAGGTCGCCGCCGGGGGCGAGCTCCATGACGAGGTACACTTTGGAGCGCGTGGCGAGCACCTCGTGGAGCCGCAGCACGTTGGGGTGGCGGAGGCGGCGCATGGCGGTGACCTCGCGGAGCACGCGCGTGGCCATGCCGGTGGCGGCGAGCCCGGGCTTGTCGAGCACCTTGACGGCGACGGGGTCGCCGCCGGCGAGGGAGCGGGCATGGTAGACCTTGGCGAAGGTGCCGCGGCCGAGGAGGCGGCCGAGCTCGTACTTGCCGAGGAGCGGAGCGCCGTTCTTGGCCGCCTTGGTCTTGGTGGCGGCCATGGCGGGGGACACCAAGCAGCAAGCAAGACAGCAAGAGGGCTCTCTTGGGCAGCAGCAGCTTGTGATTATGGTGGCGTTGGTTGTGTGTATGGTTTTAGAGTTGGGGTTTGGTATATAAGGGGCGGCCGCAGTTGAGTTTTGCACTACTGTTTGGTATATGTCGTGCAATGCTTATGTATGACTCTTTTAGTAGTATTTTAATTACAATTCCGTCTTTTTATGTTACACTCTCTTTAGTCATAAATATTTTAGATTTAGAAAAATGTTAAATCAAATTTTTAAAACTTTGACCAGTAATATTTTTTTAAGGCTTAGGCTTTTAAAAAAAAATGATATATATAGATTTACCTTAAAAACACCATAGTAATATCATATATTTATTAGATTTTATATACTTGTTTTGATATAAAGTTATTAATGGTTAAAATTTCATAAGTTTGCCCAAATCTTATCCTAAATCTCAAATAGTTATGGTCAGTGGAAATAAAAATAAGATATAGATGAGAAATCATAGTTAAACTAATTCAAACTGTTGAAAACTTACTCGGAAACGAGTTTTATATATTTCTTGTGTTTGTAGTACATACTAGCTAGACAACGGACAAACAGATTATTGACTTCCCTAGGTATAACCTTTCTCTTAAATTTATGAGTATCATTCATTATCGATCCCAACATTTTTTCAATATAGGTCTTTTATTTCTCTTTCGACAAACCAGCAGGCAATCACTTAATAATTACTAGAAAAAACCATTTCTAACACATGCTCGATCACGCATAATTATTTTAGACAATCTACATGTCAATGTTGACTTTTTCTCAATAATGATAAATTATTTAATTCTAAACAGGAGAATCGGCAAAACAAAGCAGTCTCTTTTATTCTATTTCCGGTGTAAATTAAACTTGTTAGAGTTTAATTTAACTTGATATGAAATACCATTTCTAACACATGCTTGATATGTCACGCCTAATTCTCTTAGACTTTTTCTCAATAATGATATACTCCTTCCATTTTCAAATATATATGATGCTGTTAACTTTTGGACATGATGTTTGAACATTTATTTTATTAAAAAATTTAGTGCAAATATAAAAAAAAATATAAGTCATATTTACCTTTAATAATAAAGCACATCACAACAAAATAAATGATACTTAAATAGCTTTCTTTAATAAGATAAACGATCAAATATTATATCCAAAACACATCACATATTTAAAAAACTGAATAGTACATGTCACTGAATTCTCCGAAAACAAAACAGAGCCCTTTTTTCTCTCTTCCATGAGGCGGTGAATCATATACAAGCTAGTTAGTTATCATGTGCATGGTTATTAGGACCGGACCGGACCGGCGGTCGAACCGGAAAAAACCGAAACCGGAGGCTATAGCGGCTTGGTTCACTTAAAAGACCGTCCATGCAATCGAACCGCTAAAAACCAGTTGAACTGGCCGGTTTTTTATGAAACCGCTGAACCGGGCAGTTTTATTATAATCGGCCGGTTTTGTTTGTGGACCTTGTTACCCCTATTTTTTTTGGATCACACACAATAAGGTATGGGCAAAATCGTAAATATTTAGTTTTTAGGGTTGCCTGTCTACGCCTGTGGTGCTGCTCTGCATCCCCGTCAAAACAGATCAGCGGCGGCGGCAGTGGCGCAGTGGCCGTGTGGCGGCGGCGGCAGCAGCAGCGCGGGCGCGCGGCAGTAGGGGTGCAAGGCGCGCAGCAGAGGCGCAAGCGTAGGCGCACGGTGGCAGGCAGAGGCACGGCCACACGGCAGCAGCAGCCGCCTTGACTGATGCTGAACGACATGCCATCTTCTATTTATCGTGGCTAACGGTTAGTATTCAGACTTCTCAATCTCAAGTTCTTAGTTCCTTAAAATCGATTGATTCCCAGATGCTTGAAGATTAAATCATTAAATGGTTGTTGGCTACTCCTGAATTGGTAGATGCTTGTTGCTAAAATGATTTTTGAGTGCAGCTGCTATGATTATATAATTAAAATATTTATGTGCTTATTTTTTCCATAAATCGACTATATATGTATATATATTGCTCCGGTTTAATATATTTCATGACCGGTTCAATTCATTCGATCTAAAACTATCGAACCAACGGTTCAATCGGTTCTTAATGATTGAACCAGTGAACCAGCGAACCGATGATCTCGTCGATTCAATGTCTAGTCCGATCCTAGTAACTATGATAGTGTGGCCCTTGATATTTTGGAGGGCCAATGAGACAGGCTAACAAATTAAATTAAGCAGCAGGTAGCGAGTGGATGGTAGCTGTATCGATCGGTCCCAGAGCGGCCGGAGGGACATTATATTCCACCTGCGCCCAGCTGCATACGCGGAGGAGAGCGGCCGGGGAAAAATATCAGCAGAAAGCTAGCTGCAGCGACCAACAACTTTTTCTTTCTTCTTCTTCTTCTTCTTCTTCGCAACGAAACGTACAGCGAAAGCGAAAGCAAAAATGCTAGTAGCTAGCTAGTTAGATGAATGTACGGACGGAGAGCGAGCGCCGTGTAATGATAGTGGCGCAGCTGGCTGGCTCCAGTGGCCTCGATCTACAGCTAGCTTCATATATGCATATGCATCAGATGTCAACTGATCATTTATGTACACGGCCACGGTGTGTGTGTGTTCCCGTCGCCGGCGGCAACAGGAACCTTCCCGATTGGAACGTAAGGGGATAGCAGCAGATAGCTAGCTGAGCTGGACTGGACTGCACTAGCCGAGAAGCCCTCGCCGACCTCCAGCCCTAGCTGCTGCTGCTGCTGCTTTTTCTTCACCACAAGATCTTAATTTTAGTTTTATCTCTTTTTCCCGCTATTTTTTTTGAAAAAAACATGGGAAGAAATTGAGGATTGGACAACTCGGAACTAAGAATGTAAATATTGTTAGAATTGTTAATGGGCCTAGAATTCAATTGAAGAATAATTTCTAAAAAAATCTCAAAAGTTCACCTCGTGGAAGACATGCATGTGAACTTTAGTACCATCTTGCTTATTCTATGAGATAAAGACCTCTTTAAAAGGATGAGTATTCTCTTAGCCGCTTGAGCAATGTGTGGTGAAGAGAACTAGAGAAACACATGCGCGCGCTTGCTCACCATGGCTCGTCTTCCTCTACGTTTGGGTGGCTCATCTTCCTACATTCAGGCGCTGCGCGTCGCTGTTGAAATGGATCACATGCTACTATTTATAGCGTTGGCACGGTAGATCTGAAGTTTACTTCGAAAAAGATCGATTTGTGTAGAGACGGGTTTAAGTTGGTGTTTGAGTCTAATAAAGTAGTCGTGTCTTGTTCCTTTTTCCCTTTCTGATTTCAACAATAAATATGTAAACTATATTTGTGACAGTGTGGATGATGAGGCTAATGTTTGGCACTCTCGTTTATGTCATATTAATTTTGGTTTAATGTCTCGGCTTTTCAATATAAATTTAATTCTAAGTTTTTCTATTATCAAAGGTTCTAAGTGCCATACTTGTGTGCAATCAAAACAACCTCGTAAGCTTCATAGGACTGCCGAGGAAAGAAACTTGGCACTACTGGAACTCTTACATTCAGATATTTGTGAAATGAATGGGGTGTTGACGAAGGGTAAAAAACGATATTTTATAACTTTGATTGATAATTCTATTAGCTTCTGCTCTGTGTACTTGTTGAAAACAAAAGATAAGGCTCTAGACTACTTTAAGATTTATAAGACTACTTTAAAATTTATAAGGCAGAAGTTGAAAACCAACTTGACAGAAAAATAAAAAACTTAGATCAGATCGTGGTGGAGAGTTTTTCTCAAACGAATTTGACTTATTCTGTGAGGAATATGGAATTATACATGAGAAGACACCTCCCTATTCTCTCGAGTCTAATGGGATTGCCGAAAGGAAAAACCGCACGCTCACTGACTTGATGAATACCATGTTAGATATTGTGGGATTACCCAAGGCATGGTAGGGGGAGGTCTTGCTAACCTCGAATCATGTATTGAATTGAGTTCCTAATAGAAATAAGGAAAATACTCCATACGAGATATGGATTGAGAGAAAAACATCACTCTCTTACTTGCGCACATAGGGATGCTTGGCGAAAGTCAATGCACCAATAACGAAGAAGCGCAAGCTTGGGCCTAAGACTGTGGATTGTGTCTTTCTGGGATATGCTCACCATAGCATTATCTATAGATTTTTAATAGTTAAATCTAAAATACCTGACATGCATGTTGGTTGGAGTATCGTGATGCTACATTCTTTGAGAGCATTTTTCCAATAAAGGATACACATAACACTTGTACTCAACCTTCTAAAATAATTCCTAACTCAATCACACCACCTGAATAATCTAAACACCTACGTAAATCTGTCACTGAGGAGGATGATAGTGAAGCTCCTAGTAGGAGCAAGAGACAAATGATAGCTAAGTCATTTGGTGATGATTTCACTGTGTACCTCGTGGATGACACTTCTAAGTCTATTTCAGAAGCTTATGGATCTCCTAATGCAGATTGCTGGAAGGAGGCTGTCCGTAGTGAAATGGATTTCATTATCGCTAATAGGACTTATGAGGTGACAAAGCAACCTTATAGGTGCAAATCTGTGGGGGTTGTCAGTGGGTGTTCAAGAAGAAGCTTAGACTTGATAGTACTATTGAAAAGTATAAGGCTCGGCTTGTAGCCAAAGGCTATACTTAGAAAGAAAGGAAAGATTTCGCTGACACTTATTCACCTGTTGCTAGACTGACCACAATTCGAGTACTACTCTCTTTGGCTGCCTCAGATGGTCTTCTCATTCATTAGATGGACGTTAAGACAACTTTTCTTAATGTAAAACTGTATGCGAAAATTTATATAGAACAGCCTGATGGGTTTGAAGTAAAAGGTCAAGAAGGTAAGATGCAAAAGTTGTTAAAATCTTTATATGGTCTGAAACAAGCTCCTAAGCAGTGGCATAAGAAATTTAATAGAACACTAGCATCTGTACGTTTTGCAGTCAATGAGGCAGATAAATGTGTATGCTATCGCTATGGTGGGGGTGAGAGTTATTTTGTGCTTGTATGTCGATGAAATACTGATTTTTGGGACAAATATTGATGCAATAAATAAGGTCAAATCATTTCTATTTTAGAATTTCGATATGAAGAATTTGAGAGTAGCTGATGTTATCTTGAATATCAAGCTAATAAGAGGTGAGAATGTGATTACACTCATGCAGTTCCATTATATGGAAAAGGTTTTGAACCGTTTTGGTTACATTGATAGCAAGTCTTCTCCAACACCTTATGATTCTAGTTGTTGCTTCGCAAGAACAATGAGAATAGTTAAAGAATCAATTGGAATACTCCCAGATAATTGGCTCACTTATGTACCTAGCTAGCGTGAGTAGGCCTGATATCTCCTTTACTGTGAGCAAATTGAGCCGATTTACTTCTAACCCCAGGAGATGATCATTGGCGTGCGCTTGAGCGAGTTATGCGCTATCTGAAGGGTAGTATGAACCTTGGATATCATTATACTGAGTACCCTGCGATACTAGAGGGCTATAGTGATTTCAACTGGATCTCTGATGTCGATGAGATCAAAGCCACTAGAGGATATGTTTTCACAATAGGTGGTGCTGCTGTTTTATGGAGGTCTTGCAAACAGACTATGTTGACGAGGTCAACCATGGAAGCTGAGCTTATGGCACTACACATTGCTACTGTTGAGGCAGAATGGCTGCGTGATCTATTAATGGATCTACCTGTGGTTGAGAAGCATGTGCTGGCCATCCTTATGAACTGTGACAATCAAATTATTATTATTAAAGTAAACAGTTCTAAAAATAACATGAAATCGCCTAGACATGTGAAGAAACAATTGAAGTCTGTCAGAAAATTGAGGAACTCTGGAGTTATAACATTGTTTTACATTCAAACATCTAGAAACCTGGCAGATCCCTTTACTAAGGTACTATCACGGAATGTGATAGATTATGCATCGAATAAGATGGGTATGAGACCCATGTGAGTTATACTATAGTGGTAACCCAACCTATGTGATCGGAGATGTCGTGAAATAGGACTTGGAAAAAACAAGCCATTAATTAACTAGAGGAGAGTACCTTTAACCCTCTCTAAATGAAGATACATGTACTCTCACAGCTGCAAGGCAGGTTGGTTATACCTTAATGTGTTCTGTTAGCTTTAAATAGCGAAGATGCTATCCGGCAGAGTATTCTTGAAAGAGAACACCTATATGAGCCCGATTCTTAGTCGCAGTCTATGGAGATTTTGGGTGAATTTCCTATGAAGCTCATGAAGAGACCAAGGAGTATGACTTATACGCTCCAACTGAGGGGTAGCCTACTGGTGGGCTAATATCAGTTAAGTTTCTAAGTGAAACTTGCTCACACAAAATTTACAATTCAAGGCTTAGTCTATTGTTCAAGTTGTGAGTAAGTGTAACTTAGAGATCTAGATGGATGTTCAACCTTAACCGGTTTCCATCGACACTGGTATAAAAACAATACATTGGAAAAAAGCCTAATTGAAGAGGTTCCTAGAAAAATCTCAAAAGCCACTCATAGAAGGATGTATGTGAATTTTAGCACCACCTTGCTTATTCTAGGAGAGGGAGACTTCCTTAAAAGGGTGAGTGTTCTTCTAGCCACTTGAGCAATGTGTGGTGGAGAGAACTAGACAAACACACGCTCGCGCTTGCTCGCCTCACCTTGCCGGTCCTGGCTCGGGCACGGGGCCGGAGGGAGCGCGTGTAACATACGCGTGAATGGTCCGCCAAAATTTGCTCCTCATTCTTACATAGACACAACTTTCTTTTGCAGTTTTTGTTTTGCTATATTGAACGGATATTCTAGTGTTTGTTTTGGAACTCACCAGAACGTGTGACTTATCCGGTTCGGTTCCGGGTTATGAAAGATGTCCTGATTACACATCTTATAAATACCGAACCACCACCTTTGCGTAACACACGTGAAAGTAATCTAGGGTTTTGCCTCTCCTCTATACTGCGGTGCCACACGTCGTCTACTCCGTCTCGCTCGTCGGCGTGCACCGGTGTGGGTGCCATGGGCCCCGGGTACCTCATGACAAGCATATGGGCCACTCGGACAGAGGATGGGCCTAGCCTTGTAATTAGAGATATGGCTAAATTCGGCAGACTTCACCTTGTATAGAAGGGAATATACAGTCCTAGTCGGGTACGTTATATCTCTAAGGGGAGATCTCCTAGTCGTAATCCGATGGGGACTCCTACCTTGTAACCCTGTCCCCAGTTATTCGGGAAGGCAGGGCGCCCATGAGGGCAGAAGAGCACTCATAAGCTCAGAGGTTGAGTTGGTTCACCAGAATCACCACCACAAATCCTCAAAGGAATAACACCACAACTGGACGTAGGGTATTACCTCACATCGAGGGCCTGAACCAGTATAAAATCTCCCTGTGTTCCTTTGCAATCCACCGAGTTTCCATCCGCCGAGTAGCCCCATATATTTATTGCCGGTGTAAAACATCGACAGTTGGCGCGCCAGGTAGGGGTTTCGGCGCGATCTACATCTACAAGCTCGATGGATCCAGCAACCGAAGTCGTCGGCGGCAAACTCTCCCCCGGAGATACAATCGCATTCGGAAGCCTCGACTTCGTCGCCGACCAGATCGGCAATCTCACCCAGGCCGACACGGACCCGATCCAACCGGCCGAGGAACTAGCTGACTCCGCGCCAGTCGGCCCACACGACGCTGCGGCAATCTTCGACGACAAGCTGCGGCGATCTCCAATACGCCCGAGTCTAGGGACAACTCTTCCTTCCAGTGTTCGACTCGGACTCGGTTCTGAGCCGGCCGAGATCGGGCCGAGAAGGGAAGAGATCGTCAACTTCCCGTTCGGACTCGGTGACGCCGCGGATATCTACAATCTACATCCGACGCGGCAAACCCGATCCCCTGGAGTTCGACTCGGATACGGCTCCGAGCCGCTCGAGATCGGATCTAGGGAGGTCGGAGTTACACTCATCCCCATCAACCATCCCGACTTCGACTGGAAGTCGGACTCCGACTTCCAGTCGGACTACGACTCTAAGTCGGACAGCAGCTCGGCAAGCTTCTCCCCGCCACGAGAAATCTTCATGGCATCCAAAGGCTCTACTCCTACTCAGGAATTACGCCGACTACACGAACAACAAGAGGAGGAGGCCTGCCGTCTGCGAGAACAACAGGAGGAAGAAACAAGACGCCTGCACGCCCACAACGACGGCCTACGCAGGGCTGGGCGAACCGCTCAGCAACAAACCCTCCAAACAAAAGTCGGCGACCATGACGTCTTCGTCACACCACAGCAGAACATCGTGGCCGCCGTAACCCTACTGGACACGGTCCAGGTTGGGCCTGATCACCAGGCCACCCCGACGATCGCAAGGATAAAAGCCATGCTTACTGCTGCCGCATGTCAGCAGCACCAACAGTCGGGCAACACACTCGTACTGACCAGTCGGTCAACTTCCCCAGCGACAGTCTCATCCACCTCAAAGCGACGTCGAGCGGCCGGCTCTAGTCGGCAGCACGCGGAGTCAAGCCAGACGTCACTCGGCAACCACAACAACCGGCAACGTCGAAGCGACCGTCGGGACAACCAGGACCTCCGAGACCGACTGCGGTGCGACCTTCAGCAAGACGTTAATACTCGGCGCCGCAAACGAGAAGAAGACGAGCAACGCCAACTGGAAGACGAGAACGAGCATTTCGGCCTCCACTACGAGCGGTTTCGCCGCCGTAGTCGGGGTCGGAGTCCTCATGAAGACGAAGGCATACCGGCCTTCACCCAGGAGCTACAACAGGTCGACTGGCCGTCGAGTTTCAAGCCTAAAGGCATCGACAAATACGATGGCAAGACCAATCCCGAGTCCTGGCTCACGGTCTACACTCTGGCGCAGCTGGGGGAAATCACAAAGTCATGGCTAACTACCTCCCAGTTGCTCTAGACGACTCAGCGAGGACATGGCTAACAGGACTCCCAAAGCGATCAATCGGCTCTTGGGGAGAACTCCGGGAACGGTTCATCACCAACTTCCAGGGAACATACGAGAGGCCATCTTCCGAGTACCACCTATATCAGTTGCGCCAAAGGAAGAACGAGTCTCTTCGTGACTTCATCAAGAGGTTTTCTGAGAGGAGGAACTCGATCCCAAACATCAAGGATGAGGTCGTCATCGCCGCCTTTCGAAAAGGAGTCAAAGACACCTCGTTCATCGACAAATTCACGCGGAAGCCTCCCAACTCTGTCAAGGCCCTATTCGACATGGCAAACAAGTACGCCGACTCGGCCCACGCTGTTGCCGAGGCCCTCGATGACAACAAGTCACCCTGACAGAAGAAGTGGGACGACACCGACGACGCGGTCCCGACTAAAGCTGGGAATCGCAAACGCAAGTCAGACGGCTCAATTGTGGCAGTCGGTCACAACCGCCTTCGACCTTCAACAACTGAGGATTATCAGAACAACAAGTGACATGCTCGGGGGCTCACAAGCTCAAACACGAGGATGGCATCCCCACTCCCAAATACCGAACAGCTAAGTCGCTTTCTGATAAACATCTCCTCACTCGGCCTTGCTAGTGCCACAGCCGCTTACACCTAATAGGTGTACAAGCTGCGCATTTAATGTTTTCCGTTTTTGCTCTTAAATGATTACAAAAGTACTCGAGTAGCATAAATCTCGATCCGTGAAACTCTGCTCCATGTAAGACGAACTCAAGTCACCCAAAACGCGTGCCTGGGAAAGAGCCATGAGCCAACTCCCGACGCTAGGGGGTTATGACTAGTCGGGCAGAGTGTTTAAACGTAAGGGGTCAACTACTCGAGGAAATTAATATCAAAAAGAGGAAGAACACGTATTTACATACATTGTAAAATACATTTTATTCGGGTGATTATTTCCATCATCAGATGCTACTCATCCGATATCTTTATATTGCAGGCCCAGCTCCGGATACGCGTGACTGGAACTCAGGGCTGCGAGCCCATCTCCTACGCTCGGGGGCTGGACAAGTCTGCCAAAATACACTCGGGATGCTCCATGAGGGCTATTCACCGAGTACTTGCGCCAGTCGGGACGTCATCTTCCCCGACTACGCTCCATGCGAGCCAACAATCGGCCCCCGGCGCCAGTCGGGGCTGTATACCACTCGGCTAAGTAGGGTACGCCCCATGAGGGTCGCCAGCCGAATCCTACGCTAATGCTAGGTTCGGGTGCCTTATTTGGTCACGGTTCTGTCAGGTTGGGTACGCCCCATGAGGGTCGCCAGTCGAATCCTATGCTAATGCAAGGTTCGGGTGCCTAGCTTGGCTATAACTCTGTTGGATAGGGTACGCCCCATGAGGGTCGCCAGCCGAACCCTCTGCTAATGCAAGGTTCGGGTACCTTGTTCGGCTTTACCCAAGTCAGAGAAGACTTACATCGTCAAGGTGCATCCGGAGTTCTCATGCACTGCGTCACACCTGAGGAGGGCAAGCAGATCCTGCATTATACCCACTCAGGCTTACGTGGCAACCAGTTTGCATCCAGAACGTAAGTCGGAAAGGCTTGCGAATAAGGATTTCTCTAGCTGATTGCGGTTATCGACACCAAAAAAACTCATCCTGACATGCGATGGATGATACTTCTATAGAGCTATGCTGGGTAGGTTGGTTCAGGCCGGCTTACTTGGTAACAGCCACCAAGACATGAGTTCCTACAGTAGCATGCTCCATGTGGGCCGCCCGCAGGCTGAGTTGAAATTACAGCGCTGGTGCTACCGACAGGAGCCGATGAGGTAAACAGATATGCTTCATGAGAGCCTTATTGCTAAACATATATGTTTGGGTATCTGTCTTATCCACCAGGTCTCGAGGATACATCCTTACAAGGATCACAAGCTGGTCTTCATTAAAATTGGAGATGCAGGTATCTCTCTCGAGTACACCTGACCACGCCATGGATTTATTTTCATAAAGTGGTACTCGGCCTACATGCTTGGCCACCAGTTGCCATGAGCGACATTATTCCAGCCGACATGACGCTGAAGAGTCTAACTTTCGAGTAGTGCACTACTCGGGAGAGACTATAAACCTTCTTTTCCCGCTGACATGACGCGGATGAGTCTAACTTCTGGGTGGGACGCCACTCGGGAAAGACTATAAACACCCCCTTTCCGGCTGACATGACGCTGAAGAGTCCCATATACGAGTAGCATCCTACTCGGCAAGACTATAAACACACATTCCGACTGACATGAAGTCGAAGAGTCCTATATACGAGTAGTTCCCTACTCGGCAAGACTATAAATCATATTCCGGTTGACATGATACCGATGAGTCTCATATACCAGTAGTAATCTACTCGGGAAAGACTACAAGGTTAAAGATCTTTGACTTTACGTTTAATTGTCTTCACAATTAAGCACAAAGTCGGGGGCTACACCTAATAGGTGCGCCTATTCGGCGCATACTATTCCTACATCTACATGGAGCCCTTCATAGCCTCGCTGCCAGCTGACATGAAGCGGGACTCGGGAAGAAGACACACTCGGACAAAGAGTACTCGGGAGCAACGCACTCGGGCGATCTTCACCGTGGAGGACGAGCACTCGGCATCAGCTGTGACTCAACTATGAAGGTCTCGGGGGCTACTGTGGGTGCCATGGGCCCCGGGTACCTCATGACAAGCATATGGGCCACTCGGACAGAGGATGGGCCTAGCCTTGTAATTAGAGATATGGCTAAATTCGGCAGACTTCACCTTGTATAGAAGGGAATATACAGTCCTAGTCGGGTACGTTATATCTCTAAGGGGAGATCTCCTAGTTGTAATCCGATGGGGACTCCTACCTTGTAACCCTGTCCCCCAGTATATAAGGGAAGGCAGGGCGCCCCATGAGGGCAGAAGAGCACTCATAAGCTCAGAGGTTGAGTTGGTTCACCAGAATCACCACCACAAATCCTCAAAGGAATAACACCACAACTGGACGTAGGGTATTACCTCACATCGAGGGCCTGAACCAGTATAAAATCTCCCTGTGTTCCTTTGCAATCCACCGAGTTTCCATCCGCCGAGTAGCCCCATATATTTATTGCCGGTGTAAAACATCGACAACCGGCGATCGGGAAAGCAGGTCTCTGGAACAGTCGTCCTCGTGAAGTCCTACACCGGGAGAGGACGAATACGATTTTTGGGAAGCGCTCCGCGTGACTGCTCATTGTTTGTCCACCACGGCTCGGCTTCCTCTACGTTCGGGCGCTGTGCGTCGTCGTCACCATCCTATACTGCGTGTTGTACGTGCAGTGCGTGCTACTGCTCCCAGCCCTGCTCCTGAACAGAATCGTCGGTACGTATTCATTATTTTTTACGTGCTCGATCTATTCATGTATTGTTTTATTGCATACATGTCTAGATTGTGTGAGATGATTCTTCTAGCTTATGTGGTTAATGTTATAATTTATTTATGGAATAAATTAAATCTATACGTGCTTATTTTTCCAACAATCCAAAAACTTTATTCTAGGTACGGTAATTTTACTATGGCTGGATTTACCGATGCACTGAGGCCGGATAACTTCACCGGTGTGCACTTTAAGAGATGGCAGATTAAGGTCACTCTGTGGCTGACGGCTATAAAAGTTTTTTGGGTTAGTACCGGCAGACCTGAAGGAGTTCTTACTGCTGAACAACAGAAAAAATTTGAGGACTAGGATACAACATCAAAACTATAGAGAATTCATGAAGTTTTCTATAAAATCTGAATGAAATTTTGTGAAAGTTAGTCCAAATTTGATCAGTTTCATAAATCTTGCTCATCTTTTGTGATATTTTCTTTCAATTATGTGACGCAATCTAGTATAAAGCAAAACTTATTTTGATATATCCTAATATAAAGTGAAACCATGTACTAAGGCCACTCCTAATGGAAGTTTCGTTCTCATTAATTAGGGTGTCATGTCACTATTTTTGATGATGTGGTAAGAAATTAATAAAGAGAAAAGTAAAATAGGTTTTATCTAGATGAAACCATATCTATACTATTTTCAATACAACTTATCTCTTGTATCTATTGCCTATGAAACAATAAAATAAAATAATACATTGTATAGAATATTTGAACCATGACCAGATGTCTTTTTGTTTATGTGATATTCTTAAAAACATAAAAATGAAACCTCCTACTGAAAATGACCGAAGCATAGTGTCAAGTGAAACTTAGTATGCAGCATGTAATTTCCTTTTTAAAAAATATCTTATGAGACCATGCGCAATATTGTTGATTCCACGTGCATTGTATGCACCTGCGTGTAAATTAATTGTATACAATTTCTCCACTCTCTGAAATTTTATAATGATATTACTGTGATTGGTCAATGAATAATTTGGTTTTAAATTGATCCTAGTTGAATTATATTAATTAATGACTTTACACATGGTGCTTCACAGCAAAGAGTACAATACCCACGAGTGATCATTTAACTTTTCCCTTTAGATGCACATGCAAACAAACAGTAGTAGTACAATAATATCACATAATAATTAAATTAAATGTGGGACTCTCATTGATTTGCATTGCTAGAAAATAAGAATTTGCATAATTCTTTCATGCCGCTCAATAATCAATCTCTTCAAATATTCGTGCGTTAAATATAATGGACACACTAATTTGACTTCATTTTTTTTAAAGAAGAAACTATTACTATCTCTGGTTTTTAATAAATGACACTATTGACTTTTGTCGTGACGTTTGACCATTCGTTTTATTCAAAAAATTGATGTAAATATATAAAAATGTGAGTCAGGCTTAAAGTTGTTTTAATGATAAACAACTAAATTATACTTACTTAAACTTTTTGAATAAGATGAATGAGCAAATATCGTGTCAAAAATTAACGGCGTTATTTATTAAAAACCAGAGAGGCTCCAGTACCGTTGACTTTTGTCGAGACGTTTGATCATTTATTTTATCCAAACAATTGGTGTAAAAATAAAAATATAAGTCATGCTTAAAGTTCCTTTAAGGATAAACTGGGTCACAATAAAATAAATTATACTAACTTAAATTTTTAAATAAAATAATAATTAAATATCGTGTCAAAATTAACAAGTTATTTATTAAAAACGGAGGGAGTACTAGCGAGGTACCAGGACGTTCTGGCCGGCCGGCAAGTGTTACGTAATTTAGTTCAACGTACCAATTAGTGGTGGTTGGAATAATGAATATATATGAAGAGCAGCTAGGAATATGATTAGTTGGACATCTTAATTACTTAATTCCAACATTGGCACGTCCTTCTCCAAAGGCTGTTCATATAAACAAAGACGTGTTGTAGTGTGCCGTGCAGCTGTTGCTTAATTGTATCGAGTGATGAGGTCGTCCGGTGCGTCATTGTGGCGGCTGCTTTTCTGTCATGTTAATTTCGTGCTAGCTTTAGTTTGCTGTAGCACACATCAATTTGCTCTGCTCGAAACTGACGTTGATTAGCAACAACGAATTACATTATTGCATATATGTCGCACAAGTGAATTGAAGGGCGAGAAATTTTCAAATTGTATTTGAAATTATTTACTAATTTTAAACTTTTAAATTGTTCCGGCATAGCGCTACACCATCGCATCGTTGAAAGCCAATCTAAATCAATACTCCAAAAGCCGGCACATATGATATTTTTTGCCTGTCGTAGGCCCTAAGTGGGGGTTAAATTTAAAACTGACACATATATTACCTCATTAGTGTCGATTTATTAAAAAATTGATACTAATAATACTAGTACTGGGTTATTAAAAACTAACACTGATGCCACATGGGGAGTAATTGCACGGAGACTCAAGCCGAGAATACCAAATTCATCGGCAATAATGGGTTCCGACCATGTGACAACTCGAATTTCGGTCGGACAAACCGGCTGAATATTCCTTTCGAAAATCGTGGGTCTGGAAGTTCTTCTTTCAACCAAAGTGAGCCATCTCTTAAGGAGTTAGTGTTGAGCCAATCAAAAATCAATGAGAGTATCAGTCAGAAGTTCCTGGCCAATGACAAGATCCTAGAGAATATTAGTTCATGACTGGATTCTTTTGCCTCCACACTGCAAAGTCAGCTGAGTCACACGAGAATGTTGGAAACCCAGATTTCCTAGGTGGCATTCTTATCGGTACCACCTATGGTAGAGCAATTACCAGGGCAACTTGAGGTTAACCCAAAGGAGCAAGTGATGGCATTATCATTACAACCAACCACGGAATAGTGCAAGCTAATCGATGCCCAGTGGAAGTTTGATTCAAACATTGAATCATCATGGACCGACGATGAGCCTGATTTCAAACTGATCATGAGCTTTGAGGCCCCCGAGCTGCCGTTTCTATCAATGATGAAGGACCTATCACTAATGATGATCAAGAGTGTCCCCATTGGTGAAGACGGAAGTCAATATCTCCTCACCAAAAAGGAGGACCCATAATTCCTCATCATCAGTTGCTCCATTGGTCGACACCAGTTTTGTTGGCGAAATGGGACTGGGGTCCCACAGCCTGCGGGGACGCGTGGATCCATAGCCACGTCAGTTCCCCGGGGCGTCATCTCCCCATTGCTCCCGGGCTCGTCCCCGGGGCGTCATCGCCATCTGCCCCGGGCTCGTCCCCGGGGCGCCGTAGCCAACGGCCCCGGGCCCGTCCCCGGGGCGCTATCGCCATCGGCCCCGGGCTCGTCCCCGGGGCACCCTCTCCATCGGCCCCGGGCACGCGCCCGGGGCGTCGTCTGTGTCGGCTCGGCCCCGGGGCCTCGTTGGCCTCGGGCCCGCGCCTTGCCTCCAGGCGCTATTGTCTCATTGCCTGCCCGGGGCCCACATGTCGGCCCCCGGCAGGCTCTGAACCAGCTCCCCAAATATTCGCATTAACGGCGCCTCCCGCCTGTCTCCCGACAGCATCTCCAGGAGACAGCCGCTGTCACGTCTCTGTGCTCCAGCCGCCCACAGCCGAGCGGCAAAGCGACCAGACCAGCCACCCTCGGCGGCTGAACCGACAGCACCTTGACGCTCCAGCCGCCCACAGCAGACCATGCTCCGGCCGACCGCAGTAGCAGGGCCAGGCGGCGACTGGACGTCCCTCCGGCACGGCGCGGCAGGCGGCGGCGTGCGTGCGAACGAGTGGTAACTAGCTCTCTCTCGGCACTGTGGACTCCCCTAAATCTATAAAGGAGGATCCAAGCCACCAGGGAAAGGGCAGACTGAACCGAGGGATCTCCTCCTCCTTCCTCGACTCTGGCCGCTGCTAGAGCAGCGTCTAAGCGCCTCTGGGTTCCCGGTGAGCTTCCGAGCTCCCGAAGTTCTCCTTGTAAACACCATATCACGTTCATCCACATCATAGCCAAACACACACAGGAGTAGGGTATTACGCTCCGGCGGCCCGAACCTGTATAAATCCTCGTGCCTCCCTTGTGCGTGCCGTTCATCATCTTTCCCGCGCGGTCACAAGGATCCGGACGGTCCGGACCCAATCAGGACGGTCCGGACCCTTCTGTCCTATCGCGCTTCGGACGGTCCGGTCCCGATCCGGACGGTCCGGACGTTACTCTTCTAGCTCGGGCCCCCTCTGTCCTGCCCGAGCGTTGATCCGTCTAACGCCGGCTTGCCTGAGAACTACTCCCCTGGCCGAACCTCAAAAGGGGGGTCTCCCGACCTTCCGCCGTCGAGGTTTAATCCTCCGACAGCTGGCGCGCCAGGTAGGGGGAGTTTCCTTTTCAGGTGGTACGCTGGCGCCTCCGACACCGACGCGCTCCATGGCGGAAGGCCATCGTCCGCGGGACTCCAACAATGGCCATGGCGATCTCCGCGACTGGCTGGACCGGACGCGGGTTCAGGAGGACGCCCAGGTCACGATCAAGCGGCGCGCGAACGCTGCTGCAAGTGCTGGGGCCCCCGACCAGGATCCTGAAGAGGATGGCAAGCTTTCACGTTCCGCACTGCGGCGGAACAGAAGGAACCGCCAGAAGGCCAAGGCGGCGGCCGAGAGCTGTGCCTTGGCGGCTACGGGTAGCCCCCGGAGCTACGGTGCCCGCAGGGGCCATGGTCGCCGCAAGCGGCGAAAGGCCGCACGCGCGACGCCACCGCCGGCAACAACCCAGAAGTGGTGCCCTCTCCACCAGACGGACTGGCACGACATTGCGGAGTGCCGCGCCGTCCAGCGCTCACCCGAGCGTGCCGAGCCGGCCTTCGCTCGGGGGTGGTGCGCCTATCACAACACGGACCAGCATGACATCACGGAGTGCCGCGCCATCCAGGGCATGGCCGAGCGTCTTAAGCCGGCCGCAGCCCGAGGTTGGTGCGCCTTCCACGACACGGACCGGCACGACATCACGAAGTGTCGTGCCGTCCAACGCTTGGCCGAGCGTCTCGAGCCGGCCGAAACCCGGAGGTGGTGCGCCGTCCACGAGACGGATTCGCACGACCTCGTGGAGTGCCGCGCCGTCCACAAGTTGGCCGAGCGCGTCCAGAAGTCCCGGCAGGAGCAGTAGCAGGGCCAAGCTCGCTCCCTCTCAAGGGACCTGAGCCCGTCCGGTCGGAGCCCCTGGCTCCCGGGCGCGCATATCTAGCCCCGGTCGCAGCCTTTGGCTCCCGGGTGCGAGCCTAGCCCCGGTCGGAGCTTCGCTCCTGGGCGCATATCTCCTCCCGGTCGGAGCTCGGCTCCCGGGAGCGGGTTTAGCCCCGGTTGGAGCCTGGCTCCCGGGTGCCTATCTGGCCCCGGTCGGAGCCCTTCGCTCCCGGGCGCCGATCTCGCCCCGGTCGGAGCGTGGCTCCCGGGCGCGCATAAATCGCCCCGGTCGAAGCCTTTGGCTCCCGGGTGCGTCCTTAGCCCCGGTCGGAGTTTAGCTCCCAGGTGTGTAAACAGCCCCGGTCGTAGCCCTTGCCTCCCGGGCGCGTATCTCGCCCCGGTCGGAGCGTGGCTCCCGGGCGCGCATATCTCCCCCCGGTCCGATCACGGAGAGCTCACTCCCTCTCAAGGGACCTGAGTCCGAGGGAGCTGAGTCCAAGTCCCGGCAGAACCAGTAGCGAGCCAAGTGCGCTCGAAACGGTTCGGACGGTCCGAACCGTCGACGGACGGTCCGGTTGTAGCGACTCGGACCGTCCTACCCTTAGGCGGACGGTCCGAATCCCGCTCCCGATCCAGAATAGCTTCGACAGGGCGCAAGTACCCGGACAGCATTGTCTCGGCATGGGCTGGTCCGGGGAAGTTGTCCCGACATGGTCCATATCCATACCCGGGCCCCTGTGCCCGGGCACATATCGGTCATATATAACAAGCCATATTTCAGTCCGGGGCCCCTGGGTCCCAGACACGTATTGAGCTGAGGCACGGATTCCCGAATCCGTGCCCCGGGCCCGACACTGAGGTGCCGAACCAGGGCAGCCCTCGCCAAGGCGAGTGCAAGCCTAGGAACGCGACACCCGGAATAGGGCGCGATAGCCCGGATAGCACCGCCCCGGCGAGAATGCTTCCGGAAGGTCGTCTCACACCCCATATTCAAGCCCGGGCCTCCGGAACCCGGCTTATACCAAACCGTATCCTAGTCCGAGGCCCTGGGTCCCGGACGTATATCCTTAGCGCTAGCCGGGGCCCCCGGGTCCCGAGCACATGCCGGACCGAGGCTCGCGAGGGAAGCGAGTCCGAGCTCCATCCCTAGGCGCATCAAGTATTTTCACAAGTCTACCTATATAAACGTCCTGTAAGTTACCATGAACCCGGGCCAGCGCCGGACTTCCCCGGAAACTCAGCGCTGGCCGGGGCCCATGTATATACACTTTACATACGCAATGTTTTTAATATCCTTCCCGGTCTCGTTCCTTTCGTCGTTTCCCATGTGTTGGGTTCGTAGCATGGGATGGACAAGGGGACGAACCGGATGCTCTCACAGTTCCCTATGTGTAGAGTAGACCTTTCCCCGGCGGTCCTGGGGACGATTCATTCTACACCAAGCTGGGCGCCCGGGGAGACCCAGTTTCTTCCTGGTGTACCGTGCCGAACCCGTTTTGTTGCCAAACCTCTCCTTCGGCTCTCGGGTACAGCGCTACATCAACAAACATCAACCACGACAAATATGCAGCTCGACAACCTCGGCTTCCTCGAGGAACGAAGGTGGCGCGCTCCGCTCCGCGTCGCTCGTTACCAGCAAAGCCTCAAGCGCTATCTTTGGCGTCAGGTTCGGGCCCGATCACTTCAGGTTTGGGGTTCGAATCTCCGCCGTATCTTCGTACGGGTCGGAATGAAATCTTCCCCCCGTGGGAAGGCCCCTCCCTGGTGATCGGAACTTCCCAACCAGGCTCGGTAAGCCTGGGAGCATCTTCACAAATATTATCTAAAAACACGTCCTGTAAGTGCCTCTAAACCTCAGCGCCGACCGAGGCCGGGCCCATGCGTATTCGCTTCCCATAATAATACTTTTATTATCGTTCCCGGGCTCGTGCCCTTATCCTTTCTTTATGTCGCGATCGTGGCGATCTCCCCCAGGGGCATAATCGGGTCGCGCCCATGCGGTGGCCGGGTGTTGCGCCTAAGCATCTGTTCCCTACCAGCGAGCTACCATATCCCCTCTGCTAAACCCCGGACATCGTCTAAGCCCCGGCTTGCGGTGTCCCGCACTGGTTGGCTCCGGGCTCGGTTTTTTCCGCTGCTGGGGGGCAGATTCCTTATGCGCAATCCTTTCCTCCACTCGGTCGCAACCGCGAAGAGGCCCCTAGGTGGTGGTAGACGCCATGGCTCGCAGCATGGAATGGACAAGGGGACGAGCCTAGTGCTCTCACGGTTCATTATGTAGAGCCTGTCGTCGCGGCATCGCTGTGCTCCCTAGGCCAACAGGGCCTGGGGGCGCGGAGAGCCCCCGGATCCAGAAGATGGGCAGGGGCCGAACCTGCGAACTTTATCGCTCCACAAGGCTCGCGCCCAGGGGAACCAGATTCCCGGGGCGGGCGACCGGCGCATCCGTTGCCCCCGGGGACCGGGCTCCCGAAGCAAGCGGCTACGTCAGAGCCCGGACAGGGGCCGTGGGCCCGATGGCTGTTCGCGGCTCCCGGATCTCGCTGTCGGACGACGCCCAGTACTCGGCGTTTCCGGACGCGAGGCCCCAAACACCAGCAACCTCCGGACAACACAATAAACCAAGGTACGAAAATATAAACATCATCATATATCTATACAAACACCTCTCTTGTACAAGACAGGCCAAACCGGAGCACAAGCACGAGCGAGGCCCTGATCGTACGGGGGGAGTCACCGGAGTACTTCTGACCAGGCCCCGGGTGACGTCGGATAGGGAGCACTCGGGGGCATGGAGGGCCCCCGGGCCCCGAAGGCGCCCGCGTATGGCGTCTGAAGGAAACCGGCGTCTTCATCAAACTCTTCGTCAGGCATCGGCTCTACAAGATGTTCGCCGCGGTCGAAGAACCCTGCCTCCGGGGCAGCGGATTCGACCACGGCCTCCCCGCACCTCCTCGCGAACAACCGCGACCACCTCGCGATCTGCCGCGAAAACCTCGCGAACCACCGCGACTTCCTCCCGAACTGCCGCGACCTCCTCGCGCACGGCGAACTGTCACCCCCGGGACGCGAGCCCGGCCTCCTGGGCCCGGACGCGTTCTCCCCGGGAGAGTGCTTCCTTCTCTCGCGCCTCCATCTCGGGCCAGGCACGGGAGAACTCATCGGCGGCGGATTTGGTGGCGGCCTCCAAGCGGACGGCGCGCCTCATTCCTGCCGTCGTCTCCGGCGAGCGGTCTCCACGAAGAACTCGCCGGCGACAGTACGGGCGGCAAGCTGCCGCATCACTACCGTGACCTCCTCGCGCGCAGCGAACACACACCCCCGAGACGCGAACTCGGCCTCTTGGGCCCAGACGCTTTCTTCTCGGGAGGGTGTTTCCTTCTCCCGCGCCTCCATCTCGGACCAGGCTTCCTCAACACTCTATTCCATGTTTTCAAGCTACATCAATCCATGGCGAACCAGGCGGACCCAGCGTCCCCTCATTTCTTCAAGACATGGCCCCGTTCCTGCCCGGAGCGGTTCCGGCCGAGCAACAGGGCCAGGGGCCACTGTCGGCGAAATGGGACTGGGGGTCCCACAGCCTGCGGGGACGCGTGGATCCATAGCCACGTCAGTTCCCCGGGGCGTCATCTCCCCATTGCTCCCGGGCTCGTCCCCGGGGCGTCATCGCCATCTGCCACGGGCTCGTCCCCGGGGCGCCGTAGCCAACGGCCCCGGGCCCGTCCCCGGGGCGCTATCGCCATCGGCCCCGGGCTCGCGCCCGGGGCGTCGTCTGTGTCGGCTCGGCCCCGGGGCCTCGTTGGCCTCGGGCCCGCGCCTTGCCTCCAGGCGCTATTGTCTCATTGCCTGCCCGGGGCCCATATGTCGGCCCCCGGTAGGCTCTGAACCAGCTCCCCAAATATTCGCATTAACGGCGCCTCCCGCCTGTCTCCCGACAGCATCTCCAGGAGACAGCCGCTGTCACGTCTCTGTGCTCCAGCCGCCCACAGCCGAGCGGCAAAGCGACCAGACCAGCCACCCTCGGCGGCCGAACCGACAGCACCTTGACGCTCCAGCCGCCCACAGCAGACCATGCTCCGGCCGACCGCAGTAGCAGGGCCAGGCGGCGACTGGACGTCCCTCCGGCACGGCGCGGCAGGCGGCGGCGTGCGTGCGAACGAGTGGTAACTAGCTCTCTCTCGGCACTGTGGACTCCCCTAAATCTATAAAGGAGGATCCAAGCCACCAGGGAAAGGGCAGACTGAACCGAGGGATCTCCTCCTCCTTCCTCGACTCTGGCCGCTGCTAGAGCAGCGTCTAAGCGCCTCTGGGTTCCCGGTGAGCTTCCGAGCTCCCGAAGTTCTCCTTGTAAACACCATATCACGTTCATCCACATCATAGCCAAACACACACAGGAGTAGGGTATTACGCTCCGGCGGCCCGAACCTGTATAAATCCTCGTGCCTCCCTTGTGCGTGCTGTTCATCATCTTTCCCGCGCGGTCACAAGGATCCGGACGGTCCGGACCCAATCAGGATGGTCCGGACCCTTCTGTCCTATCGCGCTTCGGACGGTCCGGTCCCGATCTGGACGGTCCGGACGTTACTCTTCTAGCTCGGGCCCCCTCTGTCCTGCCCGAGCGTTGATCCGTCTAACGCCGGCTTGCCTGAGAACTACTCCCCTGGCCGAACCTCAAAAGGGGGGTCTCCCGACCTTCCGCCGTCGAGGTTTAATCCTCCGACAAGTTTGATCAAGCCTTTTGTGATCTTGGCGCTGGTGTCATCGGCATGCCGAAGAGGGTGTATGACAAAATTAGAGTGAATTCATCTATCTCCAACGTCAGTATTGGAATCGAGTATTTCAAAGCAACCATTTTCTTTCACGTACCCTCTTGCTTTCTAGCCTATTGTGTCTGGTTATTCCAAATTCATATTAGACTCGTGCATCCCTCCACCAGACATTCCTCCCAAAAATAACTATTGACTCTTATACCAACTTCACTTTGGACTCGTGCCGCCATTTGCCGGATAATGAGTCAAAAAGCCCCTCGTGTTCGATGATGCAGAAGCCTACTCTGGGATCTGCATCCACCCATCGGGCACGTATCCAAAGTTTCATACCTACCTAGAGACATTGGGTTTTTTTTTATCAATTGCTCCTGTTAGGGTGTCCATCTGTATAAAGGATCATGGGAAGACATGGTTAGAGCAATGGCTGAAAAAAAGAAGAAAAAGAGGAGAGAAAAAGAAAAGAAGCAAAATGGAAGGATGCAAGACAGCCTATTAGGAAAATCCTCCTGTATTTTGAAATAAAAGGACAAGACCCACTAAGCAGGAAGACCGTCTCATCCATTGATGCAGCCATCGATTCTGGGGACATCTCTTGTGCTCCAGAACACTCTTCCTGGCTATACTACCACTTTCCTTTACGTGAGTTCTATTTTTTCTTTCTCCCCTAGACATTATTTTTCCAATGGTCGAAATGCAAAGTGTTTGATTTCTGCTTGATTCTTTGTTCGGCTTTACAAAATACGTGGGGTGGGCTGGTGATTCTTTTTCTCTACCTTGAGCCCCATATAAGCCTTAGTATAGGGAAAGAGAGTCACAAGGCTCTGGTGAGATTCACTTCCAAAACGAGAAAAAAAAATCAAAGAGACTGAATGAACCATTTGAGAAAATTTGTGCTTTTGTGTCCTTCAAAAATTTATAAAACCTCTGAGTCAAAATCATAAAAAGAAGAGGGAAAAGTCTTATCTTGACCGGTCTGAGTCTTGACTTCCCAAGACAAGTTAAAATCAGGTAAATAAGCCCCATGGATTTGGTTTTGCATTGAAACTCTATTATTCCAGTTTTCTGCATAATTTTGCTTGAGTACTTTGCTGTATTTCTAGAAATTGTGGAATACTAACATTGCAGCAACTCCTGATCCACCGAAGCCCTAGTTTAGCTTTGCTTGAGGACGAGCAAAAGTTTAAGCCTGGGGGAGTTGTTGGTGGTCGTTAAACCCCATTTCGACCACCAACCTTCGGCAATAAAACGGGTAAAACAACGTTCAATGCATTGATTTGGTTTAGACTAATCTATTTCCACTAATTTTGTTGTATCTTAGCTATTTTATAGATACCATCTAAATAAAGTTAAAAATGCACGAATTACGAAGAAGAAGATGCCGACCAGGCCAGGAGGCCTGGCCGGTCGGTCAAGGTTGGCCAGCCGGCTACCTTAGACAGGCCAGCCGCCTACCAACACCCTAGGCAGGGGGCCTAAAGGGGCCAGCCAGGCCGGTCAACCCAGTCGGCCTAGCCGGCTGGCTACCCTAGCCTGGCCGGTGTGGAACACCAGGCCAGCCAGCCTCGTTTCCTCAGCCTGAAGGCCAACCGACTTAAGGAGGAGGCCGACCGATCGAAAGGTGGGCCTGCCGGCCCACTCCTCTAAGCCAGCCGGCCAAGTAAGAAGCGCAACTATCATCAAAAGGGAATCCGAAGCTAGCAACCGTCATTCGGAGGAGATCCCAGCCATCGGAAGAACGAACTGCTTGAATGGAGGGTGGTCGGCCAGGCCACGTGCCTTGGCCGGCCGACCTAGCCATGAAGGCTGGCCGTCCACCAACCTCCCAAGGGGTACAAATACCCCCTCCTCACACCACACTACACTCACAGCTCGCCCATGTGCAACCTCCACTCTCCATTTTCCATCACTGGATGCTAGAGTGTCAGGATTAGCCAACTCTAGTTCGTAGAGGAGTATGAGGAGTTCAGTTGGGAGTCGAGTCGAATCGAGTCAGAAATCGGGCGGAGTCTGGAGGACTGTCTTCGAAGTTTGGTAACGATTCTTGTATCCTTTTTGATTCATACATTTCAGTTATTTACTTTATATTTTTGAGCATTTGCTTTCCGTAATTTACTTTACAATCTTTCTCTTGATTGCGGAATATTTGTCCGATCGACCAATTGGTTGATCGAGTGACTAGTTATCTATGGTGTTGAGTCTTATAAGTTTCTTGCCCAGGTTTAGTTCACCTAACTAAATCTGGGGATACTTTCTTCTTATCAGAGGAAGTATTTTAGTGTATGACAAAGGCGTGGTGCCTAGGCCGTATAGTTTCAGGGAAGGTAAGCTAGAGAACCGAAAATGGACGTAGTCGATCGAGTGGTGACAGCCTCGGGCATCCTTTGTAGCCATCCACGTTAGCTCTAGTATGTTGGCATTAGAAGACCAGGGAGAGCCATTCTTCAATAGCGGGAATCGGTGCTTTGGTGCCCGAAGTAAAACTCGTACCCCAGTGATACTAGCCGTCTCAAGAGCTAGAGTATGAAATTAGGTTACCCCATAGTCTCCTTCGATACTCCAAGAACTAGATAGGTTATATTTTGTGTGTGTCATCCGTAGACTTAATATATCATATCTGTTATCAGATCTTACCCCCAAGAAGGAGAAGCTCAGGGACGGCCAAATCCGGTTGCCACTGGCTACCACACTGTCTCCGAGCGTCGCCACTTCGCCAGAGTAGACCACTCCACCACCGCCGCTGCACCATGCGGTCAGGGGTGGCCAGATCCACACCGGGGTTGGGGGGCGTTCGACGGCGGTGGGTTGGCGGGCGGACTTCACCCACGGTGACTAGCAGCGGTGGCGATGGCCTTCTCTCCTTCTTGATTCTGGGATATGATGTGTTAAGTTGATTTTGTTTTTGATCTATGGATGTCGATTTTGTTCTTGGTCTATGGATCGATCTCGGGGGTGATGGGGGGCCACTCAAAGCATCGGCTTGATTTGAGCCGATGCATCGAGCCAGCTTCCTTTTTTTTATTCGTGGAACCTCATGGGTGCCGGTCCTAAACCGACACCGATGGTTCCTCCCCATTAGTGACGCTTTTGTGGTGTCGGCTAGGAATCCGGCACCTATGTGGTGTTCTTAACCAGCACCAATAGGGTGCTCTATGCTAGTGAATGATGATGAATGTTGAAAAATGGATTCTTTATATATATATATATAGATCTGGTTGATTGTCACTGAAAAATATTACATATTAATTTTTTTTGACTTAATTTAGTGAAAGCTCATGTTGTAAAAAATAGATTTTTTCCATCAAATATTAGCCACAAGTAGTTTGCCTTTCCTGTTGAGTTGAAAGTTGATCTTTCTTCCTAAAAGTAAAAAACTAGCTGGAATTATGTTCTCTTTTAATCCCCCCTTTTGTTTAATTGAAATGATCAATAAAAATCAGGGAGAAAAATAGAAAATATGTATGACTGCTCTCAATCATGTATATATTAGGATTTATCTACGTAGTGTTAGAGTCATGGGTGTGCCCTATCGTCGTAATCAGCAGATAATAAGTCCAGAGGTGATCTAAGTTTGATAGTAGCAGTTGAAGAGTTGCAATCACTCTAGTCTCACAGAAGGACACATGAATTACCCATGTTCGGACCTCCTTAGAGATAACAGCCCTACTCCTGCTAGATTGTATTGGATGGAAGCAAGAATATGTTACACCTTAACACTCGTGGTGTGCGTGTGTGTTCTCTGGTGGCTACTTTGCTCTTGTGATCTCGCTTGCCTCTCTTAGGAGGCATTCTATTCCTAGTATACATCTGGTTCACACTAGGGTTGGCATTCGATAGCCTCTGTAGTTACATGCATCATTGCTAGCACTATTCTATCTACTCCACCTTTCATCGTGTTGTCTGTCCAGTTGCTCCTGATATGCCCCGTTAGCAAACTTCTCAAGCCACATTGTATAAGATGTTTGCTTTCTGCCGGAAGGAATGGGGGCAGGTGAAGATGCCCGATATGGGTAGACTGGATACGTCGAATCAACAACATTTGATGAGAATGACCCTGTGGCAGGCACGGGCATTTAAATATAAAATGACGGGGCAAAGGGTGTAGGTTACGCTCTTGCGCACATGCTAGCTAGTGTCATGCCCAGAATTTCCATCCAAAATTCTGGAGTTTTATTATGCGTAAATCCTCGTCCAGGAATCAACCGAGGCACACATGACATAGTTGATAATCAAAGTAATTGTTTACATAACGAAATTATTTATTACAAAGGCGAATGGTACCTCTCAAAAATAATAAAGTTCTAACAGCGGAAAAATAAACTAAGACGACATGACGAAACCCATTCTACGAACTTGACTAGGCTCCTACTTAATCCTCCAAGCAGTCCTCCTCACTAAAGTACTCTTCTGAATGATGATTGTTGATTGCAAGGTGAGTATATGAAATACTCCACAAGCCACACAGCAAATATGCAAGTGCACAGGATAACAAAGGATGGCATAATAGGGCTTAATTTGAATAAACAGCATTTAATAAAGCATTTAAGACAGAAGTAAAATATCAATAATTAATCAACATTATCCAACTCTATACCATTCACCAAATGGCATAGGCTCAATCACTCCAACCTGGAGCTAACCACGATTCATCCTTCAACAATCAAATTTAGTTAATATGAAACTAATCACAGAAAACATTGCTAGGCTCACCCTTAACCGTGGGTACGGCTATTCGAATAGATTTACTCTAGCCAGAGGTGTACCAATTTACCCACAAGACACAACTCCACAACACATCACTGTGCGCCTCAATACCACCACGGTATGTCGGAAAGGAGTTGTGACAGGATTATCCATGTAGCTTGCACAATAGGAGAGCCTCCCGCTGAACCTCCGGTCTCCGGTAGGGGTGATCAAGTGCCTTCCCACGAGACGGCTCGACGTCCGAAGCATGGTCTTATTGTCACTGCCATGTGTGGACTTATATCAGCCACAAACACGCCCTGGTGCCTCCTATTGAACTCGGCACACTTCAAACTCCTGCTATCCCATTCTATCTTGTGGTTAGCACGAGTGTTGCTTCGCAACAAGTAGTTTGCGAACCGGTCCTTAACTGTCATGAGCACCGCTAGCAACATTCACAACCCTGGTGCTCGCAACCCACCATTTGTCCATATTTTAGTAGACCATTAAATCATCCTTGCACGATCACAGTCGTACGTCGAACCATTATTTCATGTGAGTCTAGTAATTGTCAAGCCTTTAGTGATATCCTATTATTCTACAGTTTGTTAAGCATGGCTAAGCAGGGTCCTAGAGTTATTGTAGCTAACCAATAAATAAAACTAGCTAGTCACATTGGTCCCATAGGTATAATGTCAAGTAATCAAGTCAAAGAGGCCATAACCAAAGATTAGGGTTTCCCATTTCCGATGACATCCCAAAATAAATGCAGAGTTGAAAGGAAATATAGCTTTACACATAGGAACAATGTGCTCAAAGGGATTTAGGAATCTATGTGACTTGCCTTGCTGCTTTTCACAAGCCTCGGAACTCTCCTCGAGAAACTGCGACTCTTCCTGAACGTCGGCGGCTAAAGGCAATAAATAAAAATGAGCAAAACAGTACATCAACACATATGAACAGTATAATATTATATTTTTAATGGGTAGATCTTGATTTTTAAAGAATTTTGTAAGTTGAATCACCCTAAACGGAGTTCGAATGAATTAGTTATGAATTTTAGAAGTTTAAACCCTTTTAAAAGCATTCAAAAGAATTAATCCGATTTATTGCGTCATTACTGAATTAATTTAATTCGAGAAAAGCTTTATGGCGTCATCAGAGAGAGAGGGGGTGAATTGCTAGCTGACAGATGGGGCCCACCGGACAGAGAGAGGAGGGGACTCAGGTCCACGGTGAACCGAGTCCATCGAGGTCCACAAGGCGATCCGATGGTATAGATTTAATGTGACCAGATCGGACGGTCCAGATTGATCCAAGGTTTAAGATAGATAGGAGGGCCAGGATTTAATCTAACCTAGATTGAATGATGGAGATCTAATTTAACGATCTAAAGCCAAGATCTAATCGGGAAGATCCGACAGCTGAGATCAGATCGAGCAAACGACGGCTCGGATTAGATTCGAGCGGATTTGAGCTGGCACCTATGCGGCAGCCACGTCGACGGCCAAGTTGGCACAGACGACAGTGGCGACGGCGGCGGCACGGGGACCAATGGTCGCCAGCGATCGGCAGCGCGTGGCGAGGACGGGAACAGGTAGAGGAGATCACGGCGATGCTTACCGAGGGCAGAACGGCGAGGATTGGCGACGAGAGAAGCCGGCGGTGAGCTTCGGGTTCCCAACAACGATGGTGTTTCGGCGATCTTCGGCGGTCGAAGGGTGGTGGCCTAGCTTCCTTGGGCTCCGGCGAAGCTCACAGAGGCGGTGGCGAACGCTAACGGCGACGAAAGCAGCGGCGACACGCGACCGGGGCTTAGCGGCGGTGGCGGCGGAGCGAGCCCGAGACGTAGGGAGGCGGCTAGGGCTAGCTAGGGCTCAATCTAGTGCATGGGATAGCTCCTAGGGGTCTCGGGCTTGCTATTTAAGGCGGAGAGGGGCGGAGTCCGGCTCGGGTTCAACGAGATACGCGGCGGTGACGGATTAGGGATATGGTTCCGAATCGGTAAGCTTCGGGTCTCCTCAACCGACGGCGATAGGGCTCCAGTTTTCTTGGGGATAAGGTAGAGGAGGACCGGGGCTCCGTTTCCCCTCAACCAATTTGATCCGAGGCCAACCAACGCGAGCGGAATCTGTGGGATTGCGATGGCGGCGCTCTGGGATGAACAGGACTGTCCCCGCAAGAGGTTGAAGACGACCGACAGGTGGGGCCCACCTATCAGCGAGGCACGATCAACACGGCAGCCGCAAATCGTGGGCCGCGCGCGCGAGGGGAGAGGCAATAAGTCCACAGTAACAGGCCGAAAACGGCCCAAGTGCACAGGGAGGGGGTTTTTAAATCTTTTTCTTTTATTTTAATGCTGTGAAACCCATTTAATTCACCAAAAATACTTCCCTTAATCAAATAAATCCCAGAAAATTCCAGGAAGTAGATAACTAAGTAAAGAATTTTATAAAATTATTTTCAAGCCTATTTTCCTATAGATTTTTCTCTGATTTTATTATTTACACTCCTTGAGGCTTTTAATTTTAATTTCTAAAATCCCTTTTTCACATTTATTTTATATGGGGATAAATTCAGGATGTTACAGCTGGGGGCCTACCCTGCTTGGTGGTCGCCCTTTGACCTCACCCTTGTTGGTCGCGGCTGTGCTCGGGGGAAGCCGCATAAGCAACCCGGTGGAGCACTCCTTGTGGTGGGCCCGACCATAGATCGCAATCATGTAGGCCATGCTACACAACGGCTTCTATGCCCGTAATGCTGATACATACCTATTAAGGTTTAAATCTTGATGCCTATAAATATTATATAATGCTTTTAATATGATTTTAGTGAGGTTAACTAGTTGTATTTAGTCTTCGTATTTTTAAGCATGTTAGGGACGTATTCATATGTGAGCGTGGTGTTGCAATTGTGAGTATTGCATGAATCGGAGAGAAAAATCTATGTACTACAGGGCGAATTAAGTTGCCGATCATGGTCGTACATACAAGCGGCGCAGATTAATTGGGGCTAAGCCGGTTTTTAATTCGGCACGTGTGCGGGTGTCTGGAGGAAAGCGGATTATCAAAGCTAGGCACCCATCTGCATCTGCATGGACGTACTCGTCGCCGCTGACTGCATGCATGCATGCGTCCTGGCCTTAATTGGGTTTGGTTTGACTAAGCTAGCTTAATCCATTTTTGCATTGCATTAACTTACCGCGCGCTTAATACTTTTCAGGCAGCTAATATGCAACGCACACGGCTGCTGACTTAATTTGACCACATACTAATTGGCCAGAATATACGTGTATCTAGCTAGTTGTGCACGACCATCAACGCGTTATGTATATACGTTCGATCAGGAATTTTTCATTTGACAAATGAAGTCTAACTTCTAATACCTACATTATATTTATGGTCATTAAAATTTAAATCATTCTAGAGAAAAAATTAAGGTCATCCCTTCACGACTCTAATACTACGTAAATTACACCAATAATTAGTTAGAAAAATACATTCAATCGAGTTAACTTGTGCTACTAGAGAAGTGCATCTGGATATATAGGAGCAATTGCCTAACTCGACTGAACATGCATATAGTTGATTCATCTATACTCATTCAGTTGAGCGAGACTGAAAACTAAACGCATATATATGCATGGACCGGCCGGACGCCGGATATATTTTCTGGCCTAGTAAGCATATCTAGCATTGCATGCCGTCAGTTTATTACCTGCGCTGTCTGCTGACGTGTGCAACACCTATACTATATATCTAGCTCGCGGTCGCTAGCTGCGATGCATGCGCCGTTGGTTTCTTCAACTTTTGATTGGCTAGCTTGATATTCAAGTAATTTCCACTAGTAATGCCTTAAATTATTTATCTGACACATCCTAATCAACCTTGTGAACAGCGACTATTAATTATATTGGACATGCTAAAGCTACCTGTAGCATATATATGCACTGAAAGAGTGAAAGATATATATGCCTCGTTCCCGTTGTTTGAAAATGTCTCTTCTAGCACTGAAAGAGATGGAATTGTCCATAGATATTCTAATTATTGTGAGTTTATTTTCGCAATTTTTTATTACATTCTTGCAAACAAAAGAACCCAGGCCTTTTTCTATGTGTTTCAAAAAATCAAATAAATTTGAATATGTTATATTTATTTTAGACAGATATTTATTTTCTTTTTGAAGATTGAATTCTGCATATATTATATATATTGACACACTACAAGTACCCTTAGATCGACAAGATATTGACCGGTATTTATCAACGGACAAGCAATATCAAGAGAGTGACACATATATATGATCAGATCGAGCTCAGAAGATTTATGGATCAATTATTGTCCCTTCATGGAATTAACGTAGTTTTCACAACGACAACCCTAAAAAATCGCTTTCCAGTGTACATGTACCATCACTTTCATTTGTTTTAGGCAAATCGATCATATTTTACAGAGAAATGTACGTAGTTTTCACATATCCGGCCTAACACATATGCTTGTACACCCGCATTAGCTGTCATTTTTCCTGTAGGACATTCTTTGCCATTTTTTGACGTTTGTTAAGGTATTTTAGTTATCAGAATCAGGCGCCACCGATTCTCTCCCAATATATTCAAGGCTACTTTAAAATGCAGGAATTTTACAAAATTCCATGGGATTAGTTCAATTCCTACGAAAATCCACCATTCAAGTCTTGAGAATTTTGTGTATTACTACGTCATGCATGTAAGTATATTATACTAATTAAGTTATTTTTAATGTATATGTAATCTGCATTTTATGATTGCTACCTTGGCATACATATGCAAGACGGAAAGACCTGTAGCCGCTTCGGTTGTCCACAAATTCAACAAAGGTGGGGCCAAGAGTAACATATATGTGGGCCCATGGAAGGTGCCATATCATATATTTAGATTCCCGGGGGAACCACTAGCAAGAAAGGAACAGATTTTGTTGTGTCAACAGATGCAGTGTATATTTTTGCAAATTGCCAGCCGCCCAGCCCCATGCTTCACCCTCCAACTGCGACTGTTTTTCTTCTGTGATAGCTAGCTTGATTCTGCAGAAATGTAGCACTGCATGCGCATCTGAATGATTGCTGGCTGCAGATTGATATTTTGATGTATCATATATTCTTAATTTATGCATGCTTCTTTCCTTTAATTCCAATAAGAAGCATATATCACAATATGTATGCCTTTGTAAAATCAAAGTTAAAACAAAAGTAGCTAGCAAATTGTTCATCTAATATTGTATATGGATCAAACCAATATTCTTTTTACTACAGTGGGAAGTGGTTTGTAGTCTTGTTGGTTGAATTGCTGGGTTTCAATTTTCCTTTTACTACGCCCGGATGCGGCCAAATGGCCAATTAACAATTTTACTTCTTGTCAACCTTGCTATGCATTATTGCATGTTATTTAGGTGAAGGACGGCATTGCATATGATAGCTACAGTATGCATGTTATACACAGCTCAGAGCCCTTGCCCACTTTAAATTTCAATTACATTCTTTTGAATTCCACTAAATCAGCTCCTGTTCAAATATATCTTTCATATTCAAATTAATAACATTTCTACAAATATAATATAAAGTTGTATGAGAGAAGACAATTGAAAACCACAATTTCCATGTGTATCTTTACTCTTGTAAAGAGTTGGATGTGATAGCATGCTCTACCTCCCACTATCTAGAGGATGCTCTACATACGGTTGTATGTATGTGCGTATCCATCCCTCCTTCTCATTGTCTTGTATTAAGAAGCTGAAACCATAAAGTAGATGATCACAGTTGACAGTATATATCCATATAGTTAATGTCTTGGGAACTAGAGAGAATAATTAGTTTGTATTTATTATAAATGTTGAAGATAGAGGAAGGAAAAAAATCCTTAATTCTTTATGCATCCCTGCCTTATATTTTGAAAAAAGAAAGTTCGAAAAAGTCATATAGACCTCATAGTTGAGGAGAAGGGAGTATATAATTATGTATTTTTTGAAATTGGTTTCTAAATGGTGTCACAATCGACTAGCGTGCTTGGGAGGGAGGCAAAGTCGTACCCGTAGAAATTTGGGAAGTTTGCAGTTGGATACTAACAGGATACAAAACCAATTGTGTTATAGGTGGCTAATTTTTGCATTTTTGTTTTTGACACTATATAGTGTACTTATTTGCCACAGGTACTACGATGGTATGGAAATAAATATGACAAGTTACATCCTTTTAATCTGACATCTTTAATTTCTTCAGTATACCTCTTTCGGGATGTTTATAGATATCAAAGCAAAGTAGTACTAACTTTTAGGTGCGGCCAAATGTGAAGGCCAGATCTTTAATTTGGTTTATTTGGCATTGTCAGGCAAATGCAGAAACTTGCTTCACCTAATATTAATTTGGTCTGCTTAAGATTGTAAACTTTTTTCTCCGTTGAACTTTGCAGCTACCTACAAGATCTTGTGGAGTGTAATTTGCATGTGTGGTTATAGATATTTCAGTTAACAAAACGTACATACATGCATGTCGTCAGGAGACGGCATTCATCTCTATGTTTGTAGGCATAATTATTAGAAACCAATGAGCTAGAGTCGAGTGGTCGACCTCATGAACAGATCAAGATCACGACGAGTATATGTAGGGTTTTCGGTCACGATTACACTACTACAAAACTGCTCAATCGTACCGCTTTATCAGTGTCGGTTATGAAAAACCCGGCACTGTAGGTGGTTTTCCACCCACATACCTGCCCCATGTCCTCTGTGGACAAAAACGGCACTGATGACACCACATCAATACCGATTCATTAAAAAAACTAAAACTGATCAGTACGGTTAATTAGAAAAACCGACACTGATGTGTGGGATATCAGTATCGGTTTTTCTAATTAACAGGCACTGATAGAATTGAGCTGATCGAAAAGCCGACCAATCTACAGCTCCCTTATCTTCCCAGCCACAGTGCTCTTTCTCTCCCTTATCTTCCCAGCCAACCTTTTCCTCTCTCTCCCTTATCTTCTTATCTCCAACTTCCCTAGCTTCCCCGCTCGCGGCGGCGGGCGTGCAGTGGGGGAGCGGCGGTCGTGGCGGCGGGTGAGCGATGGCCTCGGCGGCGAGCAGCGACCGAGCAGTGGCCTCAGCGGCGGGCGAGCGGCGGCTAGCGAGCAACAGGCGAGTGGCGGTTGGCAGCGACCTCAATTCGCTCGAAGCTTGGCTTGATTTGAGATGGCTTGTTTTTTTTTTGACTTGTTGGACAACATTAGTGCCAGGTACCACATCCAGCACTGATTGGGACATCTTATCAGTGCCTCTAAAGATGTGCCGGTTCCAAAACCGGTACCGTTGTTTCTTTGGAACCGGTACTAAAGCCTATTTCTGTGGTAGTATTAATTATCATGTAGTAGATATCAATAACTTGCTAGCATAGTTACTTATCTTAATCACATATTGATCGTATTCTTCCGGTAGGCATCTTTCTTTTAGATGCTTCTAGACTAGTATGCTTATGCATGTCAAAGCAACTTAACAACCGCTCAAAAGATTGCTAAATGGAAGCGAACTAACGGACGAAATAATTGAAGCTACCTCTAAAACACTAATCTAATGTCGTCAGACAGGACAATTAGTCAGTAAATTAATTAGGCATAAATACACCTCAAGAGGGCATGCATTTGCGAGATAGTGATTGCCTGTGAAAGGAAAATCTAGGTTTAAATTCGCCATTCGCTGTCAAGACGTTAGTTTATGCGCGACGCGATGGGCAATGGAGCCCTGATAGTATTGTTTTTTTCTGAAATAAAACCCTGGTAGAATTGACCTTGCTGGAGAGGCTAATTAAGATCGTCTGAAAACTGCTATACTCCAATGGATTAACTATTTATTTTCCGGGTTTTTGTTGTATATATAGAGTGTGACGCATTATTATTCCAGTGGTTGATCCTGTGTTACTACGTTTAAGTTTTGTCTTGTTTTGTTGAGCTGTTCTCAAGATTGTTTATTCCAATTAATTGCAGGGGCCAGAGGTTTGCAGCTTGCGGTTTAACTAGCTTTTTTTACCTTTAAGTAATAATAGTGATGCCGGTTTGGTTGGTGCATATATTGGGAGTCTTCAAATTAATATATCTGGTTACCACTCACCAGTCACCACTAAGGTTTAAACCAGAAAATAACTGTTCTATCCGTCTCAAAATATAAGGATTTTTAGAGTTATACATAGATATTAAAATTTTAGATAAAATTAAATATTAGATTGTTATGACTGGTTGAGATGATGATGTAGGTAGAGAAATTATATGGAGAATGATTGTGATTGGTTGAGAAAATAATAGGTGGAGAAGTTATTATATTTTGAGATAAAATTTTAATACAAGTTGTTATATTTTGATGTGGATGAAGTACGAGTTATAAATACATGTTAATATAATCTAGCTCTGGTTTTCTTGGTATACATTATTGGCTACAATACATAGTTTTTCTTGGTCACTTTATTTGAGGATGAACAAAAGCAGTTTAGTTATCCTCCAAAAGCAAATCTGGCTCGAAAGCTTAGCTGTAGATTAAACGCAATATGCAGAGTCGCAGACACGAATTGCGCGGCAGTATCTGTCGACTGTTGAAGCAAGAGGAATCTTGCCGTTTGTGGTGCGCATTGTATGAGTATCTGTGCTAATATCTAGCTAGAGCCGGGTCAACCTGACGTAACTACTGGAGCCCATCTCCATTGTTTGCTAAAGGAAGCTAGCTAGCTAACAAACTGAAAATTGCTGCTTAATTACCTCGATCGATCGATCTTGCTCACACATAAATTAAAGTCAGATAGATCTTCAGCACCAGAAAGAAAGATTATTGGGCCCGTATGTTCGATCGCGGCAAGATCACGAGCAGCCATGCCATTGGCCGTGTGGGTCAACCGGATACTTCGTCTTTTCTAATGTTTTATGTTGGTATGTGTCTCGTCAGCTTCTGAATTTGGCCCTACAGCTAGTCCTCCCTGCATGATTACAGTTAAACAAGGAAAAATAATGGCATTAGGGAGTGTACTATGTGTAGACTAATACATTAGAGAACTGGAAATTAAAGTTGACAATCTAGTTGCATACATGCAGTGCACACCACCGGCCCAGCCTCTAGATGGTTACTAATTTTCGTATGATGACTTGATGATTTTCCTAGGAACATATCACATATGTAGTGTCGGCCGAGAGATTCAGTTAGTTGGCTAGCTTTAGTCTGGTGACCCATGAATTGTCTTGCAGAGGACAAAGTTAGGACTGATACTATGTCACTTTCCTAGCTAGCTACAGTATGTCACATGCCCTTCCATGCCATGGATAAATTAAAGAGATCAAAAGATAGAATTTTTTTTAAAATTATTATTATTTATTCCTTTTTTGCAGAAATATACCATAGCTTGGAAATTTTGCAGATCTATACCCCGCCGATGTTTGAAAAATTAGTAGAAAGTAAAAATAATTTAGAAAATCGGCAGGAGTCATGCCGATATTTCAAAGCTCAGCGGGACTCCTACCGATAATCCAAATGTCGGCAGGACTCTCGCCGACCAATGGAATATCGACAGGATTTTCTACCGATATTCCATTGGTCGGTAGTTTATTTTTTTGGTTATGGACATTTTGACATGCCGATATTTTCATACCGCCATTTTTAAATTGACATATGGAGCGGTTATGCATATTGTGACATGGTTGCACGTTTACTACTAGTACTATGATAGCACAATTGACATTCGTTGATAACATTGCAATGGTAGCACAAATGACATCGGTTGATAGATGCACAGTGGATATGCATTCGATACATACAAGGGTTGTACAATTTTGTAGGAGTATGCCAGAGGACTAACAACAAACTTGATTGATAGACGCAACGTTTGGAAATATTCTCGATCTCCATGGTTGCTGGGTGGCTATCGACGCCCTCTCTGGCGTGTAGATTAGTTTCGACATTGTTCCTCCTTCGTGTATACTCTGATACTATTTTAGCCTCGGTGACTCTTCTGCCTTCATAGTTGGGTTGCACCATATCAATCCACGAAATGAACACATACATCCTTGGATTTTCCTGTGGAAAGGGTATTAGTTTAATAATTGTTGTAACATGATATGAAATTATGAGTGAGATGTAAAACGAAATCATCGTCTATGTTTGGGCAAATGAAGTATCTCCTCCCGTAGATCCCTTGTGCGAAGCATGTTGTCACCAGATAACAATCTCTACATGCACACTTGGGACGCTCAAACCATTTAGGCAACCCAGAGGATTGTGTCTCCAGTCTAAGCTAGCAACCTCGACTCATCGCTCGTGCTCCTCCATGGCACGCATGTATTGTGACCTTGTTTCAGACCGCGTTATCATTCTACCATCAGACGGCGGTCTAGCCGTGTCAATCTATTTCGTGAATGCACATATCCTTAGCTTTTCCTATGTAACCAAAATTGTTTTTAGTTGGTACGGTAGGTTAACTAATGATACGAGTGATCGATGAATGAAAGGTGCGATTGGAACTTACAACGAAGTCGTTTTCAACGTTAGGACAAGAAAAGTACCTCATCCCCAGAGTGTCTGGTTTTAGGGATGTTGCAACCTGGCATCGGTCACCGTACGCGCACTCCAGACGATCGGTCCATGGAGGGAGGCCTAGAGGAGTAATTGTCCAGTTGATTCGTTCGGCCTCCATTTGGTGATCGTATGTCTCCTTTCTACGAATGTATTGAGATCTTGTTTCGCTAGGTGTATACCACCGTCTTCCATCAAATTGGAGATTCTCCATGTCAATCCATTCAATATATCCACACATTCTTATGTCATTCTGCGAACAAATATATTAGTTGTATTTGAAGTTTGAGATTAACTCGAAGAAATCTTAGTACAAGAGAAAGTGGTAGTAAAGACATACAATCGATTCCTTGTTAATGTTTGGACATAGGAGGAATCTCCTCCCACGAATGCTTGGCAGTCGAGCTATCTCCAGTTGGCAACGATCACCGCAGTGGCACAAGAGAAAGTCTGTCCAAGGTTGGATGAGATCTTCGAATGGATCTGTCCTCCAGTCAGGATGTTCATGGCCCCAATGTCTAGATATCATTAGGTGTTGTAATATATTAGAACGGAATGAGTAGGGATGGATGAGGATATGGTAAAACAATCGCTTTAAATAGAGATACCGGCCTGGTGCATGGAGAGTGTGGCCACACCGCACTAAGTCTACTAATGCGCCAATGCCGTGAAAGTGAAAGTGAAATAACATGCACGCAGCTGTAACTATGCGATGAAAACTACATGATATGCACGCGCCAAAAGGTGCTAGTTAAAGGTGAAGCACGTAGGCAGGCGAGGGGACTGGATGGTGCCGAAAGTAGGGTGTCCTGTTTCGCGGGTCCGATGTACTAGTTGCATAGGATGCCCGTTGATTGCGGCTCGATGGTCACACAAAAACCGTGCTTGGTTCAATAATCACGGCGAGAGTTGATTGCCGCATCATCATGCCAGATGCCTATAAAAGGGATATATGGCCACGCCCAATGTTCTCATGCGTCCTGTCGACAGGTAGTGCAAGGGACATAGTGGTGAGAAAAGGAGAGATCTTAACTAGGTACTCTACAGAGTTCAAGACTAACGAACTAAGGTTGGGAGCTTCAATAGGTTTGAACACTTTGCAAATCTCCCTAGTATTTACTGTCCTCGGTGCCTTCTTTTAGAGATGCGATGGCACTAAGCAAACCGACATGCTGATCATGTATGATGCACTTGGTCGTTCACCAATAACACCTATGTTCAAATTCCACAAAAACCATAACCATATGTCGCGGTTCTTGCTTTCAATGAAAGCAAAAGCCAAAGGGGGCAAGTTGATTGTTGGCATCAACTGCTATTGCAGTCATCAACGTCCCAATCAAATGTACCACCTATGCACATCAATGGTCGACAATAACAAAAAGCATTTATGCATGAACCAAGGGAGAAGAATGCCCGCTTAAGAATTTTGCATCCAGCTTGGCATACTATATCTGTTTCAACATGGTTGATATTATCGGTAAAGTGGGAACCAGCGGTCCCACCACCGGCGGCTCGGGGCAGCCTGGCACCACGTGATCACACAGCCAAGGGCCACACGTACAACTCACGGCAACTACGAAGTCATAGCAGGGGGGGCCAAGTCCAGGTTGCAAGGCCCCGAGCTCGTGGCTTCGAGGGTTGAGCTCGGGGTAGGTTCTGAGTACGTGGCCGTGTTGGCCGTGCTCGAGGGACAACCCTGCCCTACCTCCGAGGTTGACCTTCCCGAGCAGCTCGGGTTTGGCACGGAGGCAGGGGCATTGATGACGATGCGATGGAGTGCGATGCCTCGCTTCGGCCTTCCTACACCTCTCCAATTAAGGGCGATGGGACGTATATCTACTGGGCGTGCAGCGTGAGGGATAAGACAGCTCTATACCCCACGTTGTGTGCCATCATCACGCTTTTCTGGCATGGGGCGTGGGCTGGCAGGCGACGCGGTTGACTACCGCGCCACCTGCCCACAACTCACTGTGTCCCACCTATTGCTGCAGGAGGCTGACCAGAGGGGCCCACAGCCAGCGTGGCGAGCACAATCTTCCCCGGCAAGCACTCGACGGCCACGCCCGGACGTGTGGCGAGCAACCGTCCCCTCTCTCCAGACCTATTCCGAGAAGGGCCCCCAGGAGGACAGGCGACCGAGCCCACCGGTCAGCGGAAGATATGACCAACCATACCTAATTCTGTAGTGACGTACGTGATTTCCATAATTCAATAATTGTGGTATTCCCCCAAGAGCTACAAGAAGAGAGCCAAGGCCAGGAATGAGAGGGGATCGGATTGAATCCAAAAAACAAACTTTAGGAGCCTAAGTCCTGTAAACGCTTCTCACAAACCACCAAGAAACCAAGAACACCACAGGAGTAGGGTATTACACCACCGTGCGGTCTGAACCTGTATAAACCCTTTGCTGCATCTTCTTATTAGGAGTCCAACGCTAAATCAAACGCATTCACCCCCCGGCTGAACTCACAAAGGGGGTCCCGTTGGATCCTTGTATATAGTGTACGCACACCGACAAATATATGTACCCGGATTTCATTCCTACAAGACATGAAGGCATGGAAGCAAGTTGTGATATGAATCTTCAAATGTACCGAATCTCATCTATAGAGCCTTCTGCTTTGTCCTCCATGCTTTCGCATAATTGATTTTGTATTGATATCTGTTTGCGATTATTGCTATGATTGCCTCGGGCTCATAGTCCAGGTTCTGCACAATCTCTTTGTATATGGTTCTAACAATGAACATCGATGTCAGGTTTCGATGAGTCATCATGGTGTTCGTTGTTGTTGCAATGCATGTGTGATGCACGACTATGAAACACAACTAGTCATTTTCCCATTTCGGCTTGTATGCATGGACTCTTGCAGGACAGACGTCATTCTCGCATGCCACATAGTACACTGTGGACATTGATTTCATCACAAAGAAATCTTTACGTATTGATATTGCCCAAGCCTTCACTGCATCTTGCAATGCTTCCTTAGTTGGGTACATCGACTTTACCTTTATTTCATTTTCATCGTAAACCCAACCTGCATCTCTACCCTCCATAACAGCGAGCTAACAGAAGTTATCCGTGCTCCACTGCATAGGGACCGGTCATATGTTCACTTTCTCTTCATCGTCAAAATCATCCTCACAAACAGCTATCCCTTCCTCAAATTCTTTATCTTCTCTCTCAAGCACTTCTAGCACACTAGGAATATAGTCCCCTTCATCAACCACCCCTTGTGGCTATCGTCCATATATAGCATCAGGCACACTTGGTTGGTCATTGCCGAGGTTAATATTTGCCAACGGGTTTTGGTTACTCTTCCCAATATCAGTACACTCATCTCCTACTACACCCTTCTTCTTTATACACTTCTTGGTCAGGTTGTGAAGGAGGATGGACCCTCTCATATGCCTGAACAAGTAGGACTCTCTCCTAACCTTTCTCCAGTGCTCTTGTTACTTACATCCTCCAAAATCTTGTATTTACCACCTTTGGTAATTCACAAAAGTACCCACCTTCTACCTAATTTGACCGACAATATATTTTTAGTTCAATCTCTCCTTGATTCATATTGAAGGTATGATACAACCATTTCATTATATTGGACAATAATCGTTTTTCTGGTCTACTAAGACTCCGAACTATACTTGGAAAGTTACTGAGAACTACACAATCCTACCCCATCTCCATAACAAATGTTGAATGACACTCGCTCGGTCATGCCTACCAATTATACATTTGATTCACTATTATTAGGAATGTCTTCTCATAACATAATCTACACAGATATCTTCTCAGATCTAATAACATTCACTTTACTACTAGTCATATCTACCTCTTCGAACTACGTATATTATGGTACTGTTTGAAATAAACTTATTTAGAGTACTAATAAGTTTTAAAATAGAGTCCAACTAAATAACCCTAACTAATATTGGAAATTAACTTTTACTACCAATATTTTTCTTCTAACTAAAATAAAACTAATTTCTAAACTACCACATCTTAAAAATTGTGATAAATAATTACCTGCTTCGTCAATCTAGACCTTCTCTTCCTCTTCTCTCCTCCCCTCCCCCTCCTCCTTTCTTCCTCCCTTCTCCTCCCCTCTCCCTTTCTATTTCTCCTCTCTGTCCCTCTCCTCACTTCTCTCTTTCTATTTCTTCCAAATGAGAACAGTGCCTCGACTGGGAAGGTGGCAGCCAAATATAAAGGCCCATGCCAACCGTTGGAAGATCGGTAGAAGCCCGTGCCCTCTACCGATCTTCCAAAGGTCGGTTTCGTCAGCAGGGGACGTGGGCTCTTGCTGATCTTCCAATGGTCGGCCTCGCTGACGTAGCCACCCTACCAGTTTTCCAAACATCGACAAGGGTATAGATCTACAAAATTTTCAAAACATGGTATATTTCTGAAAAAAAGATTAAAAATAATATTTTTAAAAAAATTCTTGAAAGATACATGTTTCAGCATCAGTGGTGCTCGCTGGGTTTGGCTATAGATTTTGCAATAAAAGGAGAAGGAGCTTGACCATATAACAATAGAATATATGCTTAAGTGTTTACTTTAAACAAGATTAATTTGTTTTCGTTTGACTATTTGACAAGGCATTATGCTATATTAGCTGAAAGCTAGAGCTTCTCCAAGAGAAAGACCATCTCACTCTTCATCCTTAAAAAAAATACTCTCCCTCCGTATCAAAAGGATTTTATTTTTTGCTATGCATATAAACATTAAACTTTTATTTCTAACTATGCACCCAAATAAATATTTTTTTGGACAAACGGAGCAGCAAACATGGGAGGTCTCCAACAGAGCTTCCAAATGAACGACAATCCCATTTGGCTGCCAAGTCGTTCAACCGGCTAGCTAAATTTGGCCACTGGACTTAGAGCCGGCTCTCTATCTCCCTTTTTTTTTCTCTCTCTTATGGTATGGAGAGTGGAATATGGACTATGGAGAGCTTATTTGAGTATATAGAAATATGGAGATAAAATTAATCAATTGGATACAGAGAGTTTGTTGGAGTCTACTGAAATATGAGAATATTATGAAAGAAAGAACTCTATATAAAGATATCGAAAGCCAAATTTGACAATGCTCTTATAGAAGCTCTAATTATGTACTACTGAGATATGGCTATAAGCAGTGGCAGAGATAATTATCCAATCATCTTTTTTCTTTAAAGAAAAGCTGCAGTTGTGCATGCGTTGTGGACCAGCAAAACATTCCTGTGATGGGCTGGGCCTTCTGATTTTCGTCCCTTGATTGGAACTTTTTATTTTTATATTTTTTTAAAAAAAATATTTACAAAAGTATATTTTTATTTCAAAAATATACTCTCAACGTTTTCTGAAAGTACTTTTTTTAAAAAAACGCATTTTTAGAGAGTGATTTTATGACGTGATAAATGGCCGTGGACTGAACGGCCAACGGCTGTCTGCTCTTTTATAGGTGACCCTCTTGTCATCTTTTCAGAGAACGGTTTATTTCAGCTAGGAAGCCACTTGCAAAATATATACTGATTGATTGACAGCACAGAAGCAGATTTAATTTGTTTGTACAGACATTGATTGGGGATCAGGAGGTCTCGAGGTGGACGACGACGACGACGATTATAAGCTAGAAGCAGCAGAGGATCGATGATATTGATGAGATGGATATATGTGATCAGTAGTCGGTGGTGGGCAGCTGCTCGTGCGGGCACTGGCCGATGAAGATGATGTCGTAGATGAGCGCGGCGATGGCGACGCCGACGAAGGGGCCGAGCCAGTACACCCAGTGGTTGTCCCACACTCCGCTGACGACAGCCGGGCCGAAGGAGACGGCGGGGTTCGTGGATGCGCCGTCGAAGGCGCCGCCAGCCAGGATGTTGGCGCCGACGATGAAGCCGATGGCGATGGGCGCGATGACTCCAAGGTCGCCCTTCTTGGGGTCCACCGCCGTGGCGTACACCGTGTACACGAGGCCGAAGGTCATGACGATCTCGAACACCACCGCGTTCCAGGCGCCGACGCCCGTGGATAGCGAGAAGGCGCCGACCGCCGCGCCGCCGGTGGCGATCTTGAGCAGGAGGCAGGCGATGACGGAGCCGAGCAGCTGCGCCACCCAGTAGACGACGGCCTTGAGCAGGCTGATGTTGCCGCCCACGAAGGCGCCGAAGGTGACTGCCGGGTTGACATGGCCGCCGGAGATGTTGGCGCCGACCGCGACGGCCACGAAGAGGGCTAGGGCGTGCGCGAGGGAGGCGGCGATGAGCCCCACGGGCGTGGTCGCGTCGCCGTCCGTCAGCTTGCCTGCATGCCCCCCAATTAATTAATCAATTATTGGATCGATATTATATATGCATCATGATGGATATGAGAAGAAGAAGAAGAGGTGCATGCGTGCTTACTGAAGGCCATGCCGGATCCGGAGCCGCGAAGACGAAGATGAACATTTTGCAGGTGGGATAAACCGTTCTTTAGAGGATGGCAAGGAGACCGCCCGCAAAAGTGTCGGTCTCGTGGTCGGTGTTTTTGCAGATGGCTCTCTTGCCGTATGTAGAGGACCGCCTGCAAAAGAACAGATGGCTGTCGGTCGTCCAGCTCACGACTGTCTGTTGCATTATAAAATCATCCTCTAAGAGAGCGTTTTTCAAAAAAGCGTCCTCCTAGATAGCATTGGAAATATATTTTGTAAATTTTTAAAATAAAAATATACTTTTGTAAATATTTTTTAAAAAAATATAAAAATAAAAAAATTTGATTTGTTGCTCCCTGTGAGAGAAACACGGAAACCAGAGCCCAATTCGAGCTACTTTTTTTTCATTTTGAGCTCGCGACATGTTCCAAGGATCCAAGTTACATATGCAAGTACATCTTCTATGTAACAATATCACTAATGTATAGCATGCAAAAAGGATATCATTAATCTTGCTTGCCACAAATTTTGGTAGATGACAATCTATACTCAAGTCTGTTTCATGTCACATGCTTAAATAAACTATACAAATTTGACAGATCGATGCATCTCTGTCCATTTTACCATTGTGATGTTTTCCATTTAATTGTAACCTATAGATATAGATAGGAAATACTCCTATTAACTAGCAACAGTTTTTTTAGCTGACGAACTCGTGCACAACACCATCCACTTCGATCATGCTACACCCGGGCACCTTGCCCACGCCTTCCTCCCTCATCCTCCCCCTCACCAGCGCGCCGCGCCCGACCTCGCCGCCGCGCGCCAGCGCGCTCGCCGCGAGCACGTACGCTCCGCTGTCGCGCTGGTCGCACCGCACCGCCTCCCTCGCCGCGCGCGCCGCCGCCTCGGCGTCGCCGTGCAGCCGGCAGCCGGACAGCAGCGCGCCCCAGACTGCCGCGTCGGGCATCATCGGCATCGACGCGATCGCGTCCTCGGCCTCCCGGAGCCTCCCCGCCCTGGCGAGAGCGTCGACGAGGCAGCCGTAGTGCTCGATCCCCGGGACGACGCCGTGCGCGCTCGCCATCGACTCGAACTCCGCCTTCGCCTCGTCGGCCATGCCGGAGTGGCCGTACGCCATCAGGATTGCGATGAAGGTGACGTTGTCCGGGCTTAGGCCGTGAGGCTTCAGCTCGGAGAACAGGGTGACCGCCTCTCGCCATTGCCCGTGCACTGCATGGCCAAGCATCATGGAGTTCCAGGACGAGAGCTTGGCCAAGCCCCGCGATCTCGACGCGTCAAACACCTCGCGTGCCTTGTGTACGGCGCCGCACTTGCAGTACATGTCCACGAGGGCGGTGACAACGAGCGCGTTCACGGCGACATCGCGCTTGTCTATGTAGGCGTGCACCCACGCGCCCTGCTCCAGCGCGCCGAGGCTGGCGCAGCAGCCGAGGACGGTGACGAGCACGTTGCCGTTCGGCTCCACGCCCTCCGCCTGCATCGCCGAGAAGAGCTCGACGGCTTCGTGGAACCTCGAGGCGCGGGAGTAGGCGCTCGCCATGGCGCTCCACGTCGCGACGGTGCGGGACGGCATGCCGTCGAACACGGCCCGCGCCTCGTCGACGCGCCCGGCCCTCGCGAGCGCCACGATCGCGCTGTTACACGCCACGGCGTCGAACGCCTCGCACCGCCGGAGCAGCGCCAGCGCCTCGTCCGCGGCGCCGCACGACGCGTACATGGCGATCATGGAGTTGCGCACGTACGCGTCCCCGGCGAGGCCAAGCTTGAGCACCATGCCGTGGAGCCCCGCCCCGTCGCCGGCACGGCCGAGGCGCGCGTACGCCGCGAACAGAGACGGGAACGTGCGCCGCTCGGGCGGCGTCGGCGACCCGAGCATGTCAACGAACAGCGCCACGGCCTCGTCCGGCCCCGGGCCGTCGGCCAGCGCGCGTATGGCGGTGTTCCACATGAACGCGTTGGGCCTCGGGTGATTCCTGACGAGCCGCGCGGCGTAGGCGGCGTCGCGGCCGTCGCCGGCGCAGAAAGCGACGGCGCGGCTGGCGGCGATGGGGTCCCAGGCGAGGCCGGACTTGACGAGCGCGGCGTGGAGCTGGCGGAGGTGCGGCATGGTGGCGCATTGCGTGTGCAGGAGGGTGAGGGCCGGGTGGGAGGCGAGGAAGGCGGAGATGGAGGCGGACGAGGGGAGGAGAGGAGGGCTGCTCGCCGGCGACGAGCAAGCGCGCGCCTGCAATGGCGCCATTGGGGTGTTTTGGATAAGGTCACTTCACTTGTGGCCTATGAGGACGGATTGAACTGAAATAGCTGCCTATTGGGCTGGGCCTATGTGAGTTGGGCTTTTCTTAAGTAGGACAACAGAGCTAGCAAGTTAGCGATATCCATGAAAAAGCCAGTTTCTTTCACATCCATGCAAAATTCTTAGTCACCACAAATGTCAAGATATCAGTTATCATTGTTCAAGAATGGTGTTCACAAGATTCAGCATGGCAACAAACTGAAACATCTAAGAAAAGTCAGATAGAACTAGAATTTTTTTTCAGTCAAATGTTACAGTAGCGATTCCATACTTCACCAATAGCAGAAATGCTGCTAATCAAACTACATCCACGGGAATTTCGATGCTAAGAAACTTAACTTGTCAAACAAAGATGTAGCTAGCTTTTGCTGTCGCTTGTGTATTCCAGAGTTCTCTTCTCATGCTACTACTACAATGCATCTCCAATGCCCAGACTCAGTTCAGTAAAAGAATCCGCCCCTCACCTTTTAATGACTAACAACATCCATGCTGGGATGACCAAAAACAATTTACAGTTTGCAGCAATCATTGTCTACTCTTGGTGTTGCTTGCCAAGAATCATAAAAACCAGCATTTGCATCTGCGCAGGTCTTGCGGACCTTCAAACCATCTGTCCCAAGACTGACAAGCAGGCCCAGTAGTTCTGCAGCAACAGAAAGAAATGGCATATGAGTTTTGAGGCAGAGATATTTGGATAAATTAAAGAATAGGATGTTTCTGTTTTTACATTGGAAGTAGAGGATCTGCTTTGCTTTCCGTTGTTACCATAAGCCTGATAAAGGTTAACATCGCAATCAGTATCCAACAGTAAACCACCACAAAGATGATTTTTAAGCAGGAACACTAGAGCATAAAATGTCTCAAGTAATATTGGAATTGGTGAAGTTCTGTTCTAGAACATACTCTTGCAATGCTGCTGACACCTTATCCGTTTTATCAAGCTCTTCAAGTTCCTCCTGCATGCAATGAAGTCGCACCAAGAACATTACGGGTTCAGTAGGGAAGGGGGAACCAGAAACATTTAAAGGAACAACGACCATCCTTTCCACTGTACAGAAATCTATGAAAAAAGAATCCTTACCAGATGTACAAATAAAGAATGGAGAAGGAACAAATCTAGTCCACGGAAGCACCATTGATAAATTTTTAAATGCTTTAATTTGGCAACTTGTGCTTTATTCTGCTAACCAAGTAGCTTTCTACGTTTCATTCCTTTAATGTGCAGCTAACGTACAAAGTGGGCTATTAGTAATAAATTTGTCAGAATTCAAGAAGCATCTCTTTTCATTGTACACAAAGACGGAAAGAGATTGGCCATACGTTCGCACTGCAATCCAATCTGTTCCAAAATGCAATCAGAGCAGCCTAAAGCAGAAGATTGTTTATAGGTTTAATACAAATACAAAATATTGTGACTTAGCAATCAAAATTGTAATGATTAACACCAAGGCCCAAGGGGATCATAAGTTCCTAACAAGTGAAAACCTGAGATAATAGTATTATTAGCCGTAGTTTTTAGGTGATGAAAACCCAAGATTTCTGTTTGGTTATGTCAAGAAAGTTTGTAGTCCAATGCTGGTGTCATCATGTGGGGCCTCCGGTACACCAAGCACAAGAAGGAGGCAGCAAACTCTACTTACAGATAAGTTGTATAAATTAGGAATTGTTTAGATAAGTTGGTTAGGTTCAAATAACTGTAGATGAGTTGTGTTCACATTGTTAGGGTGACTTACCTCGGTATAAGGGCAATCGTGGCAGCCATTAAGGAAAGTAGTAAAAAATCTGATTACTCTATTCACTCTCTCTCATCCCTGCCTCCTCGGCGCGGCACTGAGCACGGCACCACAGCCACACTGTTGAGATCCAGGGCCACATCCAATTACTTTGCATGACTATGCACCAAATCCCTCCCATCAACATACCTGCCTGTGACAGCAGGTCATCTTCATGTGCTCCAAATGTCTACGGTTTTGGTTTTTCTTTCAGTGCGAGGAGCTTCGGGGTGTGTCCGTTAGTGCAAGCCATACTTACTGATACAAGTATGGCAGGTTACAGTGAACCCACTTTAGTTCATTTTCTTCAATTATAGATGAATACATTTGATGACAACTTAGGTGGGGAGTGAAGCATCGAACCATTGATTATTTGAAGTGGGTTTAGTGGGCTGTGACCCACTAAATTAGGTGCCCAGCCATACTTTGGAGCGTGTGGCCATGGAGCTCTTCAGCAGACATGGATAGCGAATTACTAAAAATCTTTGCAATCATTGGGATTTTTTTCTTATGCTTATTACCTTTTTTTAATCAAAGTGATTTTATAGATTTTATATAGCAAGTTTGTGACAAGTACGGTTATACATATCCCAGGTACATAGGCTGCGTGAGATTTTTTCCATTATCTAAAATAGGTTGATAAATACCTACTAGTCCTTGCTAGCTTTATTGGCTACGTACTTTACTTATTCAGTTAAGAATGTTAAACTTAACAGTACATTACTGCAAAGGTCACTTTCCTATCTGAGTATGTGACAGATCTGATGTTGACAGAAAAATAAAAGAAGAAAACTTCGACCAGTGAGAAGGAATGAGAACTACACTGTGACAGTGTACCAATCATAACAGGATTTACCACAAAAAATAAAACAGAGTGCTATATTAGGTGGTTCATTACATTGATGCCACAGTTGACTTCTTGTTATTTCATAGACTACAGTAGGATGTTGATAACAACATTTACTACCAAAGAAGAACTACATTTGCATTACAACTTGTACCTTGTGCATACGGAAGATATTTAGCACAAAACACAAACAATTTTATAGAACAAACAGACAAACATTCTTCTTAGATGATTATTCTCCTTCATCAGCAAAATCTTGATTACTCAATAGTGAGAGTACAGGAACATGATAGTATACATTTGGCCTCTAATTCTAAGAACTTACTGATTAAGCATATTGAATGATGCACAGAACTAAAAAAGTTAGCTGACAGGACAAGTTTCTTTTATTTTATAATTAAAGAAATTACAATTGTCATGATTGCAAGGGGCAACAATGTCAAAATGTTCCTTACACATCACAAGTGCTGTAAAACAAAACAACATCAGATAGAGCTATCAAGTAACAGAAGATAACTAATCCATGAAAATTAAGAGAATTCAGTGGTATTTTCCGATGGTAGCAGTGAACAAATTGCCCAGTTTTTATGAGTCATTGTAAGGTTTTGCAGCAATCAATATCATTTATTGTTTCATAAATCCTGAGTAGTACTAAAGAGACCCTTAGGAGAACCATTTGTTCAGCAAGCCCTTTGATCCAACAATAACTAAAAGATTGGATCTCACAAATCAGAACATGGCTACCCCATACTAAGTTACTAACAGGTCCCCATGAATGGCATCAGTATTCAGTACACTGTCAGTCCCCAATCATTAGATGTAGCAGAAGTAGTACTTTTGGTTCTTCCGAATACATACTGAAAAACCTCTATAAACTACAAATAGTCTGGCAGGAAAGACTAGCATTGTGAGTCTTTTTATTTTTTGACCGCATCAGAAAAAAGGCCCACAAAAAGGTACGGAAAATAAATGCACGGACAAATCGTGCAGCGGCAGGACAAGCAGGCTGCACGGCGACCATGCAGACATGCGCTTGAGTCTTGACCTCTGTCCCCCACATTTGCTCACCCATGGGCCATGGGGATCAAGGAAACGCAAAGAGAACACAAGAAAAAAAAATGAGACAACCATTGCCAAACGCTTTTGATTGGTCATATGGGAACATGGGATTGGAATATTGGAAAATGCTCGAGCGAAATGTTGGCAAGGCTGCTCCTACAGGTTCTCGTTAATTCCGAGGGGGAAAATGCGGCATCTTGCAGAAAGAATTGGCATGTTCTTCTCCATTTCGCACCAATAATCCCCAGAAGAAAAAGTCGTAAAGAAACTATTTTTTTTCCTATTTTTTTCACCTTTTGCTAGGATAGATAAACCTAACCTTTAATACTGCAAGAATTCTGAAACCAAATTTGGAAAAATAAGATGACGGCAACGCTAGCCGACGAAGAAACAAGGGAAGAGGAAGAGGAGGAGGAGCGAGACGGACCTCGAGGAAGCGCGCTTCTTGCTCGAGCTTCTTGAGCTCCGCCTGGATCCGGTGCCGCCCCCGCGTGTCCCCGGCGTCCCCTCCTCCTGCGCCGCCGCCAGCCTGCATCACCACCGTTGGACGCGCGGGGAGGAGAGGACCGGCGGGTGCGGGTGCGGGTGCGGGTGCGGCGGGTGGGTTGGGCAGAGCAGCAAAACGAGGGAAGAGAAGAAGAGGAGTGGAGTCACGGACGGAGTGCGGGGTGGCGACGAAGAAGGTTTGGTTTTTGGCTTCTGGACGGATGGCAGGCAGACGCAGACGCAGAGGCCTGCAACTTTCAGGATTCAGTTCAGGTTCAGTTTCAGTTCAGCAACACTGCAGGTGTGACTGTGAGAGAGACTGCCGTGCTCTCTTCTCTTCCCCTGTCTTTTTCTTGTTTTCTTGCCTCCGTTTTCTTTTACAAAAATTCTATAGGATTTTTTTTATAAAATACAAAAATTTGGTTCCTCTAAAATAAAAAAAAATTGTAGGATTTTTAAGAGACTTAATTCAATTCCGGCATAAAAACGACAGTCTTACTCATATATGTATGTTTTAACTTATGCATTGATTTTATAGATCCAGGCCATCCACTCATGGATATGCTATGCCCTAGAGATGAATCTAGAAAAAATATTTCAAAATAATTATAATCGATGAACATATTATATAACAACGTATTTGTCTACTTGGAAGATCGCTTTATGGAGCCTAACCATCATGACATCCAGTAATATAATTAACCAACTGCTCCTGTATATCTCGACAATCTTTTGTAGGCATGTCTCCATGCAACAACCCACGAATCTAGAGTTTGGTTATACTATATCAATGCATCATCTAACAAGACTTTTGAATTGAACATTTGTTTTTTTTTTCGGAAGGAAAAGGAGTATATTACTCAAACATACTGTCCTCACAAACAAGTTGTGAGATGAAGTTACACTCAGAGCCGGACCAGAACTCGGAAAGAGATTCACAACGAGCCCCATTAGCTAGCAAATGACTAACGCTATTTTGGCTCCGATGAACTTTCTCAAGCATTATTTTCCTGTCCCCTCTCATGAGATCTTTTGCCTCCTGGGCTAAGTGAGCCAGTCCAGATTTGTCCCTCTCCTCTGACAGGAGTCGTTGGAGCACTAAGCTACAGTCAGTTTCCACTACAGTGGCAGAACGTCCATGTAATGCTAGATATCCCTTCTTTGCAAGGCAGAAGCTCGGCCTCCAGAGCTTCATTGCAGCATTTCAAGAACCGGCATGAAGAGAATGTAACCTAGCCAGAGCTATCCTTCAAAATCATGCCAACTCCACCACGGCCATTCAGCGTATCAAAGGATCCATCGATGTTTAACTTCATCCAGCCTTCTCTCGGTTTTGTCCAACGCAGTTTAGCATAATTTTCACAAATTGTATATATATAGGACACCCATATATTACTATAGCTACTTCTATAATATCATCTATTGATTAACCTCGAGATAGATGCATACTAATTGGGTTTGTGGATCTAAATACTTCTGAGGCCATTAATTATAAATAACTTTTCCACCTGATAGAGAGCAGAAAATTCGTTTGGTGAAAGAAACAGAATATGAACGTGAAAAGAAACAAAATATATATTCACTTGAAGAATATTGCATCTTGATAATGAGCAGAATATGAATTAGAATAGGAACAAAAAATCAATACGGAAGTGAGCAGAACATCAACTAGAAAGGGAGCAGAAATAAACTGTCCGAAATCGGATAGCTACGAGGGAGGGAGTAGCTACACCTGATAATAGCTTATATATATACTAGCAAAGTGCCCGTACGTTGCTACGGGTGAAGACACAAAACCAGGGTGGAACCCGTTTGCTAAAGAGAAGAAACTTTCTTAGAATAGTTATATGTGATTTCTCTCCCGTACACAATATCGGTACACACCTTAACCCCCACGCTAGCATCCATGTGTCATCGGAGATCCACCAGGTGAGTCCATCGGATAGTCAATGCGCGTGAGGACCCACCACACCACTGGCGGATCCACTACCCGGCGACCCCGGGCGGCTGCCCGGGCTCGTCGGGTAGTTGCGTGATAGAATTTAAATGTTTTTTATGAATCGGGAACAAAATTTCCATACCATAGTTAGCATAATAAGATTTGCCTAGGCTCTAAAACTTTTCCGGATCCGCCATTGCATCACACGATATCCTCATGGGAATCCATTCCTTTTTAATCATCGTTGCAGTGCCCATGAAAGATTTGGTACTTGCCTCGTCATTCTTCGTCCGTCCTGTGGTTTTTTGCACTTCGCCCTCGGAACCTCCACTGATATATGCCAATGAATTCATAGTTGTTGTTTGATTTGAAGTAACTATGTACAATCATCAATGCCTTCAAGAATTGATAGTAGTAAGTGACGGCATCATCTTTTTGGATAAAAGGCTTATACGAGTACAACCTAGGGTCTTGATTGGTAGAGCTAGTTGACAGCCAGCTCGCAGCGAAATAAATTTTGGTAGGACTTTAGTTCTTTACTTATTTGAAGGACTTTGCCTCTACATGTGACACGTGTCTGGCTACAACCTCAAAGCAAAATCTCTCTCAAACACTCTTACTCCTATGACCTGAAGTTATCGTGTGGGAACTGGGCATGGTAATTGAGATAAAGACGGATGGCATGGTGGACGGATGCTATTGTTTTCCATTGTAATGAGCGACAAGCTAGCAAATCAACATCCTAGGCCGGTTGATCTTATTTTCTCTATCCATTTGTTGTTTATCCTTCCCGGTTAGATAAAACATCACAACTATTTCTAGGAGGCTTTAGCTCTACGCCGAGAGGAGTGATAGAGGACGGATTGAAAATAAAATATGACTTAAGAGTGAATATGATATTACATATAACAACCAACAAATCCATTAGGACCGGTTTGATAGTATTTTGTACATGTATATTAGAATTAGTTACAAGAATATTGCATATTATACTATTTTTTTCTCAGGGAGTATTGTGCTATATATAGCCCAAGGTTGATATTATGTGATGTAGGAGGGGTCATGCACGCACGGGAAAGGGCAAACCAACAAAAGTTACACTTATGCACTTTGAGTTGAGCTACAGCCGTATACTTGTTGTACATGTACGTACACGTATACGGTATACCGGATGCTGGGCTCTTGCCGTCCAGGCCCCGCGGCAAGCTAGGCGATTAGCAAACCAACAAGCTAGGCGTCCAGAAAGTGAAGCCATCTGGACGTGAGCCTCCTGCCCGTCACACGTTCTTGTTCTTGCGCGCGCGCCCATCACGTGCGTTCCCGACTCGGACAAAGCCGACGGACGAAAATCGCTGGCAACACTATTCGTTTATATATATATACTCTCTCTCTCTATATATATATATATATATATATATATATATATATATTCGTCCATGCATATGATATTATATACCATATTTTAGTGCATAATGTTAGAGTGTAAGGCCCATGCGCCTGCCAACCTTGGCTCCCCACTGAGGCTATATGTATGCACTGATTATTCCTAAGTAATTATTCCTAATTCATACGTTTACATAGTATCAGAGCGACGGTTCGCTCCTGCGGCCTCTCTCCGCTTCCGCAAATCCTAATCGCGCCGCCGCCGAACACGACGTTCGCCGGCCGATTTCTCGCGCCGTCGCAGAGCCCGTTTCGCTCGCCGGCTGTCTCCAGTGCTGTCGCCGAGCCGCTTCCGCTCGCCGGCCCCTCCCGTCATCGTGCCGTCGCAAGGCTTCGCTCGCCGGTCCGATCCTGCGCGCCTTCCACCCGAGCGGCATCTCGCGTGGACGCACTCCGCCCGATCGCTGCATCCGCCCAACTCGCCTGGGCCGCGCGCCCCGCCTCCCACGCGGCTCTGCTCGCCCGCGCGGTGCAGCGCTGCTCACCTGCACGGACGCCTGATCTTCGTTCCCATGGATGAAACCGATGCCGAGCGCCACGCCCGGGAGCAGCGCGAGCGTGATGCCGAGGAGGCTCGTCTCCGCGTTGCACGGGAAGCTGCGGCCAAGGCCGCTGCTGATCGCGCCGCCGCCCTCGACGCTTACGAGGCCCAGCATGCCGCCGTCCACGCCCAGGCCATCGCCGTCCTCAACATCAAGGTTCTTGTCCCTGTGGTGCTAGATCGCACTGCCAACAACTACAGCCGTTGGCGCAAACTTTTCCTCGTCGTCTTGGGCAAGTATGCCCTCACCGATCACGTTCTCATCGACGTGGTCAACGCCGACCGCCCGGCATGGGTGCAGATGGACTGCACCGTTCTCACGTGGATCTACGGCACCATCAATGGCGATCTCCAGCAATCGGCGATGCTGCGCAACCCCAATGCACGCGTCGCCTGGATGTTCCTCAAGAATGAGTTTCTCGACCAGCGTGAGTCATGCGCCCTGCTGCTTTCTGCCGAATTTCGCACGGCCAAACAAGGGGCGGCAACGATCACCGACTTCTGCCGCCGCCTAGAGACGATGGCCGCGGCCCTCACTGAGTTCGACGACCCCATCGGCGATCGTACGCTCGTCCTCACGCTCCTCCGCGGCCTCAGCGGCAAGTTCCGGCACATGGTGTCCAATCTAAAAATGCAGCGTCCCTTTCCCACCTTTGAGGAGGCCCGCACGCTCCTCCTTCTCGAGGAGATTGACATCGACGACGTCGCCGCCGCAGATGCCGACACTGCTCCACCACCAGCACCATCCGCCCTTGTTGCTGCTCCCAACACCGCCCCGCGCGCCCCTACTAATGGTGGCGGTGGTAGCAACAACAACGGGCAGCGTTCCGGCCGTCGTCGCGGTCGCGGTGGCGGCAAACAGCAAGCTGCGCCCAGCGCCCCTCGCCCACCGGCGCCCTTCACCAATCCCTAGGCCGGCACGGTGCAATTCTGGCCGCACCCGTATGGTCTCGGGGGTGCGCCTCATCGGCTTCCACCTGCTGCCTTCACCGTCGTGCAGCAACAGCCGTACCAGCCGTACCCAGCACCACCCGCGCCTCCTCCAGGGTACGGCTACTACTCCGCGCCGCCTCCAGGATTCGGCTATGGGGGCGCGCCTCCAGGGTCCGGCTATGGGGGCGTCCCGCCCGCCCCACCGCAGCAGCAGCCGTCCCCTTGGACACCGATGCAAGGTGGGTCCTGGGACACGTCGTCGCTCGTCAGCAACTTCAGCACCATGTCCCTGACACCACCACCATCGACCGAGTGGTATGCTGACTCTGGCGCTGGCTCTCACATGGTCAACACCGCTGGTATACTATCTTCCTCCCACCCTCCCCCGTCCTCTGGTCCTTCATCTATTACGTGGTAACGGTGCCTTGCTTCCCGTTACCTCCGTTGGGTCCCACTCGTTTTCCACTTCACGACGTCCACTCTTTCTTTCTAATGTTCTGGTTTCTCCTCACATTATTAAAAACTTGATCTCTGTTCGTCGTTTTACCACTGATAACAACTGTTCCATCGAGTTTGACCCATTTGGCCTTTCTGTGAAGGACCTCCAGACTCGGAGCGTGATCGCCAGGTGCAATAGCACAGGTGATCTCTACCTGTTCTTCCCACCAGCGCAAGCCAGCACCCCTGCTCTTACTATCGCTGCATCCTCCACCACCCTCTGGCATCGTCGCCTTGGTCACATCGGTCATGAGGCACTATCCAAGCTCATTAGTTCCAATGCTATTTCATGTAATAAGCGCCAAACAGATCATATCTGTCATGCCTGTCAGTTAGGCAGCCATGTACGGCTCCCATTTAGCATGTCAAACTCTCGAGCCCTTCATCCATTTGATTTAATACATTGTGATCTTTGGACATCTCCAGTTGTCAGTGTGTCTGGCTATAAATATTATCTTGTCATTCTTGATGATTGCACTCACTACACCTGGACTTTCCCACTTCGCCTCAAGTCCGACACCTTCCGCGTCATTTCTAACTTTTTTTCATACGTGCGCACGCAGTTTGACTCCCCTGTCAAGGCCGTCCAGTGCGACAACGGCCGCGAGTTCGATCACTTGTCAGCCCGCACATTCTTCCTCACCCATGGTGTAGTCCTTCGGATGTCGTGCCCGTACACTTCACAGCAGAACGGGCGCGCCGAACGCACTCTTCGCACAGTTAACAACATTGTGCGTTCCCTTTTGTTCCAGGCCAGTCTTCCCCCGGTTTATTAGGCTGACTCTCTTCACACCGCCACATACCTCCTAAATCGTCACCCCACTAAAACCTTAGACGGCCTCACTCCTTTTTTCACTCTTTATGGCACCCAGCCCTCTTATACACATCTTCGTGTTTTTGGCTGCGCGTGTTACCCCAACCTGTCATCCACAGCTCCACATAAACTTTCACCTCGCTCCACTCTATGTGTCTTCCTTGGCTACTCCTCTGATCACAAAGGGTATAGGTGTCTTGATCTCCATTCCAACTGAATCATTGTCTCGCGCCACGTCGTGTTCGATGAGACTCTGTTTCCCTTTTCTGAGATGTCCTCCACCCCTCAGGATCCCACCACACTAGAGTTTTTGAGCGATGATGATTGTTTCTCTTTGCCCGCTGGGCCAAGAGCTGTGCCTGCAGGTACTCGACTTCCCGGTGGCATGGACGCTGCCCCCGGCGCCCCTAGCGCTGCTACTGCTGGTGCCTCTAGTGCTGCGCGCTCTGTGCAGGACGCCTCCCCCGCGCCGCGCGTCCCTGCCAGCACAGCGCCAACGCACGTCCCCAGCTCGGCCTCTTCATCGCCTGGCTCGGCTGGGCCCCCGTCGACGTTCGCAACTGGTGCCGCTGCCCCTGTGGACCACACGTCCCAGGCTGTTGCCAGCGGCGCCGGGCACTCCACCGGCCGCACCACCTCTACGGTGCCTCAGGCCATCGTCCCGGTCATGAACGCGCACAACATGCACACCCGTGGCAAGGATGGTATTCGGCAGCCCGTGGATCGCCTCAACCTCAACACGGCGGTCCTTTCTCCGGTGCCGACGTCCGTTCGCACCGCCCTTTCGGATCCTGCGTGGCGCCTCGCCATGCAGGTGGAGTTTGACGCATTGCAGGCTAACGACACCTGGACCTTGGTGCCCCGTCCTCCTGGTGTCAATGTTGTTACAGGCAAATGGGTTTTCCGTCACAAGTTCCTGTCTGATGGCTCTCTTGATCGCTACAAGGCTCGGTGGGTCCTCCGCGGTTTTACACAGCGTCCGGGAATTGATTATGATGAGACCTTCAGCCCTGTCGTCAAGCCAGCAACTATTCGGGTGGTTCTCACTTTGGCATTGTCTCGCTCCTGGCCTATCCATCAGCTTGATGTGAAGAATGCCTTCCTTCATGGGACTCTGACGGAGACAGTTTATTGTGTTCAGCCGACCGGGTTTGTTGACCCCTCCAGACTTGACTATGTCTGTCGCCTGAACAAGTCTCTTTATGGATTAAAGCAAGCTCCCCGTGCCTGGCACAGCCGCTTCGCCTCTCATATCACCTCGCTCGGGTTTGTTGAGGCTAAGTCTGACACTTCGCTGTTCATCTACTGCCAAGGTGCTGATATGGCTTTCTTGCTCCTATATGTTGATGATATTGTGCTCACAGCTTCGTCCACGAGCTTTCTTCAGCGCATCATTTCTACACTTCGCCGGGAATTCTCTATGACAGACATGGGGCCTCTTCATCATTTTTTGGGTGTCACTGTTCAGCGCAGAGATGACAACTTATTTCTCTCTCAGCGACAGTATATGCTGGATATTCTGGAGCGTGCTGGTATGCGTGACTGCAAGCCTTGCAGCACCCCTGTGGATACTCACTCCAAGCTTCCTGCCGATGGAGTCTCGGTCACTGACCCCACTCACTACCGCAGTATTGCTGGAGCCCTTCAGTATCTCACCTTCACTCGGCCGGATATTGCATACGCTGTTCAGCAGGTCTGCCTGTACATGCACGACCCTTGGGAGCCTCATCTCGGCGCTATGAAGCGCATCCTTCGGTATCTTCAGGGCACATTGGACCTCGGTCTTCACCTTCACCGGACCTCCCCAGCTGATCTCACTGTCTACACGGATGCTGATTGGGCAGGCTGTCCCGACACACGCAAATCCACCTCGGGTTATGCGGTGTTTCTCGGGGACAATCTCATCTCCTGGTCGTCCAAGCGTCAGGCTACAGTGTCTCGGTCCAGCGCAGAGGCGGAGTATCAGGCGGTTGCAAATGGAGTAGCTGAAGCTAGCTGGTTACGACAACTTCTGCAAGAGCTTCGCTGTCCTCTCCGTCGCGCCACATTGGTCTACTGTGACAATGTCAGTGCCGTTTACCTCTCCACCAACCCAGTCCAGCATCAGCGAACTAAGCACATCGAGATTGACTTGCACTTCGTCAGAGAATGAGTCGCCCTCGGTGAAGTCCATGTCCTGCACGTTCCCACTTCGTCCCAGTACGCCGACATCTTCACCAAAGGTTTGCCGACGTCCGTCTTCACGGAGTTTAGGTCCAGTCTAAATGTTCGTTGTGCTCCCAGTTTCGACTGCGGGGGTGTGTTAGAGTGTAAGGCCCATGCGCCTGCCAACCTTGGCTCCCCACTGAGGCTATATGTATGCACTGATTATTCCTAAGTAATTATTCCTAATTCATACGTTTACACATAACACATATAGCAGCGGTGATCCGTAGTCATCCCTACGTTAGCACATAAGATTGAGAGATGACGAAAGGAATCCCTACGTTTAAGTTAGATTGGGCACACAAATGATTGAGAAAACCTCGCAAGATGACAAGCATGTTCTTCTCTATAAAGAAAATAAGAAAAGAAAACAGCCAGGCATGTTCATGAGTTTTTTTGTCAATACTTGCATGTGATCGAGGCACACTAAACTACTAGTACATGACAAAATGTGTAGGCTCCTTGGCAAGCACAGTACATATATAAAAAAGCAAGAAGTGACATTTCGTCTTGCATTGTGTCTCGATCCAATCTAACTTGAATGTGCCAGGCTTGAAAACGGGACAGAAAATCCCAACTGTTTTCGCTGTCGTTTTCGTTTCTTACCAATCATTTCTGTCGGCATCAGAAATTTTCGGTAATGAAAACGGAAACGGTAATATTCATCGGAAGCGGTAATGAAAATAGGAGAGCTATTTTTTCGATCATTTTATCGGTAACCGTATTGGGTCAGTAATTTTTGAAAATTTTTGGTAAATTTCCAGAAGCCTTTCTCTAATATTCAGTTCAATCTCCTGTCTCCAGAGCCGAATATTAATTGTCGACTTATTTTATTTATTGTGTGACCATAATATAGCGGTATTATACGGCTATACTTATGTGCTCAATAAATTATGAATGACATGATGTTATACTTATATGTTCAATAAATCATGAATGACATGATACGAGAATGAATTTATATGGTCATGCATAGTTAAATATCTGATGTTATTGTTCGTTGTTTTCGATATGAACTTTCAGCTTCCGACCAATATTGGTATATTTCCATTTCAATAGTTTCGTTTTCGAAATATCCATAGTACCGATATGGTTTCCGTTTTCGAATTTACTGTTCCATTTCTGTTTGCAAGGAAAAAGATATGGAAATGGAAACGAAAGAGGCAATTTTCACCTTTGGTTCTCAAAATTTGGTGTTGTTTTCTTTTTTTAAAGCGAGAATTGGTGTTGTTTTCTAGTATTTCGTTCTTGCCCAGTCTCTGGAGTAGTAGTACACACCAAGGTGCACAGATTAGGAATTGGAATAAAACAGAAGAATCAAGCTACGAATCTGTAGCAAATTTTCATACAAAATGACTCACAACTAGCTATGGGCTAGGGATATATAGAAAATACAATTATAATTTTAACAATAGAGAGAGGGAATTGTATAGCAAATATTCCATCCGTCCCAAAATATAAGCACTTCTAGGGTTATTCACGAGGAATAAGGAGAGTGGCGAAAATAAATAAGGAATAGTTGTGATAGGGTGATATAAACAAGTAGATAAAGGAATTACATGAGACACTAGTTTAAATATTCTAAAGGAAGACTTGCTTGTGAAAATACAACATTTGTCCCATATCATGAATCGTCTTCATAGACGGTGGTCTTAAGAGGACTGCTTATAAAAATAAGATTATTTTAACACATGGGCCTCATCATATGTGAAAAAACCAATATCTTATAAAAAATCGCATCTGACCCCAATCCGACGCAATCCATTCCCCTCATGTCTCATTCCTCTCTCAGACCTCATGATGCCTCTCTCTCACACCTCACGCTTGCAGGAGGGAAGGGAAGATGTGGGAGGGGCAGCGGCGAGGAGGCCCAGGTAGCAGGGATGGAGCAGATCTAAGCAGCTAGATCTAGCACCACCTTGACCACAGCGTATCCTTCGGCGCCACAAAAGTGAGGAGGTCGACAGCAATGGCAACGGGTTGGCCTCAAGCTGGTGAGTGCTCAATGTCATTTCGTCCACAATGACGACAAGGGGCCTACCTTCTCCTCCTTCCATCCCACGGCACACGGCCAGATAATAACTGTCGGAGGAGGAAACTCTAACCGCGAGGAGTCTGGGGACCCCCCTTTTGAGTTCGGCCAGGGGAGTTGTCACAGGACGGCAGCGGCGTCAGGGAGACGATAAGTGCTCGGGCGCCGGGGACCCGAGCCGAGAGATGGCACGCAAGGAAGACATGAGGCGTATATAAGTTCGGGCCGCGCGGAGGCGTAATACCCTACTCCTGTACGTGTTTTGCTATGTAGAGATGAATGTGGGTTGCTGTTACAAGGTGAACTCAGGGTGCTCAGGAGCTAGCCCTCCCTAGGGAAAGGGAGATAGAGCGAGCTGAAGACAGAGCGAGTTGAAGAAGACGAACAGTAGCCAGAGAGCCAGCTAGAGAGCCAGAGATCGAGCCCCCTAGACCTTCTGCTAGAGCTTTTTTCTAGAGCTTCTCAGAGTCTCTCGATCGAGAGTCCTCTCCCCTAGACTTGCAGGCATGGATCCTCCTTTTATCGATCAAGGGAAGTCCACAGTGCCCAGTACACAGAGAAAGCTAGCTACGATTTGTCTTGTCGCACGCATGCGGCCGCCTGTCACGCCACGCCGGAGGGACGTCTAGTCGCCGCTGCATGTCTGGTCGGCACGTTGCCGGGCTGCTGTGGGCGGCTGGAGCATGGAAATGTGACAGCGCGCACCTCCGCTACCAGAGTGTGGAGAATCGAGGCCCCCTCAGCCGAAAGTTCTCTGACGGCACTGGGAGGGGACCCACGGAAGGCCATCATGACGGTGCATGCATGTCCGACCGGGAGACAGACAGGAGGCGCCCCGTCGCCTCGCCATTAATGCGGGTAGTTGGGGAGCTAATCCGCTCAAGCCGACCTCGTGCCCGGGGCGGAGAGCTCATCGAGCCCTCCGCGCGCACGAGGCACCGAGACTGTGGGTCCCAGGACTAGGCAGCGAGACCCGGGGCCCAGGAACGAGATTCCGGACCGGGGACGAGACCGGGGCCCGGCATGGAGCTGTGGGCCTCGGACCGGGCACAGAGGAGTGCCCTTCTCGAGAATGCCCCCGGGACCCGGGGTGGATGTGGGCGCCCGTCGCGAGGCGCCCGGAGAAGGCGCACCCGGGCCCGGGCAGTGCTCGGGCCCCAAGTACTTGGCGCGAAGAAGGCCGTCGCCGGTGCAAAATGTGGCCCCGGCAGGAGCTGACGTGGCCGAAGACCCACGCGTCCCCGGGGTATGTAGGACCCCCAGTTCCGTTTCGCCGACAATAACGATGACAAGGGGTTAGCCTTCTCCTCCATCCATCCCGCGGCACCCGGCTAGATAGAAATGATGACAAGGGGCCAGCCTTCTCCTCCATCCATCTCGCGGCACACGGCCAGATAATAACGATGACAAGGGGTCAACCTTCTCCTCCGTCCATCCCGTGGCACGCGGCTAGATAGCATTGATGACAAGGGGCCGGCCTTCTCCTCCATTCATCCCGCGGCACACGGCCAGATAACAATGATGACAAGGGGTCTGCCTTCTCCTAGTCCATCCCGCGGCGCACAGCTAGATTTGGCCGGCAGCCCTTTGGTCTTGGTTGCCAGATTTGGTCCACACCCGCTGCCCGCAAGAAGAAGCAGCAATGGCCACCACCGCCGTGTCTTCCTCTGACAGCCTGAGGTACGTGCATCCTACCCATATCATGTTCGTCTTCTCTTCGATTCTCACGGTGCATGTGGATTCTACAGGTGTACATGCTCTTCCTTCCCACTTGCTGGCGTCTCCATCTGCATCGGGCAACTATGCGCAACATCACCGGCAGCTCAGGAAGGGGACGACCAAGAGCGGTGCCGGCCAAGGATTTGTGACTTGCAGTTTCTAGGATGCAGTCTTGATGAATTTTGTTGTGCATATTTGTGAATTTTTGATTTGGCAGGCGATGTTAGTGATTTGTGAATTTGTGATTGTGTCTACAGTGATTGTAATTTTTTGAAATTGTGAATTGGAGGCTGTGATTATATCGGATTTGAATTTTTATTTTTTTCTCTAAATAAACATTCGCACAAGCAGGTCTCTTACAAGGCTATCTGTGAAAATCGATTTTCATAGATGGTCCTCTTGGAAGACCACCTATGAAAATTGATGATTTTCACAACCCTTTCGTTATAGGTGGTCACTTTGACCGCCTGCAAAAATTGATTCTAGCTGCTTGTACGAATATGTTTTGTAGTAGTGAGAGACGGTCGTAAAGATGAGAGAGTAGATAGTGAAATTACTATATTCTAAGATAAATTTTGAATGTCTGAAATTCCTTTATTCTAGGATAGAGAGATTACTTTTCTGCTCCCTCGGGTGACTTTTATTTTTATACCGGGAGAACTAAATTTAACTCCCCCGTCGTCAAACAAAGATGACTGAAGGGACTATTATAAATAGTCATATGCAACTGCGCGGGAAATTTGATTGGTTAATTAATTGCATGACATCATTAGTGTGTATACACCATGATCATGACCTTCCTGACATTTTTTACGGATACTTTCCGCTTACTTGACCAATTATATATGTTTTGTCAATATTATATACTTAAAAACTGCAATATAGTAAATTAGTAATGATGACGGAGATCTTTTGACACATCTCGGATCAAATGGACACACGTAAAAACTTTGTGGGCCAACTGGGTTAATTTGTATAGTTCAGATTTGCGTTCACGAAAAAATTCGACTTTCGTTGGCAAACTTTTCCCTGGTCAGCGAACTTCTGCAGGCCCAAACTTTTCTGGGCCAATTTCGCATCAGCTCTTGGCTGGCCCGTGACACGCCATTGGTCCATTCGGTTGCTGAGTTTAAGGCTCCATTTCATCGCAACGCCAAAACATTTTTTTTTCATTTCGTTTGGAATCTCATTTCTTGCGGGATTTATATGAAAATTCCTCAAAATTCATCCTCAACTTGGAAAGACTTCGAGCTAATCCCGAGTTGGCAAGCTGCAATCTGATAATTATGAATAACGACAATGGTATGTAAATCTGCTGTAAAATCAAGGCATCTGGTTGTGACTATTGGTGCTTGTGTAAATCGACAAACATGTGTGCGTAATAATCTAAAATAACTTTCTAAAAATACATATAGAGTAATTAAGGAAACCCAAATTTATTTACATAGACATCAGATCGACCAATCTGGGCTGTTTGGTTGGATAATAAAACCTACAGAACTTGTGGTAAGGTAGTTTGATCATATTAAACTAGTGTTTAATTTATTGTCACGCTTATGACATGGCACACTTTTTTAGCTTGTGTCCCCACAAGTCATAAAATCTTGCCAAAACTTATCATACTTGTAGCCAACAAACTTGGTACTAGCATATAAATTGTGGCATACCACAAATATTCACCAAACTGAATTATTCAACCAAACATGCATGCTTGTATGAAGCCTCTAAGTACTAACCACCCCATTTATTGTGTTGATTATATCATACCCTCACGATATTTTATTCAGCCAGCCGGCAATTTCGAATCCATCCATTTTTTAAAAAAAGAATTAGTTTAATTTTGGTCAGATTGATTCAAACATAGTTTAATTTTATTCAAAACCTGAATTTCTCTTGCGAGATTTTGCTGGGGGCGAAAGCTATCTTTGTCCCTCCAAGATTTTCTCCATTAATGAGAAAGGAAACTCGTTCTGTCTCTTACCCCACCCACCATCAACTGTAGTTCTCAGTTCTAGAAGTGACCTCGCCACAACGCTTGCCGCATGCACCATTTCGAGTTTGCTCATTTCCGAACTCGCTATGTAACTCGTAACCCACAATATTGAAGAGGATGTATGGATTTATCATAAAATCTACAAACTGCATCTCTGCTTTTTTTTTCTATTGTCTTAGTGTTGAAAATATAAGCACATAATAATCTAATTTAATCCATAAAAAAATCATGACAGCATGAAGATTAACTTGTATAATCATGTCACATGAGTATATTCTACACGTCTATATAGCAACAGTACACATGAACAGATCATATATACTCGATATTGAAAGCTCGTTGATGTCGTTTAGAGGGGGCTGAATAGGCGTTCCTGAAAAATTCTCAAAATACAGCAGTAAAATTCTGGTAGGAATCTCCGGCCAAAATGGTAGGAGACTCCAACCGGCTCTCTCGGGCTAGCCGAGAGGGCTGGCCAGAGGTTCTGGCCAAGAACGCCGGAGGTTCCGACCCTGATGTTCTAACTCTACTAAAACACTCCAATAATAAATAAATTGACAGAGATCAAGTGTAGTGCAACTAATAGGGTAGGAGATAAATGCAACCAAGTATAAAGACAAATTAAAGCAATAACGAGCAAGCATAACGGAGACACAGAGATTTTTTCCTGAAGTTCAGATCACAAAGATCCTACGTCTCCGTTGAGGAGCTCCAAAGAGCCGGGTCTCGATCGACTCCTTGCCTCACCAAGCAACCATGAAGATCAGCTTGGTATCCACTAAAATATACATTTTTTCCTTGCGGAGGCGAGATTAACCTTCATAAATTTCCCGAGACAATCAACAACTCGAGAAAGCTCGCGGGAGACGCCTAACCGTCTAGGAGATTTCCCTCCAAGAGAAATAAGCTCCAAGCAGCTGATCCGCATCCTCCTCAAGCGCACAAGATCCTCCTAGCCTTCTCTCAACAAAACTCACTCAATTCCCCACTAGATCCTCACAAGAATCATAAATATGGCACTAGAACTAGTTGGAAGAGCTCAAAAGACCTTAGGAGAAGCTAGGTGATAGTGGAATAGAAGTGTAATAGCCAAGCAACGGCTAGAAACAAGTGTCGGAGGATGGAACTCCAACCACGGGGAGTCTGGGGACCCCCCTTTGAGGTTCGGCCAGGGGAGTTGTTCACAGGTCGGCTTGCGGCGTCGGGTCGATGACACACAAGGGAGACAGGAGGAGTAGACAGGTTCGGGCCGCGCGGAGGCGTAATACCCTACTCCTGTGTATGTTTTCTCTGTGGGAGATAAATGTGGGTTCTCTTACAAGGTGTTCTCGAGAGGTGCTGAGGAGCTTGCGCTAGCTAGGGACTTAGCCACTCTAGGAGCTCGACTCAGAAACCAGCGAGTAAAACTAATCAGGACCGAACTGGTCGGGCCCTTTTTAGAGCTCTCTCAGACCGAAGTCCACATAAGCTCCCTTTTTTCCGTTGGCATGGATCCTCCTTTTATCGTGCAAGGGGAGTCCACAGTGCCTGGTATCCATGCTGAGAGAGAGAGCTTCTCCAGGTACGATACGACTTGTCGCACACGTCCGCCTGCTGTAGTCACGCCGGAGTCGATGCTGCATGTCTGGTCGGCACGCTGCCGGGCTGCTGTGGGCGGCTGGAGTATGGAGACGTGACAGCGCGCGCCTCCGCTGCCAAAGTGTGGAGAATCGAGGCCCCCTCAGCCGAAAGTTCTCTGACGGCACTCGGAGGAGGCTCACGAAAGGCCATCATGATGGTGCATGCATGTCCGACTGGGAGACAGGCGGGATGCGCCCCATCGCCTCGCCATTAATGCGGGTAGTTGGGGAGCTGATCCGCTCAAGCCGGCCTCGTGCCCGGGGCGGAGAGCTCATCGAGCCCTCCGCGCGCACGAGGCACCGAGACTGTGGGTCCCGGGCTGGGGGCGACACCCGGGGATGGTGCACCCGGGCCCGGGCAGCGCCCAGGCCCCAGGCACCTAGCGGGGTAACCAGTAATAGCCGGCCGCCACTTGTGCAGAATATGGCCCCGAAGGAGCTGATGTGGCCGAAGATACACGCGTCCCCGGAGAATGTGGGACCCCCATTCCCGTTTCACCAACAACAAGGTTTGGGCTTTATAGGCATTAACATACGTCACTTAGCTGTTAGTCACAGATTTTGGCCAGGAGGTTCCGACCTCAAGGATAGAAACCTCCGGCCAACACTTAGTCTTTGGCCGAGAAGGTTGGTCAGAGCCTTCGACTCTAGGGGTAGGAACCTTCGACCCTGACACTGAAACTAGCACATCCTAAATGTATGTGTTATACCAAAGTGATGGACTCTCAGTTATTTGGATCTTAAGCACTTGAGTGGTCTTAGAACACTGTTTGCAACCTCTCTTGATAGTACGGCTTTCCTACGACTCAAAAGAAAATTTAAAATAATTTAAAATAAACTCTGAGTTGCTTTACCATTTTGTGTCATATTTTTGTGGAGGTCTACATGCACCACACCAAGCAACTTGGGATTAATCTCTGCATAATTCTCGATAAATTCATTAGTCCTTTAACCGCTTTATCATTAATCCACCAAAACCCACTTAGGGAGTAGATGCACTTTCAGATATAACTTGCACGCACCGAGAGTTCTGTTTTGGAGTGTTAGCAGTAATGGGTACCGCACGAATAACACGCGATACAAGATGATGACGACGATGCATCACAGCCGGACGAAAAGAAACACACGCCATGGTGGACGAATAACGAGCAATCCTGCGGAGCGCTTCCAAGAAACCTTTTTTGCCATAGCCCGGTGCAGGATGTCAAAAGCGACGATTACAAAGACCTGCTCTCCCGCTTACTGGTGAACACCGACAGACGGGATGGAGTATACTACAGTGATGACACAATACAAAGGAGGAGGCAAACCCTAAATTATTTTCGTGTGTGTTGCGTGGAGGTGGCGGGTCAGTATTTATAGGACGTATAATCAAAACACCGTCCATAACTCGTAATTGAACCGGATAAGTTATACGTAACCTATTCAAACTCCACGCTACTCCAACGTACCAAACAATCCTTAAACACCGGAATATCCATTGGTGTGATCAAGATGCTTTCTATAACTTGTAATCGAACCAGATAAGTCGTGCGGAACCTATCTAGACTCCACACCACTCCAACGCACTGAGCAATCCACAAATATGATCAAGACGCCTTCCATAACTCGTAACTAAATCAGATAAATCGTGCGTAACCTATCTGGACTCTACACCACTCCAACACACCGAACAATCCATAAACACCTAAATATTCGTTGAATGTAGCAAAACAAAACTGCAAAAAGAAGTTGTGTCTGCGCAAGTATGAGAAGTCAATTTTGACGAAATATTTACATGCATGTCGCATGCGCACAGCCTGGGCCTAGGCCCGACGAGATGAGACGAGCACATATATTTCTCTAGTTCTCACTCGCACACATAGCTTAGATGGCTAGAAGAGTACTGACCTTTTTAAGGTGAACTACCTCTCCTACAATAAGTAAGATGGTACTAAAGTTAATATACATGTCTCCCGTGAGATGGCCTTTTGACATTCTCCTCAGAATTATTTTTCCAATAGACCGGTGCCCACCAATAATTTTAACACTTAGGACATGAACATATCAAACTCAAAGTTCCATTATCTAAAAAAAATTCAAACTCAAAAGTTAGGACCTTGGGGTTTTCCGTGGGAAAACACCGTTAAGAAGTCCACGTCGTTCGCCTGGCCACACAGACAAGTGGCACAACGCAACGCCAAGTAGTGATCCCATTTCACGCACGCATCACGAGGAAATCGAATTGGAAGGATACGACGACGTGGCAGAGGCGAGCAAGAACGCTGTTTCCTCGTCGCTTTATCTCACATCACATCAGTGTATATACCGACGAATTTAGCTGGATTTGAATTTGGATGAAATACACCGACGAATTTCGTACTGTCTGAAAAGCAAATCCGGTCAGCCAATCAGTTTTTGCAGAATTTATCTGAATGACAGCATGAACAGACCTCATCTATCCTTTTGCTGCTGCCACTCAAGCAGTCATGTCCATCTCCCTTGATCACAAGAACCTCGTTGATAAAGGAAACCTCTCCTTTCCTTGACAGTTTTTTTCTTCCTTTTACTTTCACAGTTTTTACTGACTTTAGTTCGGTTCTCCCGAGCAAAAGTGTAGTAAGATTCTTTCTTGGATGACCTTAGGTTCAAGTGTTGGTGATCATTGAGCTCGATCTCTAGCTTATCTCACTTTCTTGCCAAAGAGATCGAGGAGATGCGTTTCTTTTGCATTGGATCGATTTGATTCAAGTGGCATCGGATGCGTCGTCACTCGTCAATCACTCTGATTTGAAAAGTAGGGAGAAAAATTAAGGTCACCAATCTCGAGCGTAGAAAAGAACATCAGGTCGTTCTATTGTCACATGTGCCGATGTCAGTGGTGATAATCTGCAACAGCCAACAAGCGGCTTTAGGAGCAAGTACATGTTAGGCCGCGTTTTAACTGGATAATTGATAGACTATAGACAGACAAAAATTGCTCCTAAAGTTGCCCCTCCCGGTGAACAAATAATTTATTTTTTCAATATAGTACAAATGAACAGTAAGAAAGTTATTTGAGTTGTTTTCTTAATTGCTGTGTGCAAGTTTAAAATGACTTTAGACCCTGTTCTTTTCTGAGACTTCCTCTCTCTCAAAATAAAAAACTTAGTACATGATGTATCATATATAATACTAGTTTTTTTATTTTAAGACGGAGGAAGTAATAAATTTTGGATTTTCGTTTGCACGCTTCTTGTGTTCCTAAACGATATGTTTTGTGCAAAAATTTTATGTATAAATTTTTCATAGAATATTTTTCTAAAGCAACTTTTTAACTTTGTAGTAGTTAATTCATTCGTTTATACCCTCAAACAACTATCATAAAAATTAAATTATCCATTAATCCATCCATTTCAGCTATTATCAAACGGGGCCTTAGGTATCGCTCGAATATGCTGGCTGAGCAAAAAAATTATCCTCGTTTTTTATGAGCACGCTTCCCAAACTACTAAACGGTGTGTTTTTTACAAAAATTTTCTATATATAAGTTGCTTTAAAAAAATTATATAATCTATTTTTTAAGTTTGCGATAACTAATACTTAATTAATCATACGCTAATGGCTCATCTTATTTTGCGTGATCTTCCTCCTCTTCCTCTTCCATCACCTTCAAACTAAGGGTGAGTTCGAATCAAGGGGTTAGGAGAAAAAACAACTTGTTTTTCGTGACCATGTTTTCCGAACTACTAAACGGTATATTTTTTGCAAAAGTTTTCTATATAAAAGTTTCTTTAAAAATTATATTAATCTATTTTTAAGTTTAAAATAATTAATACTCAATTAATTATATGCTAATAGCTTTTCTCGTTTTAGGTGAACCTTTTTCTCTCCTCTCTTTCCTTACTTCCGAGCTATGCCAGGCCTTAGTATGTTTGAAACGAGGAGTTGGTTTGAATCAAGTTGTGTTCGCTCAAAATGCAAGTTGTTTCTCATCTGCATTGCTGCCCCTCCCTGGAAAAAAACACAAAAGATGGGTGCACGCTTCCCCAACAAAATCATCTGGATCCAGAGCAGACAAGGGGCCCCGGGGAATTCACTGGGCCTGACCTCAGCCTGCTAGGTAAGAGGTGCAGGCAGATCGATGATGTTGAAGGAACAAGGGCAGCTTTTGCTTTCCGTCAAAGATTCTAAAACCGCAGCATTACCACTGTCACAGCTAACAGTGTTTTAAGGACCAATCATCAAGAGGCACCAACTCCGCAGTATACTACATAAGCTGGATCTGGTTTCTCAGCAACAGGAACAAACAAAATGTAGATGCTTTATCAAAACAGTAGTATGTACACAAGCACAGAATGAACAATCACAAAGGAAAATGAAAACAGATGCTTTACTGAATACTCACTAACAGAGGAAAGCATTTATCTTATCCTGCCACTGCTCCAGAATCCAGATAGATGATGTCTGTATACTACTATAGCCACACCCCCAAAATGAGAGCAAACAAAAAAATGAAGCAAAACTTACATGATCTTGCAGAACAGAAGGGAAAAGAGAAGAGTGCAGAAACAGCAAAGAGAAAGAGTGCAGAAACAGCAGAGAAAGCTCCTCCCCTTCCTCCTCTTCCTACCACCAGAGATTTTTCAGAGGGATGGCACCCCATGCATTGCATTCCCTACATGCTCCAGCTTTAATTTAAATTCTTTTCCTGCCCTAACTAAAGCAGCAGCAGCAGCAGCAACAGGAGGAAGGAGCCCCTAGCTACATAATTCCGGTGGGACAAGGTATGCCCATGCTGTTCTGCTGCCTTCACTTCCCATCCACAGCCTAGCAAACAGATGGTGGCGCGCTCCATGGTCGGCACTTGGCAGGTCGGCAACGCACGGGCACTATGCTAGTTTGTTCACATGGCGCGCTTCCTCTCGCTGGCGATGCTGAGGAGGCGCGCCACGCCTTTCGTCCACATCTCATACTCCCTCTGGCTGGTGCATTCGAACTCGATTACCCGGTGCTCTGCCGTCCTGAGGCCGAAGTAGCGGCGGTGCTCGCCGTCCTCCAGCAGGTGCCGGCCTGGCCATGCAGCGACGTCCTTGCAGACATCTATCACCACACCTGCACAGTGACAAATGGATCAAACCTCAATGCTATGGGGGGATGATAAAGATTTTTTACAGGCGCGCTAGTTTGCAACTTACTTTTCTTCTTCTTGGTGATTGTCCCAGCAACATGCCGGCTTTTCATTTTGAGCATGACCTGTAAACATGCCATCATAGCTAAGCAAAAGTGCACAACCACCACGCCAGTTTACTACATTCGAAAGCATGAGCATTTACCAGGCCCATTCGGTTGATGTACACCGATACAACCTTCCAGTGCAAAGCACCTGCAGATGAGATGATCATAAAAGGAGAACATAAGTAATTGGTTTCTTTTTTAGTTTTAACACATCATGGATCAGAAAGATCACAAACAGCACCTTTCCGAGTGCGCTTGAGCAGCTCGGTGCCGCGTGCAAGCAGTTCTTGGCTGCAGATGCCCAAGAAGTTGTTCTCCTCTTCGAGTGAAAGATCATCGCTAATGCTACTACCATTGCTCTCTAACTTGCGGTGCTGCTTCTGCACATTCTGCTTGTGATGGTGCCCTCCTCCCATTGTAGTACCCTTCTCTACAGGGATCACTGCCGCTATGTTCCACACCTCCTTCAAAGCCCTTGCTTTCAATGTGGCAGCACCTCTCAATGCTGCAATCAACAAACAATTTTACATGTTTGTCAACAATCAGGATTGCGGAATGGTTCTTGCATGTGGTGGAAACGACGAACCAGTAGCAGCAGCAGCCGTGACAGTAACAATGTCTCCAGGTGTCCTGACGTTCACTGCTGAACCAATAACAGCCTCCAAATGCTCACGCTCAGCTCCCATGGACTCTGCAGCCTCGACGCATTGCGCAGCCACAAGCGTCGCTGCAGAAGCCATAGCCATGTCGGTGCGGGCAGCACGGTCATCCTTACCAGAATCCAAGGCTGCGGCTGTCGCAGCAGCCACGGCCGCAACCGCAGCAGCCACGGCTGCAACCGAAACGGCAGCGTGGACCTGAGCATTGTGCGCTCGTGTCTCCTCTTTCTTCTTCTCCTTCCTGTCCTTGAGCCACCGTCCAACAGTCTTATTGCCGCCTCGGTACATCTGAGGCTTTGGTGTGCTTGCTGCTCTGCAATACTGAATAATTTTGAAATATTTCAGAACTTAAAGCTTACCACGAAGCACTTGGAACATAAGAAAGTTGTTGCTATCATTTTTCAATAATTGGTTGTTAGTCCCATGACCAATATCGTAGAAGAAACAAAAGAAACTCTATCTTAAACAGAAACAAAACCCTATCTTCATACATAAATACAAAGGTAATTAATGAATTGCAACAAGGACAAGCCCTTGAATTGACAGAACGAATCCAAATTTCTCAGGTGGGTCCTTAACTCATAGTACTGATAATTATTGAAGACAGTGCATTTCATTGGCCAGTACAAATCACTGTATTTGCACAATGCTAAGTTGCTGACCTACACCACCAAGTCATTAGATGAGGAACTATTGAGCTAAGCATGTCATGCACCAGTGCACACACCAATGTTTAGCCACAGAAGACTATCGACACAATCATGAAGCAGTAGATGAGAACCCAAGGGGAAGCTTTCTACAGGAGGACAATATTAGTCCTAGATCAGATAAAAGAATGCATCATTACATTAAATCAGAAAGCTGAAGGAATAACACTCGATTAGGGACCAAAAAGGCACAACTAGCCATACTAATGATGCAGAAAAAGGGAGCAACCTAAAGGCGGCAAGAAGGACTGGCATGCCTGCAAGCCTGCTGCTTTTCACCCAGAGAGAGAAATGGAGTGTGACATGGGCAGACTGCACAAGGCACACTGTTTGCTTGCACAAGCAGGAGACCAGAGGTCAGAGACAAGCACTGAGACTTGCGGTGCGTTCGAAGGAGCTTTATCACCAGAGCTTATTTTCTCGTTTCCTATAAACACACTTACCAAACTGCTAAATGGTAAAATTTTCTATATAAAAATATCCCTAAAAATCAAATAGATCCATTTTTTAAGTTTCTAATAGTTAATATTTAATTAATCACGTGCTAATAACATTCTTTGTTTTACGTGTGGCTTATAAGCCAGGATAATAAGCCAATTCAAACACCACCTTGGGAGGGGGAATCAAACCTTCTTTTACCACACACCGAGCAAGCAATAAAATCCATCGTATCAACGGGTTCACAGCCCCTACTGCTCGGAGAGCTAGATGGCAGCAGCTCACAGAATAAAGGAATAGAACAAAAATTAGCACTGCAAGGGGAGGTTAGGGGCATGGACAGCCTTCTGATTACCAACAGTTGAAATCTTGGAAATTACTAGAGTGCCCCTGTGTTTGGCTTATCTATCCTAATCAAATCTTTGACCTTGACCTCTCATAAGGCTTGTCTCTCTTGGGTTGGGGGCATGTGACAGAGCAGCAATGTGGGGGCATTCTTGGGCCTTTTTTTCCTTGATAAACCAAAGCTACGAGCCATTGGACAGTCATAACGGTTCATAACAAGAGCTAAGCAAAATGGCTCATGGAATAATAATTCAAGAAAGATTCTTTCCAAACTCAAGATTAAGATTTTTGTCAGGTGAGATGGGCCAATTACTAGGCTGGTCTGACTGCATGACAGATTCCTTTGTCTCTAGATATCCAAGCACATCATTGTGGCACCATACTGACTACTGTATAGGTATGTTATTCTGGCACCATACTGTATCAGTAAGCAAAGTTGCTCGGTAAACACTGTAGAGGCGTAATGCTGAAAGAACAGAGGGGAAATGATAAACAATCAATTATTGCTGTGAGCAAGCACAACGGGAAGTGACACATGACAACTGCTACAGTGAAAAAGGAGAGCAATGTACTACAGAAACAGGAGAGACGAAAGCAAGGCAATGGGGAACGAGGGCAAGTAGGAAAAGGGAAGGGGCTACTTTTGTTGACAGATTGGCAACAGGATCCTATATTTTGGAAAAGAGCATCCTTTCCTCAAACCAAGAAAGAGGTCAAGCAGATTTCTACAGCATGCATATCCCAAATACACAAACCTGCAAACACATTATCCAGTAATTCTCAATGTTCAAATGGTGTAATAACATATTAGTAACAGTCACAGGTCATGCAACTAATTGGCAAAAAATTTCTTTTTAAAAAAACTAATTGTGAAAGAAGAAGCTAGTAGTTCAGGTTCATCCAAGAGAACGGTCTACCAGTACAAATTCTGCATGTGAATGGATAGACTCTGGTCAGTAATATACAGGAGTTGTCGGTGGGGGAGATGGAAAAGGACATGACCATGACAAACGATTTCACAATGGGGGCAGAGAAGAGAGAACACAAACTCTTACGGGAGAGAAAGCAAAAGGGATTCGGCAAAACAAAAGAAGTGGGGAAAAAGAAGGGGGACGGGTTTAGAAGTCAGGTGTTTTATTGGAATGGGAGAAAGGTATCCCTACAAGTTCTCTGTCTAGCTTTGTTTTTTGTTCTCTCTCTCTAGAAAATTTTGTGCAGCTGCGAAGGCTGCAAGGTTGGTCTCTTTGTCCCACGCAGTCCCACAGCTCCCAAGAGATGTTTTCTTGGTCAAATGACGCTTGTGACCTCGGCTGTTATTTGGAGTACTAGAGTTTATGAGCAACCAATTTACTCCCATCTTAAAATTGAGTAGAGTTTATGATATTTACTTGGTAAAAATTTTCAGTTGTACTTGTATAATGAGCACAGGCATTTACATCAGATTGAACACAAACATCAGATATGAACATAAGGTTCTTTTCCTAGAAAAATATGCAGTGTACAGAGGACAAATTGAACTGTTAAAAAAGCAGCAAAAAAGATTCATTTTTTAATCTTATTTTTGGTTTTCTGAATGTGGGGAGATCACCAAAGATGATTTCCCACAAAACAAGCACACGGCTGCAATTTCTTTATGGCTTTCTAACAGCCCGTTGGAAAGAGCTTATAAGCTTAGTTTTATTTTCTCGTTTCAGTGAGCATGCTTCCCGAAGTATTAAACGGTGTGTTTTTTATAAAAATTTTCTAGGTAAAAGTATCTCTAAAAAGTCAAATAGATCCATTTTTCAAATTTTTAATAGTTAATATTTAATTAATCACATGCTAATGATATTCTTAGTTTTACCTGTGACTGATAAGACATAACAATAAGTCAATTCAAATCCCGTAAACCAGGTCTAAAGAATCAAACACATTAAACAGAGAGTCCACCACTAGTCTCAGGCAGTAAAAGCAGTGCTTTGGTTCTTGTACCTCTCCCCTGATTATTAAAACACTTAAAAACATCTACTCCTACCACAAGCAGTTAACCACAAGCCTGAAGATTATGCTAGGGTAGGCATTGAAAATTGCAGCCAAAGTACTGCTACAAGTGCTGGAGCAGTACACAGGTGACATGTGGTAGAAACTACTGGAGCAGTACAGTGTACAGAGAGGTGACAAGAAGGGACCTTTGCGTCATCGATCTCCGGCGAGACCGGCGGGCTGTCGGTGAGGGAGCCGCCGCCGGTGAGAGGGCCGCTGCTGTGCGAGAGCCGGCCGGAGGTGAGCGGCGCCACTTCCTGCTGACAATTCCAACACGACAAGCACTCTTCAGACATCAGGTACAGATTACGGAGATTAATTGAAACCACACAAAAAATATTCCTATTTCTTATGTAAAATTTCCAGCCCAAACGCATACCCAAATTGAGTACTAACAGATGATAAATGTTAGCCGTGGTCATTAATTACTGGGACTAAGCTGCGTAATTAAAAACGAAAGCCCAGGATTAAAAACGCCTTCTTTCCATCGCCCTTGGGAGAAAAATCTCTGCTTTGGCCTTTTCTCCTTGTCCAAACATGTGGTCAGGGATAAACAGAAAATTGACGAGGAGAGTGGGAATCCGATCAGCGTTCGAAGGAAACCGCCAATCCGAGTGAGCCATGAATTCCATTAAGTGATGCTGCGTTTTTTTGGTAGGAGTACATCCCGGAACCGTACTAAGATCAGAGGACGGGACAGATCACGAACTCGTCCCAGAAACGTAGCACAGACTACGGATAACTAACCTGAAGAAAAAAAAGAACCGTAGATTGCCAAATGCCAACAGGTTCGCAGTAGAATGTAGCCTAGCGAGCGTGAGAAAAAGAATCAATTGGTTTCAAATGAACCAAATCCCCAATAAAAAATGACCAAAGGAGACGCCTTTGTTTTTTTTTACTTTGTTAAATTAAATAAGAGGAAGAAGAGAGTCCAGATGTTAACCAAGAAAAGGCGACGAATCGAAGAAGAAAAAGGAAGGTGCGACATTTTCCCCTTGGATTTGTTGAGCGAAGACGAACAGGAGGAACTGAGGAGGCGTTGGGTGCTCACCGACTGGGCCAGGATCCGCTCCATGATGAGCTGCGAGGTGGCCGCGGAGGCGAAGGAGAAGGAGCTCCCGCCCGCGGCGTCGACCTCGCAGGCGGCGTCCTCCGCGATGGGGCCCACGACGAGCGCCGCCGCGGGCGGGGTCGTCGCGCGGGGGACGTCGACGGCGGACGCGCTCCAGGACCGGGAGAGGAACTCGAGCGGTTCGAGCGGCGGCTCCGGCGGGCGCAGGTCCCCGGCGTGGCGCGGCCCCCGGTGGTCCCCCATATTTCACCCTACGCTGTCCGGCGGCGAGGAGGCTCTCCCGGTGGCGTGTGCGAGTGGGTGGGGAGGTGGCGGAGTTTAAAGTGCGAGCGGCCGAGCGCCTGGCTGGCTGTCTGCGCGCGTGCGTCGCTCGGTGAGTGTGGTGGAGTGGAGGGGTAAGCGGAGGAGGAGAGTGTGACGGAGACCGAGCTCGACGCGGCGGAGGTGGTTGGTTACTTGCTTTTATAGATGACGACGCATCGGCATCGGCATCGGCATCGGCATCGGCACCGGCACCGCGCCCGCGGCCAAGCCCCTTGTCTACTCCTGCGTCATGCACCGTAATAGTAATACATAACGTCTGTATGTTATTTTACTGCGTGCTCACGTGGTTTCAACAAAAAACTTAAAGTTGATGATCCATTGTAAGCCACTATTCTAATCCATTTATCAGCTTAGCTACTATCTCATTGTTTTACTATACTTCTCCAAATTTTATATATAATTTTTTTAAAAAATCAAAAAAATCTATTTTTCAAATTTAAAATAGTTAAATAATGTTCGCTAATAACTTATGTCCTTTGTTTACGGGTGATAAGCTTCAGCTTTAAGCACTCCTGAAGGTGCCTAAAGCTCCAAATCCAAGGAAGCTATGCGATCTATTGTATGTACTTGGCTAAAAGGCCCTAGGAGTGACATAAATACGTAATCGGTTTTGGGTTTTTGTTAAAGCACCGGAACTCCATGGAGCATATGCATGTGCAACTGGCCGGGGGATGTTTTAGAATAGGATGCAACAAATTTGGATACACGCGTACTTTGTCATTTTAGGCTGCCTTTATAATGGAGGTTAGCTAAGCTAGTGTCTCGTTCTATGTTAACACGTTTTTCAAACTACTAAACGGTGTATTTTTTCTAAAAAAAATTTCTAGATAGAAGTTTCTATAAAAAATCAAATAAATCTATTTTTCAAATTTATAATAATTAATAATTAATTAATCATACGCTAATAATATTTCTCGTTTTACGTGCTAAAAAAGCTTCAGCCAGCCGCAGTTTGGAACGCAAGTTACTTATCCACAATTTGCCCCCAACTCCATGTAAATTGACAGATTTGCCCCTGTTTTATTCCCCACCAGTGTGGGCTCCTTGCTTCACCAACCGATGTGCCCCCACCACCTCGGCCTTTGTCCATCTACACGCCTCACTTTACTTCCCAATCTTCTGTGGGCCCCGTTTCCTTGACCATCACATGCGGCATCGTAGCCAGGAACAAAACCTCCTCCACCCCCGCTGATTGGCTGGCTGGCTGTCGCTCTTCCCATTCTCTCCTGGCTACCGGCCGTGTACACCTCATTCCAATCGGCGCTCCATGGCCATGGCCAAGAGAAGATGGAAAGGAGGAGGAGGAAGGGTAGATTGGGCATTTAGTGAATTGAAATGATCAAACATGGCAAACTACTGAGTATGCAATGAAGTATGTGGCATTTTTACAATTGGAATCAACTATGGAGCAAAAGTTAGTAAGCCATTCAAACTGTGTGGCATAAGAACAAATTTCCCTTCAAATATGGTTGATCTTCCGGAATTTGTTGTACCATAGCTAACTTTCTCTACCAAAATGTGATGTTAGGAGAAAAAGGGTTGCACTCTTAGCTTTATATTTTTTAGTGACCTTTGCAGGTATAGTTGGTTGATACCTCCAAATTGACATACTTGTAATTACACAAGTTTGATTATCAAATTATCTACCATTTTGGTCCATAACCGTAAGTATGACAAAATTTCTTTTTCTTTTTTAAGCTAAAGAGTACTCCCTCCGTACTAAAATAAGTTGATTCCTCGCACCCCGAGAAAAATGTATGAGTAAGTGAAAAGGAACAAAGTGTCCCTCAACAATGAGAAATTAGTGTTAGTGGGTGGATAGGTAAGGGATATTAAAGAGATAAAACTTCTCGTCGATGTTTATATCGGCAATAACGAATATGGGGCTATGTGTCGGACCTAAAGCTTGATGGATTTGAAAGACAAGAAGATATATACAGGTTTGGATCCTCGATATGAGGTAATACCCTACTCCTATTGTGTTGTATTGCGTTCGCTGGTGTATGAATTATGGTTGTGTGTTCTCCCCAGATGGATCCCTACCCCATTATATATGGCGAGGGGCAATGGTTACAGGATAGGAAACTCAGTCAGATAGAATCCTATGTTCCTCATAGTATTAGGCTAGGACTTTATCCCTTTTCTTGTTATGCAAGGTAACATAAAGCCGAGTCCTAATTTATCTTCAATTACATGGGTCAGCCCACCTCCTATTTAGGTGCCGTAGTTGCTACCTGTTAGGGTACCCGGGACCCATGTCCTCCACAGTAACCCCTGAGACCTTCATAGTTGAGTTACAGCTTCCGGCCGAGTGCTCTTCCTCCATGGTGAAGAAATTTCCGAGTGCTATCTTCCCAAGTACCTTTCTTCCTGAGTCCGCTTTAGCTGGCAATGAGGCTATGAAGGGCTTCATAATAATATTGAATAGTGTCACGCCTAGAAATTCACCAGAATTTCCAAAGCTAATTTGTGCAACAAATCATCGTCCAGAAATCAACCGAGGTACTGTTCGCACCAAAAACCACCGGGTGTGCCAAGAAGCTTGTTGATGATCTGGTTTGATGCGATTGAACATACGAAGGCCTGGGAGATTTGCTTTACTCCAGTGCAGGTCCTAAAATGTTAAGGTTTGTAGGCGTGCCAATCAATTTGACCCCGCAATTGACAAAGAGAATATTAGCTCAGGGATTCAATCGGCCAATAAGAATCCCGCTAGCCGATTGCCAAAGGAATGCTTGAGCATCGGCTGAAAGCCGATGGTAAAACTTTGTCCGGGCCCCAGCTGTCCGCGCCCAGGTCTCGTGCCCGTGCTCGCTCCCGGGTCCTCGCTTGTGCTCGTGCCCGGGTCAGCAGCAATTGCACATCGGCTATCGGCCGATACGGTCTGATGTAGGCCCCTTGTAGCCGATGGCCGATGGCACCTGTGTATCGGCTAGGAAACCGATAACGCTATAAGCAAATAGATAAGCTGTCAGTATAACATGTGCATCGGCTAGAAGCCGATGATAAAATAGATAGGCAGAATAGTAAGCTAGCCGACTGCCAAGGAAACACATGTGCATCGGCTAGAAAACCGATGATAATATAGATGACCAAAATAGGACAGATAATACAGTCGGCTTTATAAAAAGATAACCTATCGGCTAAGCACTCCGATAGAACGTCGCATATACACCGATCGACTCGACAAGGATAAATCTATTATTATCGATCTAGTAGTTCAGACCTAACTGATGCAGCACAGATCGATAATAGTAAAGGAACCTCAACAAGCCGATAGACCTAATGCAACTATGATGTAATAAGATAACTTATCGGCTATACATTCCGATAAGACACTTGCACAGAAGCCATCGGCCTAGCAGGAATAACTTATCGCTCAGTTTAGTAGGTCGGACCCAACCGATGCAGCACAAACTGATGATAAACTATCCCCAGTAAACCGATAAAAACTATGCACGCGTGATGTGGTATACCTGATCGGCCTAAGAGATCGGACCGAACCGATGCAGCCGTAGACAGGGCAGATACACCTGGGTAAGGGGTGACGAGTCTTACCCTCTCGCAGGAGTTCGGACCTAATCGATGCAGCCCCGCTCGAGAAGCAAGAACCCGTCGAAAGGGTGGCGATGCGCCGAAGTTTATTGATCTGTGTGGATAGTTTACAAGGTCCCCGGGCATACGTATATATACCCCGAGTTACAAGAGTCCTTATAGGACACGGAACAGGACTTTCCTAGCTAGAAAAGGAAAACTAACAGACCTGATTAGACAAGAGATCAGGTTTCCTAAAAGATAAAACTATCTAATAGATAAGATAAATAACTGCCATAACGTGGTCTTCACGATTCCTTCCCAAGCTCGGACTCTTCTGGATTAGTTTCCAATGGCTGATATCGCTTCTTTCCTTAACCGAACATGGTAACGACCCGTAACAAATTTTGGCGTTAACAGGTACACAAATCAACAATTTGATAAACATAACCAAAACAAAATAACGATAAATACTTACAGAAAAGGCACATAGTCCTCACACAGAAGAAATCAGGAGCAGAACGGAAAACCTACTGAAGCAGCACCAAGCCATAGGCAGCTCAACTGGCGTATAAGCCAAACACCAAACTCCACCTCCTCGCAAAGTTTCACTTTGATGATTGCAATATAGCAAGGTTGAGTACCGCCCGCCATACTCAACAAGCCATACTAGGGATGCAAAATAATGCAACAGGATTGCAAAGGAAAGGCATAGTATAACTTATTTGCATAAAACGACATTTAAAACATTTGCATTTAAAACCATTGAAAACAATATAGTTTAATTAATAATCAGTATTAAACCAACCACTGAACAATGCTTCTACGCAGTTCAGGCCCAAACCAAAACTCTCCAAAATGAAGCTATACAGATTCCATCATTTATCACCATTAATGAGTAGTGTGGGACTAATCATAGAAAACATTGCTAGGCCCGCCCATTGACTGCGGGCACGGCTATTCGAATAGTTTTACGCTGGCCAGAGGTGTATAACTTTACCCACAAGACATAATCCCAACATCATGTCAGCCATGCGTCGTGATACCTAAAAGTACCCGAATAGAGATTGTTACAAGACCTTTCATACAACACGCCTAACAGAAAAGCCACCCACTGAACCACCAGTCTCCGGCAGGAACTGATCAGGTTCCTAGACAGGGAGATGGTTCAACGCCCAAAACATGGACTTATTGACATAGCCATGGTGGTCTTATTGACACAGCCACAACACACCGTGGTGTCTCATGTTGAACTTGTTACACTACAAGTCCAGTCATTGCCCATTCTGGCTTGTGGTTAGTACGGTAAATGCTTCGCAACAAGTAGTCCGCGAACTGGTCCTTAGATGTCATGAGCACCGCTAGCAACAATCACAACCCTAGTGCTCACAACCCACCATTCAGTCAAATTTTAGTTGTCAAGATTAATTAACCAACCACGACCAACTGTCGTGAAACAAATACCATTATCCATTAATTATCGACAAATGAATCATTGGTTCCCCATATAAAATGATGCTACAGTTTCTAAGCAATGGCTAAGCAAACCCTAAAATAATCCAACTAGATCATTAATTAGCCATCAAGCTGGTCAATATTAATTATCCAGTGTATCAAGGTACATGTATCAATATCAAATTAGCCATAATAATCAAGGAATATCGGAATAATAATAATTACCCGTATAATGACATTCCAAAACAGTGCATGCAAGAATGTTAAAACAAAATAGAATTCACAAATGGAATCAACATGTTCAAGGGGATTGTTGTGTGACTTGCCTTGCAATCGAAAACGTCTTCCGCAAATCTTCCGGACTCTTCCGCAGACTCCACGATCTTTCGAAACTACGATTATACACAAAACGATGAAAACCCCTACGAAACTCCAAATAAATAGTATATAAAAAGTACATAAATAAGTAGATTATGATTTTAGATGAATTTAGGAAGAAGAACGGGTTGAATCGGAGTTCGGACAGAAAAGGTATGTCTCCTGGAAGATTGAATTAAGAGAAAATCCGAAAAAATTAGAAAAGAATATTCCCTGGAATATTCTCTGGATTTTCGGATTGAAATAAATATTTTGGAAAAGCTGGCAAGTGGGGTCCACTATCATTGTCTAGGCTCATGGTGAACTTAGTTCGTGGACCAAGGAATAGAGGGAAGTTATGGACTGGATGACTGGTTTGCCACGTGGACAAGGGAACCGAGGTGGCAGATAAGTTAGCACGATGACATGGCCACTAGGGCTGAGGCGGTAAAGGGGTCTGATCCGAGGGTTCAGGTCTAACCAACGGTAGAAATTTGTTCCAACTTGAATGGCTGAGACCAAATGGGGGTTTACACTCCGAGGTCCACCTGTCACAGGGGAAAGGGTGCCGGCGGGACCCAAATGTCTGTGTCACCGAGGAAACTACCAACTGGGTCCCACCCATCAGGGTCACAGGGAGAGAGAGGCCAGGGCCCACATGGCAGCATCACAGGAGGAGGAGGCCGAGCTCCTGCCATGGCACGGCGAGGCCGGGAAGATCGGTGGCGGCGTCCAGCAGTAGGGCAGGCGACGGCGCGGATGGTCTCAGCCTGTGGAGGCACCTGGTAGAGAGGAAAAGGAGGAGGAGAGCCTCGGGATAGTGCTCGCCAGCGCCTGGGATCGAAAACGACGACGGCGGCTCGGTCGGCGGTGCATATGGATGGAGCGGCGGTTGCAGGGGATGTGGGGCGAGCTCGGCAGCTAGCCCGCAGCTACGGCAGCGCGTGCACAGCGGTTGCGGCGCGGCAAGCAAGCGAGGTGATGGCACACGGCGCAAAGGATGGCGGCGACATGCAGTTAAGGCACGGCAGCGGTGCTAGCGACAGCAGGGAGCAGGGGCGCTCGGGTGGCGGCGGCTAGGGTGCAGGTGGGGTGGCGCGTGGGTATTTGTAGGGAGGAGGGGGTCCTGGAGATGGCGGCGGCAATTGTGCGAGCGCGGCGGTGCGGCTGGCTGGGCCGTGCGGCGGAGCAGCAGCGGTGGGCCGACGCAAACCGGGCCAGGGCCGAGAGGGATTTCGGGCCTGGCCTGGGAGAGCTCGGGCTCGGCCGGCTGTGGCCTCCAGCGGCAGATGCAGGGAGAGAGCAAAGGAAGAAAGGGGGAAGAAGGCAGGAGGAGGAGGAAGAAAGAAGAAGAAAAGAGGGAAAAAGAAGAAAAAGGGACGGGTTCTTCTGGAAAATTCCCTAAATTTGGAATTGGAGAGATCAAAGGAATTTTGGAACCTTCAAAATATAAGGATATTTTGGGGATTTTCTAGAATACTGGAGTGCTCAGGATTATTGGAGAAATATTCAGAATATAGGAAATTCAGATATTGTTTCCTTTCTAGGAACCGACAACTCAGGGATATCTATGGAAGTGGCAAATCGAGAAATTGGATTAGTCTAGGAATAAATAAATATCCAAAATATATATGAATTTTTCAGGGAATCCGAGACGGGGAATATTTTGTGGGATTCGGAGAATGGAGATATTTCACCGAGGAATATTTGGGGTCTAGAACACTAGAATATTCTTCGGTTTGGAAATTAGAGGGTATTTTTCCCGGGAATTGGGAGGCTGGAACATTTAGAATATAGTAAGTGTTCCGAAAATAAAGGAATTAACGAGGATATTTTATGCGGACTAAAATTGGGGCAAAACTAGGAATATTGGAGGGTTTGGGTTTAGATGTATTTTATTCCAAGAATATGGATATTTCCGAGAATCTTGTATTTAGGAACCAAAAGGGATTTTAGGGTTTCAAAAAAGAATACACCTGAGAACTCCGGATTTCAGATTCCAAGGAGGCTTTAGGGTTCCAGGAGCGATACAAAACCCTAGAAGAAGAAGGGAGCCAAAGTTTGAGGTGAATGGAGGGTCATCAAAAGGCTGAAGCAGAAACGACCCGAACTGGTGGAGAGAAACGGGATTTATTTTGATATTTAATTAATTACTGAAGTGATCTTTATAGCATTAAAATTAATTCTAGAGCTCCAAAAAATCCGATAAAATTTTTAAAGAGTTTATTAAATCATAGGGAAATTACTAGAAGTAAATGCCACCACGACACACAAAGAATTTATCCCCAAGAATATAAATGCATCCAAGTATTTATTTAAAATTTCAACTTGGAATTTTTAATATTGGTAATTTCAAAATTTTATTCAAGCACTTTCTCAAACAAATTTTCTTGGTGCATTCTTGTATATCCATTTACCCAAAATAATTTTTAATTAGGCCAATTTTCAAGGTGTGACAAATGGTGTGCACCAAATAGGTGCACTTATTAGGTGTAGCCCCTGACTCTATGCTTAGTTGTTAAGTAACTAAACATAGAGTCAGAAACTTTAACCTTTCAGTCTTTCCCGAGTAACAATTACCCGAAAGTATAACTCTTCAGTCAATTATGACTGAAATTTTGCTCACGGCAATTTGGCTAAATTTATAAGCCTTTTATCATTGTGGACTCAGGCCCAATGCAAGATGCAGTGTACTTGAGTGATATCTGCATCTCGTATATATCGGAGACCAGCTATTGATCCTTATAAGAATATATTCTCAATACCTTGAAATAATTGAGATACCCGAATGTAATATACCCGGTAGTTGGCTTAGCATGAAGGGTACCTAATTATTTAATAGAAATATTGTAAAATAACACTTGCATCACAATTTTAAAGTGACTAGCGGGAGACCCAATAGAGCATGTTATTTAAAAAACGTTTTTCCGGCCCACTACCTAATGTGCAGGCCCAAGTCCACACACCAAGTGCATCCCTTTATATATTGGAGAGAGAGAAAAGATTCCTCTTTTTCCTCATTCGCGCGTCCCTCCGGCTCCAAAGCTTACGCGCCCATTCACTTCCAAGCTCTTAGGGTTTTCGTGCTTCAGCAAGTAGATCCAAATCCTTCCATCCATCTGAAGCTTTCTTCCACGGCTTCACTCCCAAATTCACACAACTTCCAGTGTAGCCCTAGATCTAAGAGATGTTAGGCTCTTCCTCTGATTCCGCCCTCTGCCCACCGACGCATTTCCGATGTCGATCTTCTCGAAGGCCAGGCTTCAATGTCGGGTGAATGAAAGGGGGTTTGTCGTCGCAGGAGCTCATCGCCTGGCACGCCGTTGCGGGTGAGCTTTTCCCCACTCCGGAGCCCGACGAGATCGTCGTCTTAAAATCTTTTTTTCCACCGTAGCTTTGCCTTGCCTTCTCCTAATTTTCTCCACGGCCTTCTTGAGTACTACCATATGGAGCTTATCCACCTTAATCCCAACTCTATTCTCCAAATTTCTTTGCGAAGCCTACTTGGGCGTTCTTCCATATTTCAATCATTTTTGATATTTCTACCACCTGAAACCCCGGCCCAATAGGCTAAGGTCCCATGTGGTCGGGGGCACTAGGCTTTAGCTCCACAATGAGTTGAATAAATCTTATCTTCCTCTTCCCCTCAAATCTTCTCTGAAGAGATGGCATCAAGAGTGGTTTACTACTCTAATCCATCTCCCTCTCTTCCTCCTTTCATCGGGCATGACCCCAAGGTGCTCGATAGTTGGACCACCCTCCCAATTCAGAGGAGATGAACGAGATGCACTCGCTGTTGAAGCACCTCAAGGCATTGAAAGACGGAGGGCTGACCAGGGTCTAGGTATCCCATAACTTCATCATCCAGTGGGTGCAACCTCTCAAGGATCGCGTTCACCTGGGCTTCGAATACATAGGCCCCTCGACCCGACCCGGGAGTCAGGCAACTCCATCACCAACACTTAGATCTTCGACTGAGTGGACAAGTTCTTTGCAGGGGGAGTTGTCATTAATGTCGATCATAGCGACTTCCCCAAGCCATTCAATGTGGCCAATCTCCCACAGAAGGTTTGCTTCTCTATCTGAATCTTGTGGAATGCTTGAGTGAGTTGTGGAACAGATTGTCATCATCTTCATCTTGCAGGGTCGTGCAAACTACTCCTTCCTCCCGCCTAGCTAGCCGGCTAAGCAGTCAAAGAAGCTGGGAAGCAGCCAATATAGGAGCCAACTAGAAGACCAGCACTGACCCGGCCTCCTGGTGGTCCCAAGATTAGGGATCCTAACGCCGCTGCACCATCGCCACCAATCGCCGAAGAGCATATGGAGGAAATCCCGAGGCTGCCAGCTTCGCTGTGAAACCCTCTCAAGCGATACACTTGGAGGAACATGGATGGGGAGATGGGAGACGCTCGTGGTGGATGAGGCTGTAGCCTAGAAGGAGAGGGTCCAATTGTATGAGGCCACCATCAAGGCCACACAAATGGTCCAAGTAAGCACTCTACCATTTTAGCGATAAGTTTGACAACTCTCTTCATCATAGTAGTACTTATTTCTTGTTGTGTTCTTTAGAAAATGACCAACCAGTCTGAGAAGATGAGCGAAGTCTTTGCGAAGCTCGCTCTTCAGATCAATCGGTTCTCTCAAATCCAAAAGGAGAAGGACGAGATCCAGCAATTGGCAAAGTCGCGAGAGGACTTCCTCCGTGGGGCGGTCTCCCAACTTAGGGACAAAAAGTTCGACCTTATGGAAACTGTCCGAGGTTAGTGACCATCTTGCCCGAGTTCGTTGTCTTTTGACTCTCACCTTTGCTATCTCTAACATCTTTCTCTCTTATCTTCAAAGCTCGTGAACATAAGATCCTCACTCAGTCTGAGGAGTTGGAGAAGCTCAAGAAGGAGGTGGAGGAGCTCAAGGCAGCCGATAAGAAAACCAAATCGGCCCTCGAAGGTAATATGCTCGTCCTTCTTGTTTTTTGTACTCAGCCACCTTTTGCATTTTGCTTCCGCCTAAAATCCTTTCCTGATGGGTTAGAATATAAAATGGAAACATTCTCGCAATTCGAGACCTTCACGGAGTAGGTCAAGCACGTCTAGTCCACCAAGCAAGCTATCTTTGATGCTACCTAGCCGCTGCTGGAGATGATCTACTCGGACGGCTATTGATGAAGCTCAGGTAACACCTGCCAGCTTATCACTCAACTTCAAGATGCTCCTACGACATTGAAATCCTTTGTGAAGGAAAAGCTGGTACTGAGCTCGAGCCAGACAATCGCGGTTGTAAAATCCCTGTATCCCCAGGTAGACATCCAGGTGGTTGGCGAGGGCTTTGTGGCAAACTGTACTAAAGAGAGCGCCTTGGCATTGATGGACGAGGCATAGACTACGGCCGCTGCTCTTGTAGAGAACATTGAGTTGTAAAGACACTCAAACAACCCTTTAAGTAGCTCTGTGATGCGAAGTTGTAACCAACAATGATACTTTTTAATTGTATAAAACTTTCTTTTATGTTTATGAAATTTGCCGAGTAGCTTTATCATATCTTAGTTGTTTGCCTTGGTTGATTGACTGTTGATCCCGAGTGCTAGGAATTGGCTTAAAACACCTGTCCTGTTAGCGTAGTTTACTCAGTATCTTAGGTTTCATCGTGTACAAGATTTTACAACTTAGATCAAAAACACTCGAACTATAGATATATAAGACAAAGACATGGTAAACATGTGTAGCCCCCCGACTCACTACTCGATTAGAACAATGATGTGGTGAGTCAGAGGTACAAAATTTTATTTATAAAGATAACTGTCGATGTTTTGTATCGGCAATAATTATATGGGGCTATTCGTCGGACTGAAACTCAATGGATTCGAAAGGACACACGAGATTTATACTGGTTCAGGCCCTCAGTGTGAGGTAATACCCTACTTCCAGTTGTGGTGTATTGCTTTTGCGGTATTCTCTGATGAGATTCTCATATGCCCAAAGGGGCTCCCTACCCCTCCTTATATACTAGAGGGATGAGGGTTACAGGGTAGGAAACTTAGTCGGATACGACCAAGTGCTTTCCTTATTAGTACATAGAGTATCCGGCTAGAACTATATCCCTTTTCTTGTCATGCAAGGTAATATGAAGCCAAGTCCTACTCTATCTCCAATTGTAGGGACCGGCCCACCCTTTGTCCGAGTGGCCGTAATTGCCTTCTTGAGGTACCTAGGGCCCATGGCCTCCACAATAACGAATAAGATATAATACTCAAATATACAAAAGACGTAGTTGTTCTATGCTCTAGGAATTCTCTATCAGGGTTCCGTTTTCACGCTTTAGTCGGTAAGCCCACGGGCGTGTCACCTAAGTAATAATGAACGGCCCCTCCCATATGGGAGACAATTTGTGCCTGTCTTTGGTGGTTTGTATTTGTCATAATACAAGATCTCCCTCCGAAAAGGCGTGGCCACGGACATTACGACTGTGAGAACGACGTAAGCCTTGTAGATACCTAGCCGACTGGATTGTGGCGATGTCCCTAGCTTCCTCCAACTGATCTAGTTCAACCAGTCGGTCTTTGTTAGATTTATCTTCATTGTGGGTCTAGACTTGCAGAGAGCCAAACTTCAACTCAGTAGGTAGCATAGCCTCAACACCATAGATAAGGAAAAAATGGGATTGCCCTATTGCCTGACTGGCAGCTATACGGAGCGACTTCAGAACGGATGGGAGCTCTTGGACCCATCGCCCTGCATATGGACATAGTCGGTCAAACACCCTTGTCTTGATACCTTGGAGAACCATGCGTTTGCCCTCTCCACCTGCCCATTGCTCTAGGGATGTGCTACCAAAGCATACCAGATTTTGATGCCGAAGTCATCGCAGAAATCCTTGAACACGCCGCCTGGAAACTGAGTGCCATTGTCTGTGATGATGCGATTAGGGACTCCAAATCTATAGATTATACTTAATATGAAGTCTTTTGCCCTGGACGCAGTGATGGTAGGAACGGGTCTGGCCTCAATCCACTTGGTGAACTTGTCCACGGTGACGAAATTGGAATAGTCTGCAACTCTTGCATTGTTGATGAGTTTGCCGAGCAAAAAATTGACACCGTTCACACGGCCGGACGAATGCTTTGGCGTCGGTGACAACAATCGGCCTGAAGAATCCTTGTCTGTAAACCTTTCCAACTAGAGTTCTAGTGTGGCATGGTTGCCATTGATGCCCGAGTGGATAGATTGCCAAATTTGCTTGCCCTCCTTAGGTGTGACACATCGCATGAGAACTCTTGATGCACTTTGGCAATATAGCTCTTCCCCGACTACCAGAAAATTCTTGCTCCATCACTTGACTCACTTGGCCTCATTACAATCTTCAGGGAGTTCCTCTTCAAGTAGATATCGGATGAGTGGGGTCCTTTAGTCTTGAAAAATAATAAAGACTTCAGTTGCCTGTGGGTTGGATTCGTCATCTGATTATACAGGCTCTGGCTTCCTCTTGACAGAGGGCTCTAGTAGATGCTCGATAAAAACTCCAGTTGAGACCGCCTCTCGTTTGGATCCCATGTTTGCTAGTTTATCTGCAACTTCGTTGAATTGCCGCAGGACGTGTGTGATCTTGAGTCCATCAAACTTGCTCTCCTGCTTGCTTACCTCCTGATAGTATGTCGTCATGTTATCGTCCGAGCATGACCAGTCTTTCATGACTTGATTCACCACGAGTTATGAGTCTCTGCGAGCCACCAATTGTCGGATGCCGAGTGAGATGCCGATGCGCAGCCCATGGATGAGTTCTTCGTACTCGGCGATGTTGTGAGATGCTGGAAAATGAATCTGAAGGACATATATGAGTTTTTCTCCTTTGGGAGATGTCAACATGACAACCGCCCTTACTCCGCCGATCCGTAGCGAACCATCGAAGTACATTGTATCCTATTCAAGCTTGTCTGCTGGCGCAACCGACTGAACTTCCATCCACTCAGCCACGAAGTTGGCGAGTGATTGAGACTTGATTGTTGTCCGTGGTTTGAAGGTGATGTCGAACACCATTAACTTGAGTGCCCAATTAGCTATTCTGCCCGTGGTTTCTTTGTTATGGAGGACATCTCCGAGTGGAAACGACATGATGACTGAAAGCGGGTGCCCTTGGATATAGTCAACCAACTTTCGGACAGGTTAGCTACTGCTTGTGTTTGGACTCATACGCTAATGGCCCGCCGAAGATATGGTTGAGCTCAGTGTGAGGATTCTGGAATCCTCCTGTTCCATTAGTGTCCAGTTTGTCTTTGTCTTTGGAGTGGCTAGCATCACCGACTGCTGATGACTTCTCATGCTCCGAAACGGATTTCTTGAGCATGTTGCAGTTCTTAGCCACGTGCTTTCCCTTGCGATGGAAAGGACATGGTCCATTCATGACCTTCTGGTAGTCTTCTGTTCTCGGATGGCGAGGGTGGCTACGCTTGACTGCTGCAACAATGTCTTCAGACTTCTATTTGCGGTCCCTTGTTTTTGACGCTCCCACCTTGTTCTACTAGTGTCGGTCTCTCTGTCGGGGCTTGTCTTCTTGCAACTCGGCTATGGCTTCGGCCGAGGAGACGTATTTGTTTGCCATCTTGAAGGGAGCGTTGACTATAGTCAGTGTCTTCAGAATAAACTTAGCGATGAACGATGTGTCTTTGACTCCCTTGCGGAAGGTGGTGATGACCGTCTCGTCGTTGATCTTGGGAACTGTGTTCCTCTTCTCAGAGAACCGCTTGATGAAATCCCAGAGCGACTTGTTCTTCTTCTAATGAATCTGGTACAAGTCAAACTCGGTGCCTAGTCTTTCGTAGGTGCCTTGAAAGTTGGCCACGAATCGGTCGCGGAGTTCTCCCCAGGAATCGATTGACTCTCTCGGAAGCCCCGTTAGCTAGGTCTGTGCTGACTCTGCTAGGGCGACTGGAAGATAGTTGGCCATCGCCTTGTGGTTGCGGCCAGCAGCTCGGATTGCCAAAGTGTGGATCGTGAGTCAAGACTCAGGATCCATCTTGCTGTCGTACTTCTCAATGCTAGTCGGCTTGAAACCAGTCGGCTAGTCGACTTGGCATAGCTTGGGTGTGAAGGCTACAATGCCCTCATCGTGTGGCTTCTGTGGTCTGGAGATCGTCTGGGTAGGCTCTGCCTTCCACAGTTGAATAGATTATGATGGAGGCCGAATCGGTCACGCTTGTCTTCAAGTCAGCGTCGTTCGTCCTTTTCGCATTCGTGACGGTGAGCTTGAATATCATGTCGAAGATCATGGCATGGCCGATCCTTGACGTCTCTGTCGCGTTGGTCGTCATCGCGTTGTTGCTGTTGGTCATTGCCACGATCAAATTTGGACCTGTGTTGAGGCTGCTCGGACTGTCTTCGATTGGATGTGCCTGTCGAGTGCCTGTTTGCGAACCTTGAGTTGACGGCGTGGGACATCGACTTGCTATCATAGCCTTGATCTTTGCGATTGTTGGAGTTGCCGCGTGATTAGGTCCCAATTGCAGCGTGTCAAGTACAGTTGTTGCGGCCACGACGTTCTGCTGGGGAGTAACAAATATGTTGTGGTCACCCATTCTGGCCTGGAGGATGTCCCTTTGAGCTTGCCGCCTATTTTTGCAGAATTGACGGTTGCGCTCGTCCCGTTCAGCTTGTCAGCGCTGTCTTCCTCCTCTTTTTGTTCACGTAGTCAGTGGGCCTCCTCCTCCAGCTGATCGCGTAGTTGGCATGCTTCTTAACTTGGAGTTAAATTTCCTTTTTGATGTCATAAAGACCTCACGGGAAGGTGAGAAGCTCCCAGTGCTGTCCTCCGACTGAGTATCAGAGTCGAAAAATTGGAACGGAGTAATGATGACCCCGACCTTTCTAGATCCAGACCCGATTGGCTCAAGGCCATATCCGAGTCAGAACTTGGCGGATTGGGACGCCTCCGTGTTGCTGGATCGAGTATGCCGCATGAGGATGTTGTGGAAGATGGTTGCGGCATTGGCAAGGCCGAGTGAGGAATTGACGGTCTCATTTCTCCTAGATCCGATCTCGACTGGCACTAAGCCATGTCCAAGTCGGACACTAGGAAAGAGAGTTGCCTCCGGTCCCATAGATCGCGGTTGTCGCCGAAGCATGTTGTTGAAGATTGCCGTAGCGTTGCCGAGGCCAACCGGCGCGTGGTTGACCAGATCTCCCTCTGGTTGGTTCGTCTCCGACTCAGAAAGAGAGAGGTTGCCAAAGACGTCGGCGAGAATGTCAAGGCTCCCAAAGCGAAAGGCCTGGCCAGGAGCAACGGTGATGCCGGCGACTTCGGAGATTGGATCCATCGAGCTTGTTGAGGATGATCTTGGTTTTGCCACTACCTGGCGCGCCAACTGTCAATATTTTATATTGGCAATAATGAATATGGGGCTATGCGTCGGCCCTAAAGCTGGATGGATTCAAAAAACAAGAAGATTTATACATGCCCAGGCCCTCGATATGAGGTAATACTGTAACACCCTAAAATCATCCTAAATATAAATTGTGTTTAAATTCTATTTTCTAGAAATTTTATAACATGAAAAGTTCCTTGAACAATTAAAAATCCTCAAGAATAAAATTCAATTTGGCTTGTGGCTATTTTTCTTAAATTCCCCATGTCCTAAAATGTAGTCTCATTTTTTACTGGAATTTTCAGAGCACATATATTAATTTTTAGGCAATAAAAACACTTCACAGGAATTTCTAAAAAGAAAAACAAAAGGAGAAGTCCTAAATCCTCACTAGGCTATTTTTGGCCCCGTCCTGTTCCCCTCCCACACGCACCGGCCTGTGCTGGCCCGCACGTCCCCACCTCCTTGTGCTTGCGCCTGGGTCGGCCCAGCTTGCCCGCGCGGCCATGGCAGTGCCGATGTGGCCACCACGTGGATGCCGTGTGGTAGCCGCACCAGTGCGCTCGCCAGTGGCTATGCTGTAGGGCCTACCGGTCAGCTGCCACCGGGCATTGACTTGTGGGTCCTAGTTGTCGGTGCCGATTCTCTCTCCTCGGCGCTGACGCAATAAATTGGGTTTTCTTAAGAAAATAATTCAAGAAAATGCTAAATCTCAATTTAAATTTCATATAAACTTCAAACGGCCATATCTTGACCGTTTGAACTCGGAATTGACCCGTTCAAGTCTCTAAATTTTCCTTAAATTGCCTATAACTCATTTATGTGCTTTATTTCTACTATTTTTATGCATTTTCTTAGAGTAAAGCCATTTTCTTTTGCGTATGTCGTGTAGATGCCGCAGTTCCCTGTTCTCCGCTCTACCTCGAGGTCGCTGCTTGTCGATGTTTTGTATCGATAATAATTATACGGGGCTACTCGTGAGACCTAAACTTGATGGATTGCAAAGGAACATGAAATAATTTATTCTGGTTCAGGCCCTTGACGTGAGGTAATACCCTACTTCCAGCTGTTGTGTATTGCCTTTAAGGTTTCTTTGGTGAGATTCTGTTCTGCCCCAGGGGGCTCTTTGCCTCTCCTTATATACTAAGTAGGCAAGGTTACAAGGTAGGAATCCCAGTCAGACTTGACCAAGGGATTTCCTTCTAGGAATACAACATACCCGATTAGGACTATATCCTTTCTTTATTATATAAGGTAATATGCACTGAGTCCTCTTTCATCCCTAATTATAGGGTTGGGCCTATCCTCTGTCCGAGTGAACAGAAAGCTTCCCATGAGGTACCCGGGGCCCATGACCTCCACAGTAGCCCCTGAGACCTTCATAGTTGAGTCACAGTTGGTGCCGAGTGCTTATCCTCCTTGGTGAAGATTTCCCAAGTGCCTTGCTCCCGAGTACTTTAATGTCCGTGTGCTTCTTCTCCAAGTCTCACTTCATATCAGTTGGTAACGAGGCTATGAAGGGCTTCGTACAAAAATAAGAATAGTGTGCGCCGAATAGGCGCACCTATTAGGTGTAGCCCCCAACTTTGTGCTTAATTGTGAAACAATTAAACATAAAGTCAAATATCTTTAACCTTTAAGTCTTTCCCGAGTGGTATATTTCTCAGAAATTGGACTCTTCAGTATCATATCAGCTGGAAATATTTTAGCTCAAGACAACTTTGGCTAAGCATGTAAGCCGAGTACCACTTTATGGATTTTAACCCAATATATGGTGAGGTGTTCTTGAGAGATACCTGTATCTCCAATTTTAATGGAGACCAGCTATTCATCCTTATAGGATGTATCCTCAATACCTGTCAAATAATTCAGATATCTGAACACATGTGTTCAGCAATTAGGCATAACATGAAGCATATCTGATTATTTTGATCGGTTTCTGTAAAATAACATCTGTACTGTGATTTTAACACAGTCAGCGGTCGGCCCAGTAGGACATGCTATTTAGAAATTCATATCTTATGGCCCATTACCGAGCTAGCCGGCCCAAGCTTGCTAACTCGGCACAAGCCTTATAAAACAGTGGGAGAGAGAAAAGATTCCCCTTTCTCCCCCAATCCGCCAAATTGCTTCATCTTCCGAAACCGCGCCCAAACTTCGCACTTCTTCGCTCCGCTAGGGTTCACTGTACCTCGCACACCTAGCTTGAGATTCACCAAGAACTGCTTACCAGCACCGATTCCCAGCAGCCAAAAGCTTCTCCACCTAGCTCCACACCCCTAGTGATGCCGAGAGCCCCTTTTGACATCCTAGATATGTCGTCGGGATGTTGGCCGGTGTCGGATTGCAGCTCCACGAAGCTGACGATTTTGGAGAAGAGGATGATTCTGCAGCCCAAGGAGATCATTAACTAGCACCTTGCCGTCGGTGAGTCAGTCCCCGTTGCAGGCCCGGGCGATACAGTGGTCTTTACTTCTTTTTTCGATCACGATCTTTCTCTGCCATCTTCTGATTTCCTCCGCCGTCTTCTTGACTTCTACCACATTGAACTCGCCTACCTCAATCCCAACTCCGTTCTCCAAATTTCTATTTTCGTAACCCTCTAGGAGGCTTTCCTTGGAATTAGCCCCCATTTCAATCTCTTCTGATATCTTTTCCACAGAAAACCATAGCCCTCAAAATCCAAGATTCAGACGATAGGGGGAGCATGCCTTCAACTTCGCAATGAGATGAAGAAGGCTTATCTCCATGTCCCCCTAAAAACTTCTCGTAAGGGATGGCATTGGGAGTGGTTCTATTGCTCAAATCTCGTGCCCTCCCTGCCGCCTTTCACAGGAAATCCACCATCTGTTCTGGAGAGCTGGACTTCAGTGCCGTCGCAAAATGAAATGGGCCAGGTATACAAGCTACTAGAGAAGATCAGCACGCTGAAGGGCACAGGGCTGACCAGTCCCTGGGTGGCCAGGTGCTTCTTGAATGGCTGAACCCAGCCTCTGAAGGCCAGAAGCCACCTTGTGTTTGACTATCAGGGGAAAAATGGTCCATCTCGAGAATATCCCGACTTCGACGACAAGAACAAAGTTACGGATACCTTGCTCGGTTTCTTCATCAACGGAGTCGTGGAGACTGAAGACAAGGAAAGAGCGCCCAAGCCATACTGCGAGGACAGGCCCCGACCAAAGGTAATATCTGATGTTGTAGTCATCTTGATATTCATTTGTTACGAGTGATATGAATGTCGTTTCTATCTTGCAATGTATCATATCTGGGTGTTTGCAGGAATGTGAAGAATTTGATTCCGACCCCTAAGGCCAGTCGGCCAGTGGGGCCAAGAAATGCCCGGCTAGCGCCTCGGCAGCCCAACCTAGCCCAAAGAGGGCTAGGAAAAGAACAGCGACAGACCAGGCCAAAAAGAACGATTTGCCAAGCAAGGCATCTGGCGATCTGATGATCAAATATTCCAATAGCGCCGCCCCTAGGCCAGCCAGCCCTAGGACCGCACCACCTAGTGCCGCCACCACCCAGTCAGCTGTGTTAAGTACAGCACCGACTGGGCCGAGTTGTCCACCACCGGCTGCCGTGCCCATGAGCCCGACAGTCGGCAGCTCTCCACCGCCGAGTAGGCTGTCAAGCCCGTCGCCGACTACCCCCACCCCCAGCACACAGGGGTGGACGTTTAAAACTTCCAAGAGGTATGAAAAAATCTTCAGTCTTCAAAACAGCTTGAATAAACTTGTAATATCTTGACTGTTGGATATTTCTGCAGGAAGCCAAGTGATGCTGACCCCATAGGTGCAACACCACCAACCCCTGTAGAAATTCATGTCCCGACTGAGGCCGAGCTAGTCACACCACAAGCCGAGCTGAGTTGATCCACCGGCCAGGCCACCAGCGTCACCCAGTCAGGACATCGCAGTTGAAGCCCCCGTCCCTGAGCTCGCCCAAGAGCCCGCGCCGCTAATTGATCCGAGGCCTAGGACTCCATTGCCTCCATTATCGTCATCTTCTGATGAAGACGATCTCCCTAGGCTCGAGGCTCCCCCTACAAACTTCCCCCGGACGTTCCATTGGGTTACTCTAGAGGGGGAAGCAGAGAGCTTCAAGCATGACGGGCAGGCAGCCCAAAGAGAAAGGGTTAACTTGATGTATGCCGCTATCGCCGCGTCAAAGGGGATTCAGGTACGCAACCAATCTTGTCATGTTTGCTAACTAGTGGTTCTTCAAGACTTTGCACTCTTGTTGTTTGCTTTGCTTGACTTGAGCACTCCCTAAGCAGAAAGTGGTCGATTGGTCAGAGGAGATGGGCCGAGTTCTGACCAAGCTCGCCCCTCAGCTTACTCAACTCCACCAGCTCCAAACTACCAAGGACAACCTGGAGAGATCCAGCAAGGAGAGGGAGGAGTGGCTGAAGGGATCAGTAGACAAGCTCCGGGACGAGAACTGGGCTCAGGCAGGGACTATCAGGAGTAAGTTCCCCTTTTGCCCGAGTGACCTTTGACAAATCTTTCTGTGTTGTTGATTGTTGACTCTATTCGGCTGTAACTCTTGAGACAAACGTCAATAACCATTCCCTGGAAATTGAACGCCTGAGAAAGGAGCTGAAAGAGCTCAAGAAGGCAAAGTCCAAGGTGGTCATCGACTATGCGAGTAAGTCTCATGACTGTCTGTGTACTTGGTCGGCTTAGTTGTCCTGATATTTCTGATGTCTTTGTCTCTATGTGAGCAGCCTTCAAAGCCAACTCGCAGATCCAGTTTAGCGTCTTCGCAGAAGAAATCAAGGTGATCAAGGCATCACGGCAAATCATTGTCGATTCTGTGAAGACCTTGTTGGATATCATGCAGCCGACCCTGACGGGGCCTAGCTCCAACTTAATTGCCCAGGTAGCGCAGCGTCTCGAGGAAGCCCCAGGAGTCCTGAAGAAGTACTTGAACGAGCACATCGCCGTAGGGATTGCCCAGGCACTAGCCATGACCAAGTCTCTCTACCCTCGGGTAGATATCGAGGCGATTGGTGAGGGCTTTGCTGAGAGCACCACCCCGGAGAAGGGCTTAGAGCTGATCAGCCAGGTGAGGCCGACTACTGAAGCCATAGGTAAAGATCTGCCAATGTAAACAAGAACTATTATGTTGTTGGTGTTCATCAAAAACAATATGTGAATATTGAAAATACTTTTGCTGTTTGTCGTTATGTCTTGCCGAGTACTTGCTTCCTCCGAGCCATCAGTAGCTTTACCCGACTAGATAGTTTACGCCGAGTGGTTTGAGATCAACTTAAATAAAAACGTTCACATCTCAGGATTATACTCGGGAAAACTTAACATAGTTGTTGTAAAGCTTCATGACTTAGATAAAATAAGCTTGGACTTTATTAACTATAATAGGCATGTATTAACTTGTAGCCCCGACTTACTACTCGGTTGGAACAAGCGATGTACTGAGCCAGAGTAACTAACTTTATTTACATGTATAAAAGGAGTACAAAACTCAGGTATAGAAAGGACGTAGCTGTTCTATGTTCCATGAGTTGTTGATTAGGACGCCGTCTTCTGTCTTCAGTCGGTAGGCACCCGGACGTGTCACCTCAGCGATAATGAACAGCCCCTCCCAAAAGGGAGATAATTTATGCCTGTCTTTGGTGGTTTGAATTTTTCTCAAAACGAGATCTCGCACCAAAAAGGTGCGGCCACGAACATTCCGACTGTGATAATGACGCAGGTCTTGAAGATACCTTACCGACTGGATAGTTGCGATGTCTCTTGCTTCTTCCAACTGATGAAATTCGACTAGTCGGTCTTTAGTTGATTTTGCATCTAAGTGGGCCTGAACTCTGATGAGGACATCACTAGCTCGGATATGACCCTATCTACCTTATGTATTCATCAACCAAAGGTGCATGCTTTCTACGTAAGATTTACGCGTTATATATTTGAACAGCCATTAATGCACCATGAGTTTTATGTGTTCTGTTTGCAGAGATACTTGCTTGGGTGAAGGGGAAGAGACCGAGCGCAAGGAACTCATGGATGATTAAAGAAGTTAATTGGGGACCAAACCAATACCTTACCCAAGTCTACTCCTACATTACCACGTCACTTTTTGGTCCATAGAAAGCAAGAGATGAAGTTCTTCATGTTTTGGATTCGGATTCGGGCCTCCTAACAGCATCAACTTCAAACGGACCTAGCCGCTAATCCAGAAGGATTCTCTACAGTATCCGTCGTTGTTTAGAGTAGGGTTTTGCTTAGATTATTCTGCCATTGCAGTTTTGCCATCTAGATCGGTTTGTAAAACCCCAACTTCGTGTTCCAAACATTCATCTGTAATTCAGATTGTGTTCTTCCTTGTTCTTGTGAGTTTCTTCGATTGCTTGCAGGGATAAAACCTTCGTGGTGAGGTCGACTACGTGAGAGCATGGTTGATAACAACTAGACGTGTGGGTGTACCGGTTGCGAGGTGATGATCGTTGATCGGAAGCCTCAAAACGTGAACGTCTTCACGTCGCCAAATCGAACCTATCGGAAGATCGGGCACCCAGTCGCATCAAACTCGTAGTGAGCCGAACTCCAACTCGGTTGGTAACACAGCCTCAGCACCATAGACTTCGAAGAAAGGGGATTGCCCTGTCACCCGACTAACCGTGGTTCTTAGAGACTAGAGAACGGATAAAAGCTCTTGCACCCACCACCCTGCATATGGTTATAGTCGGTCGAATACCCTAGTCTTGATACCTTGTAAGACCATGCCATTGGCACGCACAACCTGCCCATTGCTTCGTGGGTGCATCACAAAAGCATAACAGATCTTGATGCCGAAGTTGTCATAGAAATCTTGAAAGATGCCACTAATGAACTGAGTGCCGTTGTCCGTTATAATACGGTTGGGAACTCCAAATCGATATACAATACTCATGATGAAGTCTTTTGCCCTTGCTGCTGTTATGGTGGCAACGGGTTTTGCCTCGATCTACTTTGTAAATTTGTCCACTACGACGAATAAGTGTGTGAACCCTCCTGGGGCTTTTTTGAATGGCCCGACCATGTCAAGCCCCAAAACTGCAAAGGGCCAAGAGATTGGAATTGTTTGTAGCTCATGAGCTGGAAGATGTGTTTACCGCGCAAAGAACTAGCCTCCCTCGCATGTCCGGACTATGTCCTTTGCGTCTGTAACTGCAGTCGGCCAGAAGAAACCTTGTCTATAAGCCTTTCCGACTAACGTCCTTGATGCAGCATGGTTGCCACAGATACCCGAGTGGATGGACTGCAGAATCTGCTTGCCCTCCTCAGATGTGACGCAGCTCATGAGAACTCTGGATGCACTTCGACGATAGAGGTCTTTTCCGACTACAAGGAAACACTTGCTTCGACGTTTCATCCGCTCGGCCTCACTACGATCTTCCAGGAGCTCATCTTCCAGGAGGAACCTGATAATTGGAGTCCGCCAATCTTGAGAGATAATTAGTATTTCATTTGTTGCCAGGGTAGGTTCAGCCCCCGACTGCTCGAGTATAGACTTCTTCTTGACTGACGGTTCCAATAATTGCTCGACAAAAACTCTAGTTAAGACCACTTCTCGTTTGGATCCCATGTTGGCTAGCTCGTCTGCCACTTCATTGTATTAGTGCAGCACATGTGTAATCTCTAGTCCGTCAAACTTGTTTTCCAGCTTTCGTACTTCCTAACAGTAAGCCACCATTGTCACACCCTGAATTTTCCCCTTAAATAGAGCCACATAAAATATATTAAAGAAAAAGCCTCAAAGAAATTATTTTCAAAGGCCAGGGGAATTAATTAAATAAGTAAAATGCAAAATAATAAAATATCATGGTTGAGAATATTTTTCCTATATTCTCCTATACACTAACAGAATTTTTATGGGAATTTTTAGAGCACTGGAAGCAATTTTAATAAATCAAAATGAAATATCGGAATTAAAAACCTTATGAAAATCCCTAGGATTTCTTTTCCTTATCTCTTTTCTTTTTCTCTCTCTTTTCCTCTCTCGGGCCGCGGCCCAGCCCACGTCGCCCCGCACCTCTCCCCGCTCCTCCTCATTGACTAGCCTGGCCTGGCTGCCAGCTGCGTCGGCTTGCCTCGCCTGTTGACATGTGGGGCCGGGACCCATATGTCAGACCCATCTTCAACCTCTGGCTGAATCGGCCAGAGGGGATCGGCCTTCCCCGAGCGTCGGATTTTGCCCGTCCTCGCTCCCCCGCGCCTCGCCTCCGAGTTCGAACCACACGGACCGAGTCCTTGCCCGTTTCCCCCCACCTTCTACGCCCCTCTTGCCCACGACCGCGGATGAATCGTGCCCACTAGCCGTGGCGGCCGCCGCTCCACGTCCCTATGAAATTCGGCCAACTCAGCCACGAGCTCCCATAGCCAAGTACATATAAACCTTCCCCGTGCTGTGTCCTCACTTTCCCCTCAGTTGCCCACATCTGCCGAGTACCCTAACCCCCTCCGCGCCAAGCTCCCGAATCGCCACCGCGCTTCACCGACTCCAGTCACACATTGCCGTCGCTACAGCCATCGCCGATTACTGCGTTCACGCTTGCTAGCTTCGCCGCTCCAAGCTGCGTCCTGTTCCACCGCCGGCCGCCTCGGATTCTCGTCGGAACTCCATCCTCTCTGTCGCCCCTTTCGGTAAGCCTCTCCGCCCGCGGTCGGCCGCTGATTTCTATCGACCCACTCGGTCTTTTTCTCTCCTAACACGTTCTACACCTCCACCAGGTTTTCCTAAACCTTATCCGCACCTCCGTCGTTGCTTTGCGCCGCCAGAACGCCATTGCGGTCGGCTACCCGAACATCGCCGCAACTAAACCCCTCTGATCGCTGTCGTCCACCGCTCTCCGGGAGGCCGGATGGTCACCGGCGGTGACCATTGGGCCGCTTGCTCAGCCGCGGTGCAGCTGCGCCGGCGAGGGCGAGTCTTGTTCATCCTCGACCGTTCGATCTGCCCGGCAGATCGTGGCCGTTTGCATGCGTCTGTGCAGCGCCCGCGTGCGTAGACTGAGTCCACTATGCGTCGTCCTCCCATGCCGCTGACCTGTGGTCCCCGCTTGTTGGCGCCAGTTCCCCATGGTCCGCTGGTGCAATAATCCCTTTTAATGGCGCAATAAATCGTTCAATAATTAATTTGTATAGTGAAATCACAATAAAACTTCTAAAATTCATAACAAATTCATACGAGCTCCGATTAATCCCATCCAAATTTCATTAAATCTAGAAAAATGCCAAGAATCCATTAAAAATACTTTCAGCCCCTGTTTAATGTCCACATGTACTTTTTTAATTGTTTATACGTTGTTTGCTATAGAAATTAACCCCGTCGATCCTCCAGTTTACTACGAAATCGTTGCTGAATTCGCCGAGTCGGAGCAAGGCAAGTCGCACCATTTCCTCGATCATTTTGTACCCATTTATTGTAAATTATTTGTTTTAAATTAATAAACATGCATTATTTCATCATTTCATGTGAGGAGGGTGACCTATATAAATGCCATTTTAATTGCTCTAACTTTATTCCACCTGTACGCCTTTGTAGCTGGGTAATAATATGACTAGAGGCTATTGTTAGGATGCTTAGCCCTACTTAGAAACCTTTAGCTCACATGGGGATTTAAATACTTTAATTTACATTTATAGTCGGACTCAATGTTGGGAAATGGAACTTTGGATATGTTGATGTTAAAGTACTAAAATTTGACCTAAATGGTGGGCTGTGGGTGCATGGTTTTGTTGGTCGCACCCATGGCAGTTAAGGACCGGTTCGTGGGTCCCCCTTGGGTAAATACTCATACATTCCACAAGCCAGCATGGGCAACGGCTGGGCTTGTAACGTCTCTTCTCCCTTTCCTAGGCACCGTTGGTGAGAATGGGCGTGATGGAGTTGGGTTAGCTCGGGGTTGGGTTGATCGGCTTCCAGATCCATTGTGGTGCAAGGGGGGTAACCTGGCCGATATGGGGCGTCTTGTTGGCAGGTGCAACCTCAGCGTGGTGTGGATGGTTAGGGAGAGGTTGCGTGAACGGTCCTATCACAACCTCTCGCGGGGTGTCGTGGTGACATGCCGGTACACGGGAACGTGTGTGGGGCTATGTCTTGTGGTTACAGTTATACACCTCTGATCAGAGTAAATCTATTCGAATAGTCGCGCCCGCGGTCATGGGCATTTTGGTCAAGACTCACTGTGATTAGTCTCACTTTAATAAATTGACTTAAAACTTGTTATAGTGATAGGATGGACGGCTGGGCCTGGTTAACGTGGTGTAACGTTGATCAGTGGAGGATTAATATTGCTCAATTAATCAACCTTTTTACCATTTGCGAACTATCATTGTTTACAACTACTTTTACACAAATGAACCCTAAGCCTATCTTTGTCTCCCGTGCATTGTGCATATTTGTGGGTGTGATTTATTGAGTACTGTGGGTGGTACTCAGTCTTGGTCCATTTCCCCTCTCAGTGGTGGAGTATATGTCCGACGAGGATCATCAGGAGGACTAGGCTGGCTCCGCCATCAAGACGCCTATGGAATGAAAACCTCCGCTTAGCCAGCTGTATATAGGCTTTATTTATATTTACCGCTGCATTTATGTAAGACAATTTTATTCTATTTGTAAGACATACTCTGTATGGCAACTTGGTATTGTGTACCCTAGCTTTCCTAGATAGGGATTTAACACATAGGAATGTTCAGAATTCTGGATACGAATTTCTGGGCGTTACAGCCATATTGTCGTTCAGACACGTCCAGTCTTTCATGACCTGGTTCACCACGAGTTGAGAATCCCCACGTACTACTAGTCGGCGAATACCAAGTGATATAGCGATGTGGAGCCCGTGAATGAGTGCTTCGTACTCGGCGACATTGCGGGACGCTGGAATGTGTATCTGAAGAACATATTTTAGTTTTTCTCCGGTGGGTGACGTCAGGACGATGCCAGCCCCTGCTCCACCAATCCACAGAGAACTGTCGAAGTACATTGTCCAGTATTCAAGCTTGTCCGTTGTGTAGCCGTCTGAACCTCTGTCCACTCGGCCACGAAATCGGCAAGCGCTTGTGAATTGATTGTTGTCCGAGGTTGAAAAACAATATCAAACACCATCAGCTTGAGCAACCATTTAGCGATTCTGCTTGTGGCCTCGCGATTGTGTAGGACGTCCCCGACTGGATACGATATGATGATTGTAACTTGATGAGACTGGAAATAGTGCACCAACTTTCGGACAGTTATAAGTAAACCGTAGAGCAGCTTCTGGATTTGGGGGTATCTTATCTTGGAATCGGCTAGGACTTCGCTGATGAAGTAGACTGGCCTCTGTACTTTTTGTGTATGCCCAGGCTCTGCCCGCTCTATGACCAACACCGTGCTGACTACCTAAGGGGTTGCCGCTAGATACAGCATGAGTGGTTCTTAGGGCATAGGTGTTGCCAACACGGGTGGTGATGTGAGGAACTTCTTGAAGTCTTCGAAGGCTTGCTGGGCTTCTAGCGTCCATTGAAAATTGTCGACTTTCTTCAGTAATTTGAAAAAGGGCATGCCCCGTTCGCCAAGTTGGGAAACGAATCGGCTGAATGCCGCCATGCAGCCAGTCAGCTTCTGTACGTCCTTTGGCTAGTCGGGGGTGCCATGTTCATCATAGCGTTGACTTTCTCTGGATTAGCCTCGATGCCTCGCTGTGATATGATGAAGCCGAGCAATTTTCTCGAAGGTACTCTGAAGATGCACTTTTCCGGATTCAACTTCATCTTGAGTCTCCGAAGGCTTTGAAAAGTTTTTTCTAAGTCGGCGATGAGGTCTTCCTTGACTTTTTTCTAGGTTACCACGTCATCGATATACGCCTCCACATTGCACCCAAGTTGAGTGTGAAGATAGCACTAGATAGAATGTTGATATGTTACACCTGCGTTTTTCAACACGAACGGCATAGTGACATAGGAGTATGCACCGAACCACTGGATAACATGTAGTCGACGCGCATGCGCCATTTACCGTTCTTCTTCCGGACCAGGACTGGGTTTACCAGCCAATTCGGGTGATAGATGTCTTTGATGAACCCGATAGTGAGGAGCTTGGTTATCTCCTCCCAAATAGCATCTTTGCGGTTTTGTGCAAAGTGTCGTAGTCATTGTTTGACTGGTTTGGCGTCCGGCTTGACGTTGAGGGAATGCTCGATCACCTCCCTTGGTACACCAGGCATGTCGGAAGGTTTCCAAGCAAATATGTCCCTATTCGCCTAGAGGAAGGTGACGACCTCGTCTTCCTATTTGGGGTCGAGTCCGGTCCCGACAAGTGTAGTTTTGGAGGGGTCAGAAGGGTCCGGGGGATCTTTATTGCTTCAGAGTCCGCTGAGATTCCCGACTTGGCTGGTTTTTTTTACCGGAACTTCATCGTCCTCACTTCCTGTTGTAGTGGCTAGTCGAATGTTGTTGCGCCCGATTGCCACTTCTTGGTATTGGGTCAGCTCGCAGCTCTCCATGTCGCAAGTGAAGGCTTGCTTGAAATCGCTGTGAAGAGAAAGTACTCTAGCTGGTCCTGGTATCTTATATGTATAGTGCAGCACTGCCATGAATTTGGCTAGTGCTGGCCATTCGAGTATGGCGTGATACACGGTCTGGAAGTCGGCAACCTCGAAGCAGATATTCTCGATGCAGAAATTATCCCACATGCCAAAAGTAACTGGCAGAGTTATCTGTCCGAGTGGAGTGGAAGATAGGCCGGGGATTACCCCATGGAAGGGCGAGGGATCTTCATCTCGTTGAGCATCTTGGAGAACAAAATATTGAGAGCGCTTTCTCCATCGATGAGAACCTTCTTCAATTTGATGCTTCTGATGACCGGGTCCAGGACGAGTGGATAGTGTCCTGGATCAGAGACCCGATCAGGGTGATCCCCGCGGTCAAACGTGAATGGCGTTTCTGACCAACGCAAGTACTAGGGGCCGTCTACAGAGACCGAGTTAACTTCGCGTGCTATGAACTTCTGCTTCCTCTTGGACTCGTATGCAGTCGGTCCTCCAAAGATGTGGATGAGCTCAGCCTTGGGATCTTGGTAGTCACCGGCTGCGCCCGGATCTTGCTTGTCCTTATCTTTATTGCTGCCAGATGTTGAAGTCTACTCGGAAGCAAACTTCTTGAGCATGAAGCAGTCCTTAGCCGCGTGCTTGCCCTTTGGCATGGCCTGTTGTAACGCCCAGAAATTCGCACCGAAATTCTGAACATTAATGTGTAATAAATCCCTGCCCAGGAAAGCCAGGGTACACAAACCAAGTTGCCATACAGAGTGTCTTACAAACAGAGTAAAATGTATATTACATAAATGCAGCGAAAAATGGTAAAACGGAGTCTATAAACATCTGGCCAAGCAGCCGCTTCCATCCCACAGGCACCTTGACGGCGGAGCCAGCTTAATCCTCTGGACGTTCCTCATTAGACGCGTTCTCCAATACTGGGGGAAAATGGAGCAAGGCTGAGTACCACCCATAGTACTCAACAAATCACACCCACAAATATGCATATGCACGGGGAACAAAGATAGGATAGGGTTTGTTTTGCATAAAAGCAATTGCAAAAGGTAGTAGTTCGCAAATAGTAAAAAGTTGATTTAATTAACAATATTAACTTCCACTGATTAACGTTACACCACGTTAACCAGGCCCAACCATTCCCAACTGATTGACACTAAACCACGTCAACCAGTCTCCACTGATGAACGCTACACCACGTTCACCAGACACCTCCGGGTACCGTTACACCACGTTACCCGGACTCCACTGATTAACGTTACACCACGTTAACCAGTCACCACCGGACAACGTACCACGCTGACCAGTTTTTCCTGATCAACGCTACACCACGTTGATCAAGCCGCGCTGATGGAAGTTACACCACGACCACCAGGCGTAACTGATGAGAGTTACACCACACTCACCAGTCTCCACCGATTAGCGTTACACCACGCTAACCGGTCACCCCCGGTCAACTCAACCACGTCGACCGGACTCAACACCTTCCACAACACCAGTTTGATAAAACAGGATTAATTATCTAGGGTGAGACTAATCACGGTGAGTCTTGACCAATGTGCCCATAACCGCGGGCGCGGCTATTCGAATAGTTTTACTTTGATCAGAGGTGTACAACTGTACCCACAAGACACAGCCCTCACACATGTTCCCATGTGCCAGTACATCACCACGATGTCCCGTACGAGGCTATGACAGGACCGTTCACGCAACCTCTCCCTAACCATCCATACCACGCTGAGGTTGCACCTGCCGACAGGGCACGCCATATTGGCCAGGCTACCCCCCTTGTGCCACGGTGAATCCAGCAGCCGATCAACCCTACCCCGGGCCGACCCAACTCCATCACGCTCACCCTCTTCTTCGGTGCCTAGGAGAGGGAGAAGAAACGCTTCAAGCCCAGCCGTTGCCCACGCTGGCTTGTGGAAAGTACGGGAAGTTGCCCAAGTGGTTCCCGCGAACCAGTCCTTAATTGCCATGGGTGTGACAAGCAAAACCATACACACACAGCCCACCATTTAGGTCAGGTTTTAATAATTTAACAACAGCCTATCCAAAATTCCATTTTGTGACATGGAGTCGAATCATATAAAAGAAATAATATTTAGTTCCCATGTGAGCTAGGTTGCTAAGCATGGCTAAGCATCCTAAGAACTGTAATCTAATCACAATATTACCCAGGTGACAAGGGTTCAGGTTTCAAAACTATGGCTAAGTCCTAACATTGCATAGGTAATGATCCACCCACATGAAATATTAAAATAATGCAGTTTATTTGAGCAAACAAAGCAATTTAGCGAAAGATAGGTACAAAATGTTCAAAGTAACAGTGCGACTTGCCTTGCTCCGGCTCAAGGTACTCTGCTACGATCTCGAAATACGCGGGAGAATTACCGGCGTCGGATTCTACAACAAACAATGCATAAACAATTAAAAACAGTACATGGGGCAATCAAACATGGACTGAAAGTATTTTTAATGGATTCTTGGCATTTTTCTGGATTTAATGAAATTTGAATGGACTTAATCGGAGTTCGTATGAATTAGTTATGATTTATTGAAGTTTTACTGCTATTTTCAGTGTAAATATAATTAACAGGCGATTTATTGCGCATTAAGCCGAATTAAAGACGTCACCGGAGGGAGAGCGGCGCACAGAGGCGGGCGCACCACGTGCCGCCACCGCGGGCAACCACGCGGGCGAGCGAGCGGGCACCCCCGATCTGCCACCCGGTAGATCGGACGGCCCCGGGGAGCGGCGGCCGAAGCCAGCCGTCCTGAGCGGGAGGCGGCGGCGCGCACGCGACCGGATGGTCGACGACAGTGACCACCTGGCGCAGCGGTGACCACACGGAGGGGCGGAAAGGAACGGGAAAACGGAGGGGGTTCTCACCGGCGGCTCGCGACGGCGAGCGACGGCGCGAAGACGACGGTGGCGACGAAAAAGCGGCGGCGGCCTCAGGACGACGTCGGCGACGGAGCTCCGATGGTGGGGAAAGGGCGAGAGGCGGTTGCCGAGGTGTCCTGGAGGATGAGGAGGACGGAAGAGGAGTTAGGGCGAAGAATGAAGACACGGCGCGGCGGGAATTACCGGCTGGAGAGGAAACGGAGGACCGATACTCACCGTGCGCGCGGGCGAGGCGGTCCGGCGAGCTTTGGCTTCCACGGAGTGGCGGCCGAGATGCGGCGCGGCGCGACGGAGGTGCTGGCGGTGGCGGAGTGGCCTGGCGGCGTCCGGAACGGTGGCAAGCGGCGGCCGGAGTGGCGAAAAACGGTGGAGCTCGGGTGCGCGGTGGCGAGGGGGTTCTGGGGCACTGGAAAGCTCGGCAAGTTGGGGAAAAGATGGAGGAGAGGGTGGAGATGGTTTTTATACAGTCGGCCGGGAGAGATCGAGGCCGAACGGCTCCAATCGTGCACGGGAGAGAGAGTGGTGGCGTGGAGATCGTGCGCGCAATTTGTCGGAGTGAGGGGGCGTGGATGCCGGAGAATTCGGCGAGGTGGGGCGGACTCGGTCCGGGCCCGTTTGAACCGAGTGCGAGTGCGGGAGGAGGCGGGAGGTGGCGCCGGATCAGACGGCTCCGGATATTTTCCCCTCTGCCCGATTCGGACGGAGGAGGAACACGATGCTGACAGGCGGGCCCGACCTATCAGCGGGAGGCGCGTGGGAGTGGGTGCGAGCGAGGGCGCGGGCGCAGGAGAGGGGCGAGGGCGCAAGGGCGCGAGGGCGCGGGTGTGGGCGAGGGAGACTGGCCTGCGGCCGCGTGGGGAGGGAGGCCGGCACAGGAGCGGGCCGCCGGCCCAACAGAAGAAAAAAAGAAAGGAAAAAGGAAAAAGATTTCCAGGACGATTTAAATTCTGATAAGCGTTTTTGATTTATTAAAAATAGTTCCTGTGCTCTGAAAATTCCACTAAAAATCGAGGTAATGTATTTTGGTACAAAGAATACAAGAAAAATATTCCCGGCCATGATAATTTATTATCTTGCATTTTACACCTTTGATTAATTCCTCTAGCCATTTTAAAATTCATTTTCTTAGGTATTTTCTTAGGTAAAGTTTCTGTGTGGCTAATATCAGGGTGTGACACCTGTTCATCATTTTTTGGTACTCATCTGTCCTCGGGGGTTGCGGCCAAGTACACTCTACAGCAGCCACCACGTTGTCTGACTTGCGCTTGCGGTTGCCGGACTTGTTCTGTGCTGGCTCGTCGTTGTCTTTTTTGTCTTTCTGCCGGGGCTCCTTCTTGTCATCCAGGGTCTCGGCAACTGCGTCGGCCGAGTCGGCATATTTGTTCGCCAGGTCAAATAAAGCCTTGACAGAAGAGGGAGGCTTCTGAGTAACTTGGCAATGTACGGAGTGTCCTTGACTCCCTTATGGAAGGCGGCGATGACGACCTCGTCCTTGATCTTCAGGATTGAATTCCTCTTCTCCAAAAACCTCTTGATGAAATCACGAAGAGACTCGTTCTTCCTTTGATGGCACTGATACAGGTCGTACTTGGAAGATGGCCTCTCGTACATTCCTTCGAAATTGGCGATGAAGCGTTCCCTGAGTTCTCCCCAGGAGCCGATTGATCTTTTAGGAAGTCCTGTTAGCCATGTCCTCGCCGAGTCGGCTAGAGCGACTGGGAGGTAGTTAGCCATGGCCTTATGATCTCATCCAGCTGCTCGGATTGCCAGAGTGTAAACTATAGACCAGGACTCGAGGTTGGTCTTTCCATCATATTTTTCAATTCTAGTCAGCTTGAAGCTTAACAGCCAGTCGACTTGTTGCAGCTCATGGGTGACGGTTGGTACTTCATCTATGTGAGGACTTCGGCTCCGACTACGGCGGTGATATCGCTCATGGTGGAGGCCGAAGCGCTCATTCTCGTCTTCTAGTTGGCGACACCTGTCTTCCTTGCGTTTGTGGCGTCGTGCGTTGATGTCATGCCGAAGATCACGTCATAGTCGGCCTTGGACATCCTGGTTAACCCAACAGTTGTTTTGATGTCGGTGCCGCCGGTTATTATTGTGGTTGCCGAGTGACATGTGGTGTGACTCTGAGTGCAGCTGACTAGAACCGGCCACTCGGCGTCGCGTTGAGGCAGATGAGATCGCCGTTGGAGAAGCCGCCCTGTTGGACGGTATGAGAGTGTCACCCGACTATTGACGCTACTGGCATGCAGCAGCGCTTATCATGGATTTAATCCTTTCTATCGTCGGGGTGGCCTGGTGATCAGGCCCAAACTGCAGTGTATCCAGTAGAGTTGCAGTGGCCACAACGTTCTGTTGAGGAGTTACGAAGACATCATGGTCACCGACTCGGGTTTGGAGGATTTCATGTTGAGCAGTCCGCCCAGTCTTGCGCAGATTGTCGTTGCGAGCATCGTGCTCGGACTGTAGGCGTCTTGCGTCTTCCTCCTGTTGTTCACGTAGTCGGCGGGCTTCCTTTTTTTTGCAAATCACGTAGTCGACGTGCCTCCTGAGTAGGAGTTGAGCCCTTGGACACCTTGAAGACTTAATGTGGTGGAGAAAAACTCACCGAAGTGCTGTCCGACTAAGAGTCGGAGTCGGAATAGTTGAGGGGGGTAATGACTACCCCGACCTCCCTAGATCCAATGTTGAGCGGCACTAAGCCGTATCCGAGTTGAATTCCAGGGGATCGGGTCTACCGCGTTAGATGTTGATTGAAGTTATCCGTGGCGTTGCCGAGTCTGAACGGAAGATTGACGATCTCCTCCTTTCTTAGCCCGATCTCGGCTAGCTCAAGGCCAAGTCCGAGTCGAAGACCGAAAGAAAGAGTTGTCCCTAGACTCGGGCATGTTAGAGATCGCCGCAGCATATTGCCAAAGATTGCTGCAGCATTGCGTAGGCCGACCGGTGCGGAGTCGGCTTGGTCCCTAGCCGATCGGATCGGATCCGAGTCGGGCAGGGTAAGGTTGCTGAATTCGTCGGCGATGAAGTCGAGGCTCCTGAAGCTGATAGTTTGCTCAGGGAAGAAGTTGGCGCTGTCGACTCCGGTGATGGGATCCATCAGACTTGTTGAGGATGATCTTGCCGAAGTCCCTACCTGGCGCGCCAACTGTCGATGTTTTACACCGGTAATAAGAATATTGGGCTACTCGTGAGACCTAAACTTGATGGATTGCAAAGGAACACGAGATGATTTATCCTGGTTCAAGCCCTCGAGGTGAGACGATACCCTACTTCCAGTTGTTGTGTATTGCCTTTGAGGTTTCTCTAGTGAGATTTCGTTGTGCCCTCGAGGGGGCACCCTGCCTCCCCTTATATATCGAGGAGACAAGGTTACAAGGTAGAAATCCCAGTCGGACTCTGACTAAGGGATTTTCTTCTAGGAATACAACGTACCCGACTAGGACTCTTTTCTTTTCTTGTTGTACAAGGTAATGTATGCCGAGTCCTATTATATCCCTAATTACAAGGTTTGGCACATCCTCTCTCCGAGTGGCCTTAATGCTTCTTATGATGTACCCGGGGCCCATGGCCTCCACAAGCATCTTTGCGGTCTTGTGCGAAGCGCCTTAGTTGTTGTTTGACTGGTTTGGTGTCCGACTTGACGTTGAGAGAATGCTCGATCACCTCCCTTGGTACACCAGGCAAGTCAGAAGGTTTCCAAGCAAATATATCCATGTTCGCCTGGATGAAGGTGACGAGCGCGTCTTCCTATTTAGGGTCGAGTCTTGGTGGGGTCGGAAGGGTCCAGGGGAATTTTCTTTGTCTATGAATCTGCGAAATTCCCGACTTGGCTGTTTTCCTTGCCAGAACTTGATCGTCCTCGTTTGTAGGTGTTGCAACTAGTCAGATATTGTTTCGTCCGACTGCTGCCTCTTAGGACTGGGCCAGCTCGCAACTCTCCTTGTCGCAGGTGAAGACTTGCTAACATCGCTGCACAAGGAAAGTACTCCTGCTGGTCCTGGCATCTTGAGCACAATGTATGTATAATGGGGCATCGCCATGAATTTGGCTAGTGCAGGCCATCCGAGTATGGCATGATACGCGGTCTCGAAGTCGTCAACCTCGAAGCAGACATTCTCGGTACGGAAATTCTCCCGTGTGCCAAAAGTAACTGGCAGAGTGATCTGTCCGAGTGGAGTGGAAGAGAGGCCAGGGATTACCCCGTGGAAAGGAGCAGTACTTGGCCGTAGCTCAGATTAAGGGATCTTCATCTCGTCGAGCGTTTTGGCGAACAATATGTTGAGAGCGCTTCCTCTATCAATAAGAACCTTCTTCAACTTGATACTCCTGATGACCGGATGTAGGACAAGTGGGTAATGCCCTGGATGCGTGACTCGGTCGGGGTGGTCTGCGTGGTCAAATGTGATTGCCGTCTCTGACCAGCGCAGGTATTGAGGGGCATCTGTCGAGACCGAGTTGACTTCTCGGGTTGTTAGCTTTTGTTTTCTCTTGGACTCATATGCAGACGGCCCTCCGAAGATGTGATTGAGCTCAGCCTAGAAATCTTGGTAGTCGCCGGCTACGCCCGAATCTGGCTTGTCCTTGTCTTTGGCATCGCCAGATACTGATGTTTGCTCTGAAGCAAACTTCTTGTGCATGAAGCAGTTCTTAGCCACGTGCTTCCCCTTTGGGTGGAAAGGGCATGGCCCTTTCATGACTTTTTGATAATCGTTGTCCTTGAGGGTCGCGGCCAACTGCGTTCAACGGCCACTACGACGTTGTCCGACTTATGCTTACGATTGCCGCACTTATTCGGGGTTGTATCGTCGGTATCTTTCTTTTCCTTCTGTCAGGGCTCCTTCTTGTCTTCCAGGGCCTCAACAACAGCGTCGGCCGAGTCGGCGTATTTGTTGGTCATGTCGAATAGAGCGTTGATAGAACTTGGAGCCTTCCGAGTGAACTTGGCGATGAACGGGGTGTCCTTAACTCCCTTGCGGAAGGCAACGATGACGACCTCGTCCTTGATCTTTGGTATCGAATTCCTCTTTTCGAAAAACCTCTTGATGAAGTCACGGAGGGACTCATTATTCCTTTGGTGACATTGATATAAGTCGTACTTGGAAGACGGCCTCTCATATGTTCCCTGTAAGTTGGCAATGAAACGCTCTCAGAGTTCTCCCCAGGAGTCAATTGATCGCTTGGGAAGGCTAGTTAGCCATGTTCTCGCCGAGTTAGCTAAGGCGACTAGGAGATAGTTAGCCATGGCCTTATGATCGCCTTTGGCCGCACAGATCGCCAAAGTGTAGACCGTGAGCCAGGACTCGGGGTTGGTCTTTCCATCGTACTTCTCGATTCCAGTCGGCTTGAAGCCTGATGGCCAGTCGACTTGTTGTAGCTCGTGGGTGAACACCGGTACTTCTTCATCCGCGTGAGGACTCCAACTTTGTCTACGGCAATGAAATCTCTTGTGGTGGAGGCTGAAATGCTCGTGCTCATCTTCCAATCGGCAGCGCTCGTCTTCCTTGCACTCTCGGCGTCGGGCATTAATGTCGTGGCAGAGATCCCACCGTAATCATCCTCGGGCATCCTGGTTGTCACAGCGATCATCATGGTGCCGCCTTCGATCATTGTTCTGATTGCCAAGTGACGTATGACGGGACTCCAAGCAATGCCGACTAGAGCCAGCTGTGTGGCGCCGTGCTGAGGCAGATGAGATCGCCGTGTCTGAAGCCGTCTTGTTCGACGGTATTAGGGTATCTCCAGACTATTGTCACAGCTGACACGCAGCAGTGGTAATCATTGCTTTGATCCTTGCGATGGTCGGGGTGGCCTAGCAGTCGAGCCCGAACTGCAAGGTGTCAAGTAACGTGACAGCGGCCATGACGTTTTATTGCGGGGTCACGAAGACGTCATGGTTGCCTACTCGGCTTTGGAGGATCTCTAGTTGTGTAGTCTGAATCAAACCTTGGGAGATTGGATCTGCCGCGTCGGAGTGAGATTGAAATTGTCCGCGGCATTGTTGAGTCCAAACGGGAGATTGACGATCTCCTCCTCTCTTAGCCTGATCTTGGCTGGCTCAAGGCCGAGTCCGAGTTGAACACCGAAAGAAAGAATTGTCGATGTTTTACACTGGCAATAAATATATGGTGCTACTCGGCGGATGGAAACTCGGTGGATTGCAAAGGCACACAGAGAGATTTTATACTGGTTCAGGCCCTTGATGTGAGGTAATACCCTACGTCTAGTTGTGGTGTTATTCCTTTGAGGATTTGCGGTGGTGATTCTGGTGAACCAACTCAACCTGCCCTCATGGGGCACCCTGCCTCCCCTTATATACTGGGGGACAGGGTTACAAGGTAGGAGTCTCAACCGGATTACGGCCAAGGGATCTCCTCTTAGAGATATAACGCACCCAACTAGAACTGTGTTTTCTTATCGTACAAGGTAAAGTCTGCTAGGGATTACTATATCTCTAATTACAACGCCAGGCCCATCCTCTATCCGAGTGGCCCATATGCTTGTCATGAGGTACCCGGAGCCCATGGCACCCACAGTAGCCCCTGAGACCTTCATAGTTGAGTCACAGCTAATGCCGAGTGCTCATCCTCCATGGTGAAGTCTTCCCGAGTGCATTGCTCCCTAGTACTCTTTGTCCGAGTGAGTCTTCTTCCCGAGTCCTACTTCATGTCAGCTGGCAACGAGGCTATGAAGGGCTTCATGTAGATATATGAATAGTATGCACCGAATAGGTGCACCTATTAGGTGTAGCCCATGACTTTGTGCTTAATTGTGAAGATAATTAAACATAAAGTCAAAGATCTTTAACCTGGAAGTCTTTCCCGAGTAGATTACTACTGGTATATGAGACTCTTCGGTATCATGTCAACCGGAATATGATTTATAGTCTTACCGAGCAGGGAACTACTCATATGTAGAACTCTTCGACTTCATGTCAGTCGGAATGGGTATTTATAGTCTTGCCGAGTAGGATACTACTCGTATATGGGATTCTTCAACGTCATGTTAGCTGGAAAGAGGGGTTTATAGTCTTTCCTGAGTGGCGTCCCACCCAGAAGTTAGACTCCTCCGCGTCATGTCAGCAGGAATGAGAAATTTATAGTCTCTCCCGAGTAGTGCACTACTCGAAAGTTAGACTCCTCCGCGTCATGTCAGCGGGAATAATGTTGCTCATGGCAACTGATGGCCACGCATGTAGGCCAAGTACCACTTTATGAAAAATAAATCCATTGCGTGGTTAGGTGTACTTGAGAGAGATACCTGCATCCCTAATTTTAATGAAGACTAGCTTGTGATCCTTATAAGGATATATCCTCGAGACCTGGTGGATAAAACAGATACCCAAACATATATGTTCAGCAATAAGGCTCTCATAAAGCATATCTGTTTACCTCATCGGCTCCTGTTGGTAGCACCAGCGCTATAATTTCAACTCAGCCAGTGGGCGGCCCACCTGGAGCATGCTACTGTAGGAACTCATATCTTGGTGGCCCATTACCGAATAAGCCAGCCTAAACCGACCCACCCAATGTAGGCTCTATGAAATCACCATCCCTCGCATGTCAGGATGAGTTTTTTGGTGTCTGTAACTGCAATCAGCCAGAGAAATCCTTATTCGCAAGCCTTTCCGACTTACGTTCTGGATGCAACCTGGTTGCCACAGAAGCCTGAGTAGGTATATTGCAGGATCTGCTTGCCCTCCTCAGGTGTGACGCGGTGCATGAGAATCCCGGATGCGCTTTGACGATGTAAGTCTTCTCTGACTTGGGTAAAGCCGAACAAGGTACCCGAACCTTGCATTAGCAGAGGGTTCGGCTGGCGACCCTCATGGGGCGTACCCTATCCAACAGAGTTATGGCCAAATAAGGTACCCGACCCTTGCATTAGCATAGGATTCGGCTGGCGACCCTCATGGGGCATACCCAATCTGACAGAGTTGTGACCAAATAAGGTACCCGAACCTAGCATTAGCATAGGATTCGGCTGGTGACCCTCATGGGGCGTACCCTACTTAGCCGAGTTGCGACCGAATAAGGTACCCGAACCTAGCGTTAGCGTAGGGTTCAGCTGGCGACCCTCGTGGGGCGTACCTCACCCAGTCGAGTAGTATACGACCCCCAACTAGCGCCGAAGGTCAGTCATCAGCTCACATGGAGCGTAGCTGGGGAAGATGTCGTCCCGACTGGTGCAAGTACTCGGTCAGTAGCCCTTGTGGAGCATCCCGAGTGTATTTTGGCAAACTTGTCTAGCCCCTGAGCGTAGGAGATAGGCTCGTAGCCCTGAGTTCCTGTCACGCGTATCTGGAGCTGGCCCTGCGCTATAAAGATACCGGATGAGTAGCATCTGATGATGAAAACAATCACCCGAATAAAATGTATTTTACAATATATGTAAATACGTGTTCTTCCTCTTACTGATATTAATTTCTCCGAGTAGTTGACCCCTTACGTTTAAGCACTCTGCCCGACTAATCATAGCCCCCTAGCGCCGGGAGTTGGCTCATGGCTCTTTCCCAGACACGCGTTTTGGGTGACTTGAGTTCATCTTTCATGGAGCAAAGTTTCACGGGTCAGGATTTATGCCACTCGAATACTTTTGCAATCATTTAAGAGAAAAAGACAGAAAAAAGTGCAGCTTGTGCACCTATTAGGTGTAAGCGGCTGCAGCAATGGCAAGGCCAAATGAAGAACTATTTATTAGAGAGCGACTTAGCTGTGCAGTATTTGGGAGTGGGGATGCCATCCTTGTGTTTGGGCTTTTGAGCCCCCAAGCTTGTCACTTGTTGTCCTGATAATCTTCAGTTGTTGAAAGTCGAAGACGGTTGTGACCGACTGCCACAATGAAGCCGTCTGACTTGCGTTTTTGACTCCCAACTTTAGTCGGGACTGCGTCGTCAGTGCCCTCCCGCTTCTTCTGTTAGGGTGTCTTCTTGTCATCGAGGGCGTCAGTAACAGCATCGGCCGAGTCGGCGTACTTGTTCGCCATGTCGAATAAAGTCTTGACAGAGTTAGGAGGCTTCCGCGTGTATTTGTCAATGAACGAGGTGTTTTTGACTCCCTTTCGAAAGGCGGCGATGACGACCTCATCCTTGATCATTGGGATTGAATTCTTCTTCTCAGAGAACCTCTTGATGAAGTCATGAAGAGACTCGTTCTTCCTTTGATGTAACTGATACAGGTCGTACTCGGAAGATGGCCTCTCGTATGTTCCCTGGAAGATGGCAATGAGGCGTTTTCGGCATTCTCCCCAGGAGCCGATTGATTGCTTGGTTAGTCCTGTTAGCCATGTCCTCGCTGAGTCAGCTAAAGCGACTGGGAGGTAGTTAGCCATGACTTTGTGATTTCCTCCAGCTGCTCGGATTGCCAGAGTGTAGACCGTGAGCCAAGACTTAGGATTGGTCTTGCCGTCGTATTTGTCGATGCCTGTAGACTTGAAACCCGACGGCCAGTCGACCTGTTGTAGCTCCTGGGTGAAGGCCGGTATGCCTTCGTCTTCATGAGGGCTCCGACTCCAAATACGGCGGCGAAATCGCTCGTGGTGGAGGCCGAAACGCTTGTTCTTGTCTTCCAGTTGGCTTTGCTCATCTTCTTCTCGTTCACGGCGCCGAGCGATGATGACTTGCCGAAGGTCGCGCCGTAGTTGGTCTCGGAGCCACCAGTCATCGTTGTGGTTGCCGAGTGACATTTGGTGTGACTCCGTGTGTTGCCGACTAGAGCCAGCCGCTCGGTGTCGCTTTGAGGTGGACGAGACTGCCGTTAGGGATGCCGACCGATTGGTCGATATGAGGGTATCACCCGACTGTTGGTGCTGCTGACATGCAGCAGCGGTAAGCATGGCTTTTATGCTTGCGATCGTCGGGGTGGCCTGGTGATTAGGCCCGAACTGGAGTGTATCCAGTAGAGTTGCAGCGGCCACGATATTCTGTTAGGGAGTAACGAAGACGTCGTGGTCGCCAACTAGGGTTTGGAGGATTTGTTGCTGAGCAGTTCGCCCAGCCCTGCGTAGATCATCGTTGTGGGCGTGCAGGTGTCTTGCTTCTTCCTCCCATTGTTCTCACAGTCGGTAGGCCTCCTCCTCTTGTTGCTCGTGTAGTCGGCGTGATTCCTGAGTAGGAGTAGAGCCTTTGGATACCATGAAGATTTCTCGTGGCGGAGAGAAGCTTGCCGAACTGCTGTCCGACTTAGAGTCGGAATCGGAATAATTGATGGGGGTGATTACAACTCTGACTTCCCTAGATCCGATCTCGAGCGGCTTGGGGCCGTATCCGAGTCAAACTCCAGAGGATCGGGTTTTCCGTGTCGGATGTTGTCTGAAGATATCCGTGGCATTGCCGAGTCTATACAGGAGATTGATGATCTCTTCCCTTCTTAGCTCGATCTTGGCTGGCTCAAGGCCGAGTCCGAGTCAAACACCGAAGGAAAGAGTTGTCCCGAGACCCGGACAAGATGAAGATTGCCGCAGCAAGTCGATGAGGGTTGCTGCAGCGTTGTGTGGACCGACTGGCGCGGAGTCGGCCGGTTCCCTGGCAGATCGGATCGAGTTTGAGTCGGCCAAGGTGAGATTGCCGATCTGGTCGGCGACGAAGTCGAGGCTTCTGAATGCAATTGTATCACCGGGGGAGAGTTTGTCGCCATCGACTCCAGTTGCTGGATCCATCGAGCTTGTAGATGTAGATCGCGCCGAAGCCCCTACCTGGCGCCCAACTGTCGATGTTTTACACCAGCAATAAATATATGGGGCTACTCGGCGGATGGAAACTCGGTGGATTGCAAAAGAACACAGAGAGATTTTATACTGGTTCAGGCCCTCGATGTGAGGTAATATCCTACATCCAGTTGTGGTGTTATTCCTTTGAGGATTTGCAGTGGTGATTCTGGTGAACCAACTCAACCTGCCCTCATGGGGCACCCTGCCTCCCCTTATATACTGGGGGACAGGGTTACAAGGTAGGAGTCCCAACCGGATTACGACCAAGGGATCTCCTCTTAGAGATATAACGCACCCAACTAGAACTGTGTTTTCCTTATCGTACAAGGTAAAGTCTGCTAGGGATTACTATATCTCTAATTACAAGGTCAGGCCCATCCTCTATCCGAGTGGCCCATATGCTTGTCATGAGGTACCCGGGGCCCATGGCACCCACAAGAATTGTCCCGAGACTCGCAAATCTTGAGGATTGCCGCAGCATGTCGTCGAAGATTGCTGCAGCGTTGAGTAGGCCGACTGGCGCGGAGTCGGCTTGGTTTCTGGCCGATCGGATCAAGTCCGAATCGGATAGGGTGAGGTCGCCGAATTTGTCAGCGACGAAGTCGAGGCTCCCAAAGCTGATTATCTGCCAAGGGAAGAACTTGATGCCGTCCACTCCGGTGGTTGGATCCATCAGGCATGATGAAGATAATCTCGACAAAGCCCCTACCTGGTGTGCCAACTATCGATGTTTTGTATCGACAATAATTATATGGGGCTACTCGTGACACCTAAACTTGATGGATTGCAAAGGAACACGAAACAATTTATCCTGGTTCAGGCCCTCGATGTGAGGTAATAACCTACTTTTAGCTGTTGTGTATTGTCTTTGAGGTTTCTCTGGTGAGATTCTGTTCTGCCCCAGGGGGCTCCTTACCTCTCCTTATATACTGAGTAGGCAAGGTTATAAGGTAGAAATCCTAGTCGGACTCAACCAAGGGATTTCCTTCTAGGAATACAACATATCTGACTAGGACTATATCCATTTCCTTATCGTACAAGATAATATGCACCGAGTATTGTTGCATCCCCAATTACAGGGTTGGGCCTATCCTCTGTCTGAGTGGCCAGAACGCTTCCCATGAGGTACCCGGGGCCCATGGCCTCCATACTACTGAAGATTTTGGTTGCAAGCAAGGCAAGTCATACCCAAATCCTTGTTCATATTGAATACCCATGAGTTTATAAATTTATTTTTATTTAAATTACTATATTATGCTTTATGAAAATTCCTGTGGTAATACTGTTTTATCATAGCCTTAACCTATATCCTTGTTATAGCCTTAATATTGATATTATGCCTTGACAACCCTAGGTAAGTGAAAACCAGCTAGTATTTGTGTGTATATGTGATGCAAACTAGCTACTTTAGGTTATGCTTAGCACATGCTTAATTTAGCAACAACTTAGTCCTTTTATGAAATAATTGCGGGGAATGACAAAGTCACTAAGGATAAATATGGAAATGGCTGGTTTTGCCTGATCATGAATTTTATCTATTCAAAATCCCCCAAAACCCTGTTTTCGGCTGGGCTTGAGGTACATGATTTTGTTTGTCATACCTCGGCCGTCATAAGGACCAGTCTTCGGGCCTCTGTTGCAAAGCATAACCGTACTACCACATGTCTAATGGGTAAGGCTTAACTAGTAGGTTAGATCAGTTTTAGACAAAGGAACACAGATAGAGGCGGATAAAGTCTGGTTGTTGACTAACGTCTCTAGCAAATGGAGGTCACGGGGTATCCGAGATCGAGATGCCGGGGGCATGGACCATGTCTACCTGTCCTAGGGCTCTGGCCGTAGACGGGGGTCGGTGTCGGTTCTTTTGTCTACAGTTGACCTAAGTGAAGGGTTATGTCATGACTTCCATTCCAAATACCATGGTGGTATGGGGCACGTGGGAACACGTGAGAGAGTTGTGTCTTGTGGGTAAAGATGTACACCTCTGGCCAGAGTATAATCTGTTCGAATAGCCACGCCCTAGGTTATGGACAAGCCTAGCAATGTACCCAAGTTAGAGGTTTCTTCTGTTAAAATGGAACATTGGCTACATGACTAAAATTTGTGGTTGACCGGGACAGGTCTGGTTGGCCTGAGTTTAGGCAAGAATATGATAGCGTGGTATACGCAACTCTAGAGATAATTTTGATAGTAGATGTAGGGCTGTGGGAGCCATGGGCCCCGGGTACCTCATTACCAGCACATGGGCCACTCGGATAGAGGATGGGCCAGATCATGTAGTTAGAGATAAGATAGCACCTGGCAGGCTGTGCCTTGTACAATAAGGAAACCTAGCCTTAGTCGGATAGGATTCTATCTCTAAGAAGGAAGTCCCTTGGTCGTATCCGACTGGGATCCTTACCATGTACCCCTGTCCCCTAGTATATAAAGGGAGGCAGGGCGCCCCATGAGGGCACGCAAGATCATTGATCGCAAAACCACCTCAGAGGAATAACACCTCAACTGGACGTAGGGTATTACCTCACATCGAGGGCCTGAACCAGTATAATTCTCTTGTGTTCCTCTGCAATCCACCGAATTCCAGGTCGCCGAGTAGCCCCATAGTATTATTGCCGGTGCAAAGCATCGACAGTTGGCGCGCCAGGTAGGGGCCCGGCGAATTCTTCATCAACAGATTCGATGGATCCCATCAACGGAGTCAAGGGCAACAAGTTCTCCAACGGAGACACCATCACCTTCGGGAGTCTTGATTTCGTCGCCGATCAACTCGGCAATCTTTCCTTGGCTGAAGCAGACCCAATCTCGCCAGCCGAGGAGCCAGCCGGCGTTGCGCCAGTCGGCCCCAGGGACGTCGCCATCTCCTTCGACGATCTACTATGACAGTCCCTCACATCGCCGGACATCGGGACAACTCTCTCCTTCGGCGTCTGACTCGCGCTAGGCCTTGAGCCAGCGCGGGTTAGGCCAAGAGGGGGAGAGATCGTCAATCTCCCATACGGATTCGGCGACGCTGTGCATCTACAACCCGCGCAGCAGGCCCGACCTCCAGCGATTCAGTTTGGACACGGTCATGAACCGTTTCAGATTGGATCTAGGGAGGTCGGAGTCGTCCTAACTCCGATAAACTACTCGGAGTCCGACACTGAGTCGGATAGCTGTTCGAGCACCAACTCGGACTCCACCTTGGCAAGCTTCCTCCTCCCCCGCGAGATCTTCATGGCTTCAACGCCACCTTCCGAGGTGCGCCGACTGCAAGAGGAGCAGCAAGAGGAGGCGCGCCGACTACAACAACAAGAGGAGGCCAACCGACAAGCTCGCAATGACGGGCTTCGACAGGCTGGGAGAGCTGCCCAGCAGCAGATCCTCCAAACCAAGGTCGGCGACCACGACGTCTTCGTCACGCCACAACAGAACGTCGTGGCCGCCGCAACTCTGCTAGACACGCTCCAGCTTGGGCCGGATCATCAGGCCACACCAACTATCGCCAAGATCAAGGCGATGATTACTGCTGCCGCCTGCCAGCAGCAAGAACAGTCAGGCAACACTCACATACCGACCCATCGGACGGGCTCTCCAGCGGCGGAGTCATCTGCATCAGCGCGACGTCGGGCGGTCGGCTCCACCCGGCAGCACGAAGAGTCCCGCCAAACAACACTCGGCAATACCAACTACGACAACCGGCGGCGTCACCAATACGACCGCCGACCCAATCAAGACCTCCGAATGCGATTACAGCGCGATCTTCGCCACACCCTAAGGGCCCAGCGCGAAGAACGCGAAGAGGATGAACGCCGCCGACTGGAGGATGAACACGAGCGCTTCGGTCTCCACTACGAACGGCTACACCGCCAAAACCGAAGCCCAAGTCCTCACGATAACGAAGGCATTCCAGCCTTTACTCGGGAGTTACAGGACGTCCGCTGGCCAGTCGGCTTTAAGCCTACCGGAATCGAAAAGTACGACGGCAAGACCAACCCAGAGTCCTGGCTCACCGTTTACGTCCTAGCAGTTCAAGCTGCTGGGGGCGACAGCAGAGCCATGGCTGACTACCTCCCAGTCGCATTAGCCGACTCGGCGAGGACATGGCTGACAGGCCTCCCAAGGCGGTCGATCGGTTCCTAGGGACAACTCAGGGAGCGGTTCATCGCTAACTTCCAGGGGACCTACGAGAGACCGGCTTCCGAGCACGACCTTTACCAGCTGCATCAGAAAAAGAACGAGTCTCTGCGCGAATTCATCAAAAGGTTTTCCGAGAAGCGCAATCAAATCCCAAGCATCAAAGACGAGGTCGTCATCGCCGCCTTCCGCAAGGGAGTAAAAGACGCCCCGCTCATCGCGAAGTTCACTCGGAAGCCACCATCCACTGTCCGGACTCTCTTCGACATGGCCAACAAATACGCCGACTCGGCTGAAGCCGTCGCTGAGGCCTTCGACGAGAAGGAGCCCCGACAAAGAGACAACAAGGCGAAAGCCGACAACGAGCCGTCTCAGAACAAGCCTGGCAGCCGCAAGCGGAAGTCGGACAACGAGGTGGCCAACATGGAGCGCAGTCGGTCGCGCCCCCAGCGGAACAACGACTATCAGAAAGTCATGAGCGGGCCTTGCCCCTTTCACCCCAAGGGCCGGCACGCGGCCAAGGACTGCCACATGCTCAAGAAGTTCGCCTCCGAGCAAGCTTCATCGTCTGGCGCCGACAAGGACAAGGACAAGCCAGACTCGGGTCCGGCTGATGATTTCCAGGACCCCCAAGCCGAACTCAACCACATCTTCGGGGGGCCACTCGCGTACAAATCCAAGCGCAAGCAGAAGCTATCAGCGCGGGACATTAACGCGGTCTCCACGACGGATACCCCCCAATACCTGCGCTAGTCAGAGATGGCCATCACCTTCAACCGCGCAGATCACCTAGATCGGGTTTCCCACCCGGGACGATACCCACTCGTCCTGGACCCTGTCGTCAGAAATATCAGGCTGAAGAAAACCCTCATCGACGGAGGCAGTGCGCTCAACATCCTGTTCGCCAAGACTTTGGACGAGATGAGAATTCCTCGTTCAGAACTACGGCCGAGCACTGCGCCCTTCCATGGGATAATTCCCGGCTTGTCATCAACCCCACTCGGGCAGATAACCTTGCCGGTAACCTTCGGCACGCGGGACAACTTCCGTACAGAAAACATCTGCTTCGAGGTCGCCGACTTCGAGACCGCGTATCACGCGATACTCGGACGACCGGCCCTCGCCAAATTCATGGCGATACCGCACTATACGTACATGGTGCTGAAGATGCCCGGGCCAGCAGGAGTCCTCTCCCTCCGCAGCGACGCTAAGCAAGCCTTCACCTGCGACAAGGAGAGCTGCGAACTGGCTCAAACACAAGAAGCGGCAATCGGGCGCGACAGCATCCGGCAAGCCGCTACACCTGAAGTCGATCAAGATCCAGTTCCGGCGAAAAAAGCAGCAAAGTCAGGAATTTCAGCGGATTCTGACACGAAGAAGATCCCCCTGGACCCTTCCGACCCCTCCAAGACTGCCTTAGTCGGGACCGGACTCGACCCCAAATAGGAAGACGCGCTCGTCACCTTCCTCCAAGCCAACAAAGATATCTTCGTGTGGAAACCGTTCGACATGCCGGGCGTACCAAGGGAGGTGATCGAGCACGCCCTACACGTAAAGCCAGACACCAAGCCAGTCAAGCAACGGCTGCGGCGCTTCGCTCAAGACCGCAAGGATGCTATCCGGGAGGAAATCACCAAGCTCCTCGCAGCCGGATTCATCAAGGAAGTCTACCACCCGGACTGGCTGGCAAACCCAGTTCTGGTCCGGAAGAAAAACGGTAAATGGCGCATGTGCGTCGACTACACCGACCTCAACAAAGCGTGTCCCAAGGACCCATTTGGTCTTCCCAGGATAGATCAGGTGGTTGACTCCACGGCTGGATGCGACCTACTCAGTTTTCTCGACTGCTACTCGGGATATCATCAAATTAGCCTGAGGGAACAAGACTGCTTAAAAACATCTTTCATCACGCCGTTTGGAGCGTATTGCTATATCACAATGCCGTTTGGTCTGAAAAACGTAGGCGCAACCTACCAAAGGGCTATTCAGCGGTGTCTGCACACTCAGATCGGGCGCAACGTGGAAGCCTACATCTATGATGTGGTGATCAAGTCCAAGTCTAGAAAAGACCTCATTGCCGACTTGGAAGAAACCTTCCAAAACCTTCGAAGATTCAAGATGAAGTTGAACCCGGACAAGTGCGCCTTCGGGGTGCCGCCTGGGAAGTTACTCGGCTTCATCGTCTCGCACCGCGGCATCGAGGCTAACCCGGAGAAAGTCAACGCCATCAAGAACATGGCGCCCCCGACCAACCTTAAAGACGTCCAGAAGCTGACAGGCTGCATGGCGGCACTCAGCCGGTTTATCTCCCGACTGGGCGAACGGGGCATGCCTTTCTTCAAGCTCCTCAAAAAGGCGGACACTTTTCAATGGACTCCGAAAACCCAGTGAGCCTTCGAAGACTTCAAAGAATTCCTCACATCACCCCCCGTGCTGGCGTCACCCCTGCCCCAGGAACCACTAATGCTTTATCTGGCGGCAACAACACAGGTAGTCAGCACGGTGCTGGTAGTGGAGCGATCCGAACAGGGTCACATTCAGAAAATACAACGGCCAATCTATTTCGTCAGCGAGGTCCTTGCCGACTCCAAAACGAGATACCCGCAGGTCCAGAAGCTGCTATACGGCCTACTCCTCACAGTCCGAAAGCTGGTGCATTACTTTCAAGCACATCAAGTCACGATGGTCACAGCGTTTCCACTCAGGGATGTCCTTCATAATCGCAAGGCCACCGGCCGGATCGCTAAATGGGCACTCGAGCTGATGGCGTTCGACATCACCTTTCAGCCACGGACAGCTATCAAATCTCAAGCTCTAGCCGACTTTGTGGCCGAGTGGACAGAAGTTCAACTCCCAACACCAACAACAAAGCTAGAGTACTGGACAATGTACTTCGACGGTTCCCTACGGATCGGCGGTGCCGGGGCTGGAGTCATACTGACATCCCCCACTGGCGAAAAATTGACGTACGTACTACAAATCCACTTCCCGGCTTCCCACAATGTCGCCGAGTACGAGGCACTTGTTCACGGGCTCCGCATCGCCATATCACTCGGCATACGTCGACTGGTTGTGCGCGGAGACTCCCAACTCGTCGTCAACCAAGTCATGAAAGACTGGACCTGTCTCGACGACACAATGGCGGCATACTGTCAGGAGGTTCGCAAGTTGGAAAACAAGTTCGACGGGCTGGAAATCACACATGTCCTGCGTCAATACAACGACGCGGCGGATGAGCTAGCAAATATGGGATCCAAGCGAGAAGCAGTTCCGACTGGAATCTTTGTCGAGCAACTTATGGAGCCATCAGTCAAGAAGAAACCGGCACAAGAGCAGTCGGGAGGCGAGCCTACCCCGACCACCGACGAAGTGCTGCACATATGTCAAGACTGGAGGGGTCCTGTTCTCAAATTCCTCCTGGACGATGAACTCCCAGAAGATCGCAGTCAAGCCGAGAAGATCAAGCGTCGAAGCAAAAGCTTCCTGCTAGTCGGAGAAGACCTGTACCGAAGGAGTGCATCCGGTGTCCTCATGCGCTGTGTCACCACCGAGGAAGGCAAGCAGATCCTGCATTCAATCCACTCAGGCATATGTGGCAACCACGCTGCATCCAGGACGTTAGTCGGAAAGGCTTACCGGCAGGGATTCTTCTGGCCCACCGCAGTCACAGACGCCAAAGACATCGTTCGCAAGTGCGAGGGTTGCCAGTTCTTCGCAAGACAGACAAATCTCCCCGCCCAGGAACTCCAGACTATCCCTATTTCCTGGCCATTCGCAGTATGGGGGCTCGACATGGTCGGGCCATTCAAGAAAGCGCCAGGAGGGTTCACGCATCTATTCGTCGCAGTGGATAAATTCACCAAGTGGATTGAGGCTAAACCCGTTGCAACAATCACAGCGGCACGAGCAAAGGACTTCATCCTGAGTATGCTATACCGGTTTGGGGTCCCTAACCGCATCATAACCGACAACGGCACTCAGTTCGCGGCAGGCGTATTCCACGACTTCTGCGACGATTTCGGCATCAAGATCTGCTATGTATCTGTGGCACACCCGCGGAGCAACAGGCAGGTTGAGCGAGCCAACGGCATGGTCTTACAAGGCATCAAGGCTAGGATATTCAACCGACTACAACCATATGCGGGTCGGTGGGTACAAGAACTCCCATCCATTCTCTGGTCTCTCAGAACCACGGTTAGTCGGGCAACAGGGCAATCCCCTTTCTTCCTGGTCTACGGCACCGAGGCCATGCTACCAACAGAGATACAGTTCGGCTCCCCGCGAGTCCGGGCTTACTCCGAAGATGATTCCAACAACACCCGACTGATCGAATTAGATCAGCTGGAAGAAGCAAGAGACGCCGCATCAATCCAGTCGGCAAGGTATCTTCAAGGCCTGCGTCGTTACCACAATCGCAATGTCCGTGGCCGCGCTTTTCTGGTTGGGGATCTCGTTCTAAGGAAGATACAAACCACCAAGGACAGGCACAAATTATCCCCCATCTGGGAAGGGCCGTTCATTGTAGCCGAGGTCACGCGGCCAGGCGCCTACCGACTGAAGACTAAAGACGGCGTCCTCATCACCAACTCATGGAACATAGAACAGCTACGTCCTTTCTATACCTGAGTTTTACATTTCCCATGTGTACAGTCTTTCTGACTCACTACGCCGCTTATTCCAACCGAGTAGTGAGTCGGGGGCCGCATGTATATATGTGTTCTGTCAATAACATACAAGCTTATTTCACCCCGGTTATGAAGCCTTGCCACGACTAATGCGTTCGCCCGAGTATAGCATCTTACTCCGAACGTTTTTTATCAAGTTCTATCGGACTAACTCGGCGCATGCTACATGGTCGGGTAAAGCTAATGACAACCGAATAATGAGCTTGGCGGCACGACACATATATTTACACATGATCGTATATGAAAGCATATATATATACCGACTACAAAATGCATTGCCTTTACAGACCCAGGTCTCGGGTAATCGCTTCAGCAGTCGGCTTCGCCTGTGCGATCAGCTCCAGTGCTTCCTCGGGCGTCGTCTCCTCGGAAAATCCCTCCCCGATGGCCTCAATGTCCGCCCTCGGGTAGATGGACTTGGTCATCGCTAGGGTCTGGGCCACGCCGGCGGCAACCCGCTCGTCTGAGTACCTTTTCAGGGCACTCGGCGCATCCTCGAGACGCCCCATTATCTGAGGAATTCTGCTACAGCTGGTCCCCACTGGGCGGGGATCTACAAGGTCAAGGAGCCCTTTCACAGACCCGACGAGGGCCTCCCGTGACTCCCTGATTGACCTTATCTCCTCCGTGTAGAACCGGTACTGGGCCTGGACGTTGGCTCTCATGCCTACCCAGATCGGCCGGCAAGCAAGCTTGTCAGATTCGGCTACACACAGGGTGACTAATGGATTGGCTGAGATCACAGTCGGGTTGAGGACTTACTTTCGTAGTCGGCCTCCCCCCCCGCCACGGTCTTCTCCAGTTCGGCCTTCTCCTTACCGAGCTTGACGACGGCCTTCTCCAACTCGGACTTCTCCCGGTCAAGCTTGGTGTTGGCCTTTGTCAGGTCGGCCTTGACCCTTTCAAGCTCGGCCTTGGCTTCTTCGGCCTCCTTCAGCTGTGACTCCCTCTCCGCTCGGGTCTTTAACTCCACTTCGAGGTCTGCACCACAGATTAGCCAAGAGCTCAACCGTGCAGTCATGACACCACCGAGCAGTCGGGATCGACGTGGCTGGATGAATACATCAACGGTTCAGTCGGGAAGATATACTCGGGGATTTTACCTCTGATCTTCTCGGCTAGGGCCCATGTCTCCGCCCTGAGCTGATCGGCGCTGCTCTTCAGCCAGGCCTCCCTCCTCGTGTGACGCGCCTCCATCTCGGCCTTCAATGCCCGGAGTTGTTGCAATTCCGTGAGGTGGGGAGCCATCTCGACTAGGATCTCCGTCACCGCCTCGTTGCGGTCGACGAGCTTCTGCTCGGGACAAGGAACAAACCGACGACAGAGTCAAACATCAAGACAAGAAGATTGCTGGAGCTTCACTACAAGAATCATACCGCGACCCCTTGGGACCCGTTGATGGCGGCACGAAGCAGGCTCTCGCGCTCTCTCCTTGCAACGACTTCATCGAGCCTGAAGCTTTTCATAGTGCCGTCGCGAGTGGTCCACGTAAAGGTCCGGGGCATCACACGTGGGGGAGCTTCGATCCGAGGAAAATGTGGGATCTCCGGCGGTGGCGGCAGCGGCGGCAATGGCGATGACGATAACCACGATGGCGACGGGGTCCTGGCCTCGGCACCGCCTTCCCCTACAACATCGGGGACCGGCTCGGGGGCTCCGTCCCCCGCTTCCGCGACGTACGGTGCCTCGGGGGCTGGGGCCTCAGTTTCAACAGCCACCTCTCGGTCGGGTGGCGGCACTGGCCCTGTAGTCGGAGCCACCTCGGTCTCAGCAACCGGGCTAGCCGCCGGCTCAATAGGTGTGTTCGCCGCCGCTGCCTCGGCTGGGGCAGGCTCATCAAGTGGAGCAGATGGGTCGACCTTTTTGAGATCGATATCGGCCCGCTTCCTGCACGACGAAGCAAGACATCAGGACTGTATTCTAACATACAACGACTACAGAAGACCCGGAATAACGCACCTCTTGGAGAACCTCAGCTTCCTGCCAGCCTGCCCGCCCCCCGGCGAAGCGCTAGCATCGGCAGTCGCCCCGGTCGGCGTCATCGATGGCAGAGGCGTATCAGCTCGAGTCGGCCCCGACTCTGGTATGGTTGGTTCAGGTTCCTTCGCCCAAATCGGCCTCTGCTCTGGTCGGCCCCTTGGTGGCGCTGTTGCTGAGTACGACAACGTCGGGCCCAAGCCTGCTGATCTCAGCCTGGGACTCGACCGCGTGGGCGTTGTGGCAGCGGTGTCCTTTATTTTCAAGCTGCCGCTCACGGCGCGCGCTGTCATGGCCCCCTCGCCCCGATATAAAATCGGCTTCTTCCCCGCTCTCTTGGAGTCGGGTTGGGCAGCAGAAGGACTCCTCGGCCTCTTCTTCGACGCGACCGCCGACAATGGACGAGAGTCTTCATCAAATTCCTCATGCCACTACAAGCAAGTCGACAAGATACCATCACGCAAGGTTAAACAACCGCCGTTCCACAGGCGTTCACCACAGAAGAAGGTAGAAGGTTACCTTGGTCCGCGGCCGGATGAAGCTATAGGCAGCAACTCGGCGGTTATCATCTTCGGTGGCAACCACCCCTTCGGAGAAGTAGCCAAACAAGGTATCGGTCACTTCCCCCTTGTCCGCCGTCTCGCTACTCACTCGGTCGGGATCGTGTTTACCTTTGAAGGCCCAGCCAAAGGCGCTTCGCAACTTCAGCGGCTGGACGCGCCTCGTCAGAAAACGACGAGCCACCCAAGGCCCCGTCAAGCCGGCCCTCTTGAGGTCATCTATCTTCATCAGCAATATATGTGCCTGGCCCAGTTCTTCAAAGGTTGGCTCCGAGGACCAGCTTGGCAACACCGCCGGCGGCATACCAGTAAACGGGCGCAAGGAAGGAGCTAGATCGGCGCAATAAAACCACTCCTTGTGCCAGCCCTTCAGAGAAGATTTCAAGGGCAAATCAATATACGTTTTCTTCCCATCGCTCCTCAGTTGAAGACCAGCCCCTCCAATCACACTGATATTACTCTTGGAAGGTTGGGGCTTGACATGGAACAGGTGTCGGAAGAGGATGAAATGGGGCTCAACACCCAGAAAGCACTCGCAAAGAGTAACGAATATGGAGATCTGAAGGATTGAGTTGGGATTTAAATGCACCAACTCCAGCCCGTAGAAATCAAGGATGCGGCGGAAGAAATCAGACGACGGAAGACACAAGCCCCGATCAAAGAAAGAGGCGAAAACTACCGTTTCACCAGGCCGGGGGTTGGGGTTCGACTCATCCCTCGCCAACCGCCAACGGATCACTTCTTGGCTAGGCAACTTCAGCTCGCTCTCCAGCCGCCTCAGCTTCACTGAGCCACAATCTGAGATCGGCCAAGAACTCCCTGGCGCACCCGCGGGATTCGTCGCCTTCGGCATGACTGGAGGTGGTGAGATTTGGGGGAAAGCAAATTGGGGGCTTGGAATAAACGAAGAGGATTGAAATCGCCCGAGTCCGGGTGGGGAACGGCTGCTCCTAACCCTAGCCGGGCGGGAGGCGAAAAGCTAGGCGCGAAGGTGGAAGACGAAGAGATTGGCTGATTTGGGGAAGACGACAGAATCTTTTTCTCTCTCCCCATCTTTTTATAGCCTGTACCGACTAGATGGGCCCAGGCCTGCACAGTCGGCATTGGGCCGACAAGATATGAGTTCCTACAGTAGCATGCTCCATGTGGGCCGCCCGCAGGCTGAGTTGAAATTATAGCGCTGGTGCTACTCACAGGAACCGATGAGGTAAACAGATATGCTTCATGAAAGCCTTACTGCTAAACATATATGTTTGGGTATCTGTTTTATCCACCAGGTCTCGAGGATATATCCTTACAAGGATCACAAGCTGGTCTTCATTAAAATTGGGGATGCAGGTATCTTTCTCGGGAACACCTGACCACGTAATGGATTTATTTTCATAAAGTGGTACTCGGCCTACATGCGTGGCCATCAGTTGCCATGAGCAACGTTATTCCAGCTGACATGATGCTGAAGAGTCTAACTTTCGAGTAGTGCATTACTCGGGAGAGACTATAAATATTTATTCCCGCTAACATGATGCGGAAGAGTCTAGCTTTTGAGTGGGACGCCACTCGGAAAAGACTATAAACTCATATTCCGACTGACATGAAGTCGAAGAGTCCTATATACGAGTAGTCTCCTACTCGGCAAGACTATAAACTATATTCCGGTTGACATGATACCGAAGAGTCTCATATACCAGTAGTAATCTACTCGAGAAAGACTTCCAGGTTAAAGATCTTTGACTTTATGTTTAATTGTCTTCACAATTAAGCACAAAGTCGGGGGCTACACCTAATAGGTGCGCCTATTCGGCGCACACTATTCATATATCTACATGAAGCCCTTCATAGCCTTGCTGCCAGCTGACATGAAGCAGGACTCGGGAAGACTTACTCGGACAAAGAGTACTCGAGAGCATCGCACTCGGGTAACCTTCACCGTGGAGGATGAGCACTCGGCATCAGCTGTGACTCAACTATGAAGGTCTCAGGGGCTACTGTGGGAGCCATGGGCCCCGGGTACCTCATTACCAGCACATGGGCCACTCGGATAGAGGATGGGCCAGATCATGTAGTTAGAGATAAGATAGCACCCGGCAGGCTGTGCCTTGTACAATAAGGAAACCTAGCCTTAGTCGGATAGGATTCTATCTCTAAGAAGGAAGTCCCTTGGTCGTATCCGACTGGGATCCTTACCATGTACCCCTGTCCCCTAGTATATAAAGGGAGGCAGGGCGCCCCATGAGGGCACGCAAGATCATTGATCGCAAAACCACCTCAGAGAAATAACACCTCAACTGGACGTAGGGTATTACCTCACATCGAGGGCCTGAACCAGTATAATTCTCTTGTGTTCCTCTGCAATCCACCGAATTCCAGGTCGCCGAGTAGCCCCATAGTATTATTGCCGGTGCAAAGCATCGACAAGGGCCGTATTCCTAAAATACTTTAAAAGTTATTGAATAAAATAAAATGTTGTTTAGTGCACAAAAAGCCCCTTAAATACCTTTGTACATCCTTGGCATTATTTGTGCATTTCCTGGGTGTGATTAGTTGAGTACATTGGAAGTACTCAGTCTTGGTCTATTTCTCCCCAATCCAGATGATGAGTTCCTTGGAGATGAAGGTTTTGACGTCTAGCTCGGTCTTGCTGTCAAGTGCCTGTGAGAATGGTCCCCAGCTCTTTTAGTTTACGAACATTTATCTGATTATCTTTGCTTGTTGGGCCTTTGGTCGCCCATGTAAGAATTAATACTATGTTACCGCTTCCCCATATGACTCTGGTATTAAACAACTTTGTATTGTGTATCTCGCCTCCTGGGACAATGATTAATACACTTGTGAATGGAAATGGTTGTGTGTTTTCCGGATGCTACAAATACCCTACCCTGTTATGGTGCATTGCTTTTGCTGGTGTATTGAGTTATGGTTGTGTGTTATCCCAGAGGGATTCCTACCCACCTTATATATGACGAGGGATAAGGATTACAAGATAGAAAACCCAGTCGGATACTATCCTAGGTTTCTCATAGTACTCGGCTAGGATTTTATCCCTTTCCTTGTCGTGCAAGGTAACTGAAGCCGAGTCCTAATCTATCTCTAATTACATGGGCCGGCACACCTCCTATTCGGGTGGCCGTATTTGCCGCTTCTTAGGGTACCCAGGACCCATGTCCTCCGCAATTCTCGATTTCCAGACCTAGGGTAGGTAAGAGTATAGCAATCAACTTATTTTGGGTAAAAGTTTGAGCTCTAGAAGCCAACTTATTTTGGGATGGAGAGAGTTGTCATGCTTGGAATTTCCATCCAAAATTCCAACACGTTTTGTATATTTAATCCCCGTCTAGGAATCAGCCGGGGTACACAAATGACATAGTTGATAAATAGAGTACACAACCTTATATTTTAAATAACAAGTGCAATTATTACAGAGGTGGATAGAACCTCTCAAACTGAAATAACTCTATAGCAGTGGAAAATATAAACGTCTAGCGTAGCGGCTCCAATCCACAAGCATCCTGACTAGGCGCTAGCTTAGTCCTCCATATCGACTTAATCATGGCAGAACTCTTCCTTTGATGGCGTTGATTATAGCAAGGTGAATATATGGAATACTCAGCAAGTAACATAGCAAAATGCAAGTATGCACACGGTATAACAAAGATAGTCATAGTAGGGCTAGTTTGCATAAACAACAATTAAATAAGCATTTGAGAATTTATAAAATAATTGAATGATTGAGCAATATTAAACAACACCGAACAACCTTTCTCGGCTGAACAAGCCCATTCTCCATACCCGGAGATTAACCCAAAACATTTCTCCATACCTGGAGATTCCATGTTAAACATATTATTCCAAATTAACCATTATTGAGTAGTATGGGACTAATCACGAAAAATATTGGTAGGCTCAAGCATAACCATGGATACGGCTATTTGAATAGTTTTACTCTGATCAAAGGTGTACAATTTTACCCACAAGATACAATCCCACGATATGTTACCATGCGCCTCAATACCACCACGGTATCTTGAAAAGAAATCATGACAAGATCCATTGCATTAAACAATCTAACATGGTTCATCCACCACGATCCCAATCTTTCCATAACCAGAACAGACTCACTAAGCGCCCCTGTGGGCTTATCACTGCCACTTCACAGTCTGGTGTTCTACATCGGATCATGCTATACAACAAGTCAAGCCGTTGCCCATTCTGATTTGTGGTTAGTACGGTAAATATTTCACAACAGTAACTTGTGAACTGGTCCTTAATTGTCATGAGCACGACTAGCAAAACCAGGTTCTCACAACCCACCATTAGTCAAGTTTTATTTGGACATTAATTAACCAACCACGACCAGCCGTCATGAGCTACAATTGATCATAGTGAAATTATAAGTAAAATGTATATCATCCCACATGAAATGATACTATGGTTTCAAAGCATGGCTAAGCAAATCCTAATTAATCTAGCCAATACTATACATAAGATCATGCCTAGTCAAGTTACATCCCAAGTTATCAAGGTCAGGGTATCAAATAGCAAAAAATGCCATAACAAAAGAATATAGGTTCACCTTCCCAATGACACTCGAAAATAAATGCAATAGTTGAATGAAAAAAGAATTTAAAATATAGGATCAACATAATCAAGGAATTTTGGACCCATGTGACATGCCTTGCTGCTCTGGATTGTCTATCATGACCTCCTCGACGTAAAACGGTTCCTTAGGAATGTCGGTAACTAAACGCAAATAAACAAAATGAGTAAAATAATACATAAGAACAGATGATCATTCTATAGAAACATTTTTATTAAATAGATCTCAATTTTAAATGAATTTTGCAAGTTGAATCACCCCAAACAGAGTTCATATGATATAGTTATGATTTTTAGAAGTTTAAACCGATTAAAACCATATATAGAAAATATTAAAGGAATTATAATGCAATAAAGAATTATTTTTGAAAAGGAAACGGGGATTTATTGCATCAACGTTGATGGGTTCACCGTGGACCGGGTGCACAAAAGCGGTCTACGGAATCCGACGGCTGAGATTGCTTTGACAAGGGTTGGCCAAGATTCGACGGTCGAGATAGAACTAGGGAGATGAAGAGCTGAGATCAATCCGATTAGATTGGATGGCAAAGATCAAACCCGATCAGGACCTCCGGGATGGTGCCATGTGGCGCCTAGCTGGCGGCCACGGTGGACAAACCGATGACGCGGCGTCGACACCACAACCACGTGGACCTCACCAGCGGTGGCTTGGGAACCAAAGGTTGACTGCGAACGGAGGCATGGTGACGCTATCTGAAGGCATCAACGGGTAGAGGAGAGAGAGGCGAACCTTCCGGTGGCTTGCATGACGGCAGACGATGGCGAACGGTGACTAGCGGCAACCTCCAAGCGGTGGTGGCGGCGTTCCGGCGGTCTTCGATGACAACGAAGCGGCAGCCGAGATGCTCCTCCTTCCGGCAGAACTGACAGTGAAGATGATGAGCTCCGGCTATGATGAATTCGACGACGACGAGTGACTGAAAAGTTTCGGTGACGGCGGCGCTCGGCTCTCACGGCGAAACAGCGGTGGAAGGCTTCGGCGAGCTACGATTTTGTTCTAGATCGAAAGAGGGGACGATGGTGGTGCTAATAAAGGGCAAAAGGAAGAGAGACCGGGTTGGACATGACTGGGACACGGCGGAGATAAACTAGGGTTCTCACCTCCACACAGGAGCTCGATTTCCCACTGTATGAGATTGGGATTCCTCCAAGAGGGAAAAGGAAGAGGAGAGACCGAGGAGCAAAAGCACCCGATCAATTTTGGAAAAGGAGGACCGTGGCGACCGAATTGGAAAGGGGATCCACAGTGGTGTTCTGGAGACGGACTTCGACTCCGGGAAGACGATGACCCGACAGGTGGGCCCTACCTGTCAATGAAAGGGAGAGAGGGAGAGGCTCGTGGGCTGCCCTAGGCCAGCACAAGCACGAGCGAGGGACAAAGGTGGCAGTGGCTTGGTAGGCCGAGCGCGTGGGTGAAGAACGACTGGGCCGAATTCGGCCCAGTTGTCAAAGAAGAATTTTAAAAGCATTTTTCCTTAAATTTCATCACTGAAATGATATTTTATTTATTAAAAGTACTTTCCTTGCTCCAAAAATTCCTAGAAAAATCCTGGAGACTTAGGATTAAGCAAAGTATTTAACAAAATTTTTATCTTGCCCATTTTCCGTAGAGATTATCATGAATTTTATTTTCAATCCTCTTAGGGATTTTAATTATTTTTCTAAAAATACTTTAACACATAATTTATTATTTTAGGTAAATTCAGGGTATGACAAACCTACCTCCCTTAAAAGAATCTCATCCTTGAGATTAGGAAGAACTAGCAAACAGATCAGGATGGGCTCACTTCAGCTCATCTTCTCGCTCCTAAGTGGCTTCATCTTCCTAGTGGTTACTCCACTGAACCTTGCAAAACCTGATCACCTGGTTTCTTGTATTCCTTTCACTTGTCTTCAAGATACGTATTGGCTTCTTCACAGTGGCGAACGCATCCCTAAAATAAAGATAGGGTGGAAATGCTTCATAAAGACAACAGTACATAATACACACCGTACCATATTTATATTGCAATCGCATAAAAAATATAGTACAATCAATAAATTAAGGCACAAAAGAACATCAAAGATGATACCTCTCATTTGAAAAGGAAGCAATAATCTCTGCACCACATACAATTCATCACATATCAAAAAATAATTGTAAATCTGTCAATTTATAAAAATAAATCAATTTATGAATCATGAGTAATAGTATACATAATCAACTATCTTTAAAAATTAGTTAATATATGAGGAGACGCACCACTAATAAATCATTAAGCATGCCTAGTTCTTCTAGAAGTCTTAGGAAAATCTATTCTCCGATCACCATCGCTTCAAATCTCTTCTTAACTTTATCAAAATTAAGTCCTCTAAAACCTCCTTCTTAATGTAGCACAATATTAAATCTTTATTTTATTGCGTATGTTAATAGGCTACTTATGGACTGGTAGGTAGTGCCTAGTGTGCGCGGTCTAATACTAGAAAGGGGGTTTTGGGTATGGGACGACGCGGGCTGTAGCTGGGCCAGCTGACCCACCCTACCTAGTGGGTTGGTCCGCCACTGCTTCTCCACATAAGTCAAGTCCTCTTGAATCTCGATCTACCCGAAATCCACTTCTTTCGTTGGTACACGTAAACATTTCTTTAGTTGTGATACATAAAACACATGATGAATCCCTACCATGGATTGAGGTAACTCCAAGTGACACACAACTTCACCTCTTCAACTCAAGATCTTATAGAGTCGTACGAATCTCGATGCTAACTTCCCTTTTGTCTAGAAACGGTGTACACCCCTCAAAGGCATAACTCGTAGATACATATAATCTCCTTTTTCAAAGCTTAAATCCCTTTGACGATTATCGGCATAACTCTTCTGACGAGACTACACTATACACAATCTTTCCTGAATTATCTTCACCTTTTATTCGGCTTCTCTCAAAATATCTATCCTGAAGACCTATCGTTCTCTTATCTGATCCCATGAGAGAGGGGTAAGACACTTACTACCATATAGTGCTTCAAACTGGGCTATCTGAAGACTAGCTTGGTAGCTGTTATGGTAAGAAAGCTTTGCGTTCGGCAAACTCCTGTCTTAACTTCCATTAATCCTAGGACACAAGCTCTTAGTAGTATATCTTCCAATATCTGATTAATTCGTTCAGTGTAACTATCGGTCTGAGAGTGATAAGCATTACTATTGCTGTGAGGGAGACAGGAAACGGATCTAATGATCCGCTAATAGGATCGTTGTCACAACAGTCTTCATTAGCGCTGCCTAGCTATATCCCTAGATCTTGTCACCGTAGGCAGTAACGCCCTAGCTAGCGCTTGTACAGTTGCTGCGACTCTAATAGTAACGTTGCGCTTTAGCACAGTAGTTACTTCGGAGTATCGTTCAACCTGTACTGCCCATATATAATTAACTGCAGTTCGTACCATTTGCATCTCGGGAATTAGTACTTAGTTAGTACATCATTGCAGTAATTACATGTTTATCGTCCGCAGTTGTGCTTCCACTATACACATGTTTTTTTGAGCGAAGGATGAACAGGAAAAATGTAGAGGTAAAACACTACATTCACTGAATTCTGATGTGATTTTCAGCTTTAAAAAACAGATTATTTGCTCCATACATCTAAAAATATTTTCTCAAAATTTTTCTTTTGCTGCACTGATTAGATCACTTGTTTTAAGTTATTTGTTAAGTTTATATCTTGAAATATTTAATTTTATCTATATATTCAACTTGATAATCTATGATAATAATCCATTCGATAATCTATTTTAAATGGTACCTTAGAAATTATATACAGTAAAGCTTCAAAACTACTACTACAGTATTTGAATGAAACACATATAAACACAGGAAATCAAGGCACAAGATATAAAAAATGAGGCGAGACCGCTCATATTTGTGTCAGTCGAAAATTTCGGCAAGTCTTTAGTCTATTCCATTGGAATTTCAATGAAAGAAGCGTACCACACTACACGATCAAAGAAAGGAAGAATAGCGATAAATCTCTAGCCTTACTAATTAAATTTCTACTGAAAATGCATATAGCATACGTGTAATATTTGCGAGCATCAGCAATTTTTTTACAGGAAAAATTTTCTAAAACCAAATCATCTAAACTTTCTCCACTTTTCCTTCATTCAAAAACAGGCTCATTTCTTTTTCGGAAACGTATCCTATGCACACAGCCTTTTCTGTGCATACACCGTACGTACCAACTAACTAATATCACCAAAAATTTTAGAAAAAAGTATACATGTATTTCTAATATTACTATACCCATGTATAAAATCGCATTTTCAAATTCATTATATAAAGAGAGCAAAAAAAAGACAAAATTCTGATAGATTTATACTTTTAAAACTATTAGATTTTTTTGGCTAAAATATAATGAATTTGAAGATGAGACTTGACACATAAGTATAATACTATTGAAAGTAAATATATAATTTTTTCTAGATTTTTGTTAATATTTGTTCATGTATACGGTATGTGCAAAAAAACTTATATGTATAGGATATGTTTTTTTTTCCCTCTCCATACTCTTGTTTACGGTTGCAATATGCAAAACTCTCGTCAACCTTGGGTACCAATGAAATGAAGTTATTGTTGTTGGGTTCAGAATGTGGCTAGCGTCTTAAATGCTTGCCGTTTGTTAAGTGTACACGGCCACGGCGTGAAAAGATCCGCAGGCGGGGGGTTCCACCTGCTGACATTCAAGTGGATTAGAGAGTGGACCATGAATTGAAGACGCCATAATGCAATTTCACCCTGGAGGCATCAAGGCATCAACGTTAACGATGCAAGCCAGGACGGTGACGGTACAAAAATTATACTGCTAACTTCTCCATTTTAGAGATAGCTAGACCTGCATGTAGATAGCTTTTTTTTTATCCTGTTTAGCAGATTTTTTTTTTCTCAACGACTATAGAAACATAAGGAATTGGATAGTTAGCTAGGGGCGTAGATCTTGATATATATATATTCTCTATGCTAATATTAATGTTTTCAAAACTTTTCATGAATAATTACGCGCCTTGGTTTCTAAGGGTCGAGAATACTTGTTTGGTTGTTTCAAAGTGATACTAGAGAAACTAGGAAATTAGAGATCGACAAAAGAGAAAATTTTTTACATGCCACTGAGAAAATAATTTTTTTTTCAATTTCTCGGTGATACTCTCATACGGATTTAATAAAAATTTTAAAAAATAAAATTTTGTTTTTCGTCTTTGTGGCCGCCTCCCACCCCAGGGGCGAATCCAAGGGGTAGGTTTCATCAGGCTCTAGCCTACCCTCCAATTTTTATAAAAAATTTTCAAGTATATATGATATCTAAATTATAGATGCATGGAGGAGGAAGAAGGGAGCCATCGGGAGCTAGGAGGAAGAAAGGAGCTGTCGGGAGGAAGAAGAACAAGGCAGCGATGGTGATTGGACCGGATTAAGTGATTGGCCCATTTGGAAAACCGTCACTTAGGCCCATTAATATGTTGACTCATTTAGGGTTGGAGACTCACCTTGCGTGTTGCAGGCAGCGGCGGCGGCGGCAAGCAGCACGGGCGGCACAGCAAGCAGCAGCGCGGCCAGCAAGCAGCAGGTGCGGCCCAGCGGCAGCAAGCAACAGGCGCAAGCAGCAGGGGCAAGCAGCAGCAGGCAGGCGCAGCCTAGCTCCAAAGGCAACAAAGTCAGTGACATTCTTTTAATCTTTTTCAATTTTTTTAATTCTAGACTTCTAGTCTCTACTCTCTAATATATTTATCTATTGAGGGGATTTATAATTTATAAAATTTATTGGTAGATCTGCAAATTGCAATGGAGAAGAAAACAACATTGCTTAATTATTATACTAGCAATTCAAGTGACACACCCAAACTGATGAGAGCACAAATAGACCAAAGACGCATCGAGTAGAATTTGATCCTAATGAAATTATTGCCTATCCGGCAAAACGAATACAAATAGATGATTATGCTCCTGAAATTAGAGATCAAGTGAGGAGGGCATATTTGTTGAATGGTCCTAATAGAGCACATGGGCATAATTTTACAAAGACATTAGATGGCAAGATTTGGAGATCCTTTCAACGGAATTGGTTTAATAAATTTGATTGGTTGGAATATAGTGTGGAAAAGGATGTTGTATATTGTTTCTATTGTTTTCTTTTCAAAAAATCAGCACAAGCCAACACATTTAGAAATGATGTTTTTTCCAAAGAAGGATTCAGTCGTTGGAAAACAGCTTTGGATAGTTTTAATAAACATGTTGGTGGTCCAAATAGTTTTCACAATATTGCAAGGGGTGAATGTGTTGACTTCAAGAACCAACGAGCAAGTGTTTCTAAAAAAATTGTTACTTTCTCTAAGGAGTATGAAATTTCATACAAAATACGCTTGACTGCTTCTTTAGATTATGCAAGATATCTCATATCACAAGGGGAAGCCTTTCGTAGACACGATGAATCATCTACTTCCATAAATAAGGAAAATTTCGGAGAAATGTTGGATTGGTACAAAGATAAGAAGGATGATGTGAAGGAGGCATTTGACAAAGGTGCTGGGAATGCACTTATGATTTGTCCAGAGATTCAAAAGGATCTTGCAAAATGCTGTGCACAAGAAGTCACGGATGTAATTAAGGGTGAGATTAGGGATAAGAATTTCTCGGTTCTTATTGATGAGGCTAGAGATTCATCAATAAAAGAGTAGATGGCAGTAATTGTGAGGTTATTTGTAAATCTAGTGTTTTATTTGTACCATTTATCCATTATTCCATTGTTCTATTATTCTAACCTTCTAATTCCTCATTGTCTTGGCTGCAGATTCATGAATGATCATGGAAAGGTCATGAAAAGGTTTCTTGCAATTTAGCATATATCAGATTGTACATCTTCTGCATTGAAGAAGTATTTGGTTCAGATACTTTTCCTCCATGGTTTACCTATTTCTAGGCTACGTGGGCAGGGATATGATGGAGCTTCAAATATGAGAGTAAATTTAATGGCCTGTAGAAACTAATTAGGGATGAGAGTCCATATGCTTTCTATGTCCACTGCTTTGCTCATCAATTGTAATTGATTGTTGTCACTGTTGCCTAAAGTAGTACATCTATTGCTGAATTTTTTAACTATATTCCCTTGATTGTGACTCAAGTTAGTGTATCTTGCAAGAGAAAAGATGCATTACTTGCTAAACATTAAGATGTGTTGTTGGACAAGTTAGAGAAGGGAAAGATTTCAGCTGAGACAAGACTGCATCAAGAATCATCCATAGTTAGACCTGGAGATACTCGATGGGGATCACATCTGAAAACTTTGCTTCGTATATACCAAATGTGGGAGGCAGTGGTGGATGTTCTAGTAATTGTAAGTGGAGATGCTCGTGAGCACTCAAGTCATGGTGGAGCTGCAGGTTTGGTAAAGAAGATGGAGTGCTTTGAATTTGTATTCATCATGCATTTCTTAATATCCTTATTGAGCATCACAAATGAGCTATCAAAATCTTTGCAAAGGAAAGATCAATATATTGTTGAAGCTATGGGTTTGATCTTAGATGTAAAAGAGCGCCTGCAAGATATGAGGGACAATGGATGGGATCCATTGTTCAAGCAAGTCAAAAGCTTTTGTGAGGCATACGAGATTGATGTGCCAAACATAGATTCTCTCATTGGAGTTATGGATCAATCTGTTCGGAGGAAACACAAAGTGACTCAATATCATTATTACAAAGTTAACATTTTCAATGTCGCTATTGATGCAACTTTGCATGAAATGAATCATCGCTTCAATGAAGTCTCCTCTGAGCTAGTGGTATGTATGTCTTGCCTTGATCCAAGAAACCCATTCTCTAAGTTTGATGTTAACAAGCTTGTTCGACTTGCTGAGATTTATGCTGAAGATTTTATAATAACTGACCGGTTATTGCTAAAAAGTCAGCTTCAAACCTTCATTCTCAATGTTAGGAGAAGTGAGCAATTTAATGAATGTGATGATATTTCAAGTCTTACTCAGCTGATGGTTGAAATCAGAAAACATATAACCTTCCCATTAGTGTATCGTCTCATTGAGCTGGCATTGATTCTCCCTGTTGCAACATCATCTGTTGAGCGCATATTTTCAGCAATGAATATTATCAAGACAGATTTGCACAATAAGATATCAGATGATTGGCTTAATGATTTGATGGTATGCTACACTGAGCGAGAGATATTCAAAAATATCGATAACGATATAATCATGAAGCGTTTCCAAGCCTTGAAAACCCGTAAAGTATCCTTGCCTCGTGAACGAATCGCTTCGACTTAGTGGTATGTTGTTTCTTTTCGTTAATACTTATTTACTCCTACTATTCATTTGTTACTAATTTTGCTAATTTATATATATAGGTAGATGCTCAGTGCTCACTTCACTCTTTGCTAAGGTATAAAAGAATTCTCTTTTTACTATCTAAGACACCTAGACAAGGTACTTCTCTCTTGTGTATATTTTTCTAATTGATGATATATGTATTGATTTTGGCTTAGACTTAGACGTAGACTTCGAGCCCATCCTTCATTTTTATCCTAGATTCGCCACTGTCCCACCCCGCGTGTCCTTGATGCCTGAGTCCCGACGCGAGCAGCCACCGCCGCCCTCCACCGTGTGAACAAAGTGAAGACAACGGCCTAGGCAAACACCTAGTGCTCCATGGTCCTCGTGCAGATCAGCGAGAAACATGTCCATAGCTTTGCTCTAATTAATCATATCTCTCTTTAGCGTGCTAGCTAGCTGGTCAGTTTGATGCATTCGTGCTGAACCTGAGGCCTATTTTAAGTGTTGTGGTTTGAATATAGGATCAACAATTTGAGATAAAATATGCAAACCTGCTTGCTTACTAAGATAACTAGATCAGTTTGGTAAAGGAAAGCCTATTTTATTTCTCTCAATTTATATGCTGTGTGGTTTGAAGGATTTCTTTTTACTAAGTTTAGCAACTGCGTCAAAATTCAGATCAGAGGCTACACTTAGACATACTCTTTCGTTCGTGTACACGTACGTACGGACGGATACGATCGCCACCTCGCGCTGACGGGCACACGTACGTACAGCGTCCGTACATGCAGGTGAGGTCATATCGATCCAGTACTCCAGCGCGTACGTACGTGCAGACATGCAGTGCGACCTAGCTGGAGTAGGTCATTGTGCGGTCGTCGCCGACAGGATGGCTAAGCCCAACGGCCTCCATCACATCGGTCGGGAAAACACCACCACCATGCAAGTGCATCCATCATGATCCGACGGCTGAGAATTTACCTCGTGTCTCGATCGTGTGTCACGTAACACGTGCATGGGATTGATCTGTCGCCATGCAGGGATACAAGCTAGTTAGTTACTGTTCCTCTGCAGGTTTTACCTTTAATTCACGTAGGAGTACGTGGTGTTCTAATTAAACTGCCTGCAGGTTTTTGTTTTTTTTTTGAGAAAATTTATTTTGTTTTTGTTTTAAAAACAAGTCCTATCAGACACCAGTAGTGTGTTCGCCAGATCTGCAGTAGTAGTATCTTTGGCTATTGGGGAGAACCCGGGATATTAGGAGGAAACGTACGTTGTACGATCAAAAATTTTAATTCCACCACACTCAGCTATCCAACTCTCTAAACCCTACTCCAGTACAGCTAGCTAGCTGTTACTTACTCCTAACAGGTATGTATGATTACAACCTACGAACTCCGTCTATTACAAAATATAAGTATTTTAGGTTGTTTAGAGGATTACTGTTAATTAAAAAGATTCTCTTACAGCCATTTCATTGGTCAAATTTTGAATTGCTTAGATTTCCCTCCCAAGCAGTACCCGTCTGACTTAAAATGCTTGAATTTTTATACATTACAATCACTATCTCAGAAATACTTATATTATGATACAAATCTTAAATTCTACAAATGCTTATATTTTAGAACGAGTGGAGTATTAATTTAACTACCCCTTAGGCCCGAAATATAACAACCTCTACCATTCAAAATTTGACCCAGAATATATAGCAACTTCTTCACATATTTCCACGTCTCAACCAATCACAACCCTCTCTTCACCTAAATCCTTTGCATGTTAGCGGTACTCCTAATATTATTATATTGCATTGGCTCCGCCGTAGCAACGTGCTAAGGCAGCAACCATACACGACACTACGAAGGCTCTACACCATATTGGATTTGTGATGGATGGCTCAGATTTACACTGGTACAATAAAAACACAAGCAGTGAAATTTGCTACATAAGTCAAACAGAAACACAGTAGCTACGGCAAGGTGGTACTATTCATTACATTTATTTATTGTTCCCCCTCAAATTAATCTATATATTGTGCCTACAACATACAGGATGTACTCCATAGGGGTATCTATGAGCCTACCGACTTTACCGGAGATCATAGAAAATGATTGTGAATTTTTACCCAGCTTTACTATTTTGTCAATCGCCTGATTTTTTTTCTTATTTGTCAGTCAACTACACTTATACACAATGCACAAGCGCTACACATGCACAATTCATATATAAGCTAAACTTGCACTATATATAATGTGCAACTTTGGTGTAGACGAGATGTAACTTTTAGTCCTACAGTAGCCTATATGCATTCTCTCATGCTTATGTAATTATAATTTTCTATTTCACATTAATTTAAAATGATCCACAAAGTATAGTTTATTCAACTGTAAGGTGTATTCTTTTTATTTAACCCAATGAAAGAAAATGAACATAGGTATGAACAAATAAACATACACCATTAAATACATAGAGAAAAATTACTTTTTTCGTTCCAAAATATAACGATTTATAGAGTTAGGTATAGGTATTAAGAAGATGGGTAAAATCACTATACTATCCCTATTAATATGTCTCGTGCTTGTGTTGAACTTAGTACAGAAAACGAGGCATAGGAGAATAAAAGAAAAACTAGTTACTACACAATAAAAAAAATGTAACTAATTGCTATATTTTGGAACAAAATATAGACCCTAAAAATTGTTTTATTTTGGGAAGGATGGAGTACTGATACGTGCTAGTACTAACTGACAACGGATAAAACCCTAATCAACTAGGAGTAATAAATGGACGGTCCATTGTTACCATGAGGAGTAAATAAAAACAGGCCCTATAATAAATAAGCACACCAGGGCGGTCATCAATAACTAACAGAGGGATTGCTGTACGGATGAGAGAATCCGACGACCAAGTAAAAGCAAAGCTCCGTCGTTGGCATCGGAACACACCTGCAACAGTACACGACGTAGTACTAACCCAGTATACTCGTGGAGTGCTAGCGAATGCATGCGTGCTGCGGATGGACGGATCGACGCACGCAATTAACAAAAAACGGATGACTGACAGAGGATCTGTAGTACTGCAGCATGCGTCGATCGAGAGCGAAGTTTACATTCAAAGCTACTAGCAGTAGTATAATATAAGCCCTTTAATTTCATGGGGTCCGATCGATGCATCAGCTTCAGCTATAGTAGCTGCATGCTAGCTCCGCGTAGGCACGGACAGTAGCTTTCTATCCTAGTAGCTACTGTAGCTGCTGGGTCGCCGAGGATCGAGGAGCTGCAGCCTGCACGCGGCACGCGTAGGCGTAGGCGTAGCTGCTACCTACTCTAGCTAGTACTAGGTACAGTACTACGATCTGCTGCTTGCATTGCATGCAGATGCAATGCGACACTGATCAGTCTAGCTAATCAATCGCGTCACTCCGGCCGGCCGGGTCCCTCGATCATCTTCAAGCTCAAGCTCGCCTCGCTCTCCGTCGATCCATCCGTCGTCAGCCATGGCCTCATATGATTCTGACTGACCTGCCCTTGCTTTGCATGCCCCTGCCGGGCAGACGTTTGTGCAGGCGTACGGTACGTGCAGCCCGCCGGAGAGCCCCTCTCTCGCCTGCTTCTATAGACTCCTTCCTAGTGTAGCTGCAGCCACTAGGGTAACCGCAGCCATTAAGCAGTCATATAGATTAGGTTTGTCCGGTGTGAATTAGGATCATACGATATGCTGTTCAAGCAGGAAAGTGTCGTAGATTTATTGAATTGCATCAACCATGTCACTCACTCGTTTGGTGGATCTATATATTTTTCTAGAGCCTAGACAAACACATACACAAATAATTATATTAGAGATGCCGTTTCGTGCAGGAAATAAATATACTTAACACACAAATAATGGTGTGGTCCTTCAGCAGAGCAGCCAGGCCTTAGATCCGCCCATGGCCCATGTGGACAGCGTTTATGGACATACCCTAATTATAACTACTATCGTTTTTAAATACTACCTTCGTCACAAAAAAAGACTTTATATTTAACCCACCTCATTTCTTATCGATATAAAACTAAGAGACTATAATACCATTCGTCTTATTAAAAAACTATATAAGTATTATTTATTTTGGTGTGACTTGTTTTATCGTTGAAGGTACTTTAAGTATAACTTGTTTTATTATTTAGGATACTTTAAGTATAACTTATATTTTTTTATATGCACTAAATTTCTAAATAAGATAAATGGTTAAACATTACGTCTAAAAATCACCATTATCATAGTATTTAAAAACGGATCGGAGGGAGCAAACTCGTAGATCGAGTATGTAATTGTAAGTTCATCGAGAGAGAGATCGAATCCTATATAAAGTGAGTACGTACTTCACGACGGCAATGAATGTTATCATGTGACTACTTATATGTGTGGTCGATCGATCAGTTGGTCCTGTAATCTTAGATTGTTCGCGATCATGAGCAATATATATAAATCAGCATCCTGCTGGTGTGTGTATATATATATATAAACACATAGTATACTACATAAAAAGCAGGAAGTACCAGTACCAGTACCAGCACCAGCAGCAGGTAGCTAGCCACACTGGGTTTTATTTGCTGCATGCATGCATGCACGGTCAAAATCCTGCACAACGTGTGTGTGCACGCACGCACGCACTCATGCATGCATGGTCATCAGCAATTAATCGGTCGAGTTAAAGTGGTCTAGGGATTTCTCTCTTAATTAACCTCTTGCCGTTCGATATATTTTGGTCCAATTAAGAGTACTAGTTGTGTGTACGAGTAGTACGTGTCGTCCATGAACGATTGAATAGCTAGCCTAGGAAACTGCACACATATAATATATATGCACGGATAAAAGGCGCCAATAATTGATTGTTTTGCACGGGCCCGGCGCGAGGAAGCGAGTTAAGGAGACAGCAGAGAATCTCGTGCGTTTATACTATGTCTTTAATTTAATGTCGTGGGTATTATGTAATTAGTGCTAGATACAAGGACGGCCGATCGACGACATATGTCTACGTTGATGCGTTAACGAAGAAAGATTAGAGGCTTGTTTGGTTTTACATCCATTCTCAACCATGCCAAATAATTAGCATGCATGCCAAAAAAAATTTGCCATGCATCTATTTGGTTTGAAACTGGAAAATTTGGCACTAGTAATTAATTTGGCAATCCTTTGATAGCTGTACAATTTTAAGCCAAGTCAATCTTCCCAAAAAATTTGGCAACAATTCAAATAGCAACTTTACCCAAAAAAAAATTGGCATGAGCAAATCTTGCCATTGTCAAAAAAATAAACTGGTAATGCGAGAAATGGCATAGAACCAAACATGATCTACATTGCTGGTGTGCCGATACCAACGTACATGTATATATGTCGTCCTGTAGAGCTTGTTGGCGTACCTTAATGGTATTAAGAGCGCTAGCATGTGAGGGCATTCTGGAATATAGGATCCTCCGTCTAATCCGGTTAAGGATTGCAGTGTATGCCATATACAGACATCGGCTGCATCTCTTATTTGTGATAAACATTGTAGATCTTATGTTACGTGCATAGCACACATATCATAGTACTAAAGGTGGATCTAAAAGTCGAATATAAACACTGTAGCAAACACTGCTGTAGTACTGCAGAGGATCTTTGCCTGGGCATTCGATGCAATGTTGCAAGTACTCCTTCAGAACCTAAGTCCATATATATCTCTCTCTCCTTTTCCATTCGAAATTAAGCTAGAGAATTATTCAGGTAATCCATGTGCCTACACACTTGATTACTCATGATCATCACTATGACTAACTATATCGAGCTATATATATATAGAGAGTATCTGTGCCGTACGTGCATGTCGATCGATCATGCATGTAGCCGTACAAGTAGAGATCGATGCATATGCCTGCATTGCTAGCTTGTTCGCATGGTGTCTATGTATGCACCTGTTACTAGTTATGGCGAATGAAAAAGAAGCCAATAGCTGCAGGCAGGCAAACGCGGCGCTAGCTGATCGATCTGATAACGGTCGGCCGCGCGCCTTCATGTGCCTTGCCTGTCGTCTCCATTTAACTGCTTCTGTATAGTCTGATTCTAATGCGGCTAGCCATTTTTTCCTTCTTTTTTTCAGAAACAATTCAATTAAACAAGAGCGTGTTTTGTTGTATCTATGGTTCGCATTCCCAAATTATCGGTTGTTTTTATATGCTCCATGTCACCTAGAGGTTATTATGCTAGACATAATTCTTTTGGTGCGCACAATACTTTTTCTAATACGCTATTTTAATAGCACTACTCTCTCAACATGTCTTTCATTCCACGTATACGTAAGAAACCAGATCCCATGCAAACACTAGTTTTCTTCTCCTTTCTTATTTACTCCTTTCGTTCCAAATATAAGCATTTATAGATTCAAATTTTATACCATAATATAAGTATTTCTGTAATGATTTTTATTATTCTCATCATTTTAATGATTTTAAAACCAACCAGATGCTTAGAAAGGGAATCTAAGTAATTTAAAATTCAAAAATTGACAACCGAGGAGACTAAAAGAAAATCTTTTAACCTAATTAATATTTGCTAAACCACCTAAAATCCTTATATTTTAGAACAAAGGGAGCAGTAGTGATAGATTGTTGTATCACTCTCTATTGTACGCGGCATATTATTTAATACTATCAAAATCGTCCCAGCTAGAGCATTAGAACTTCCCGCCCTTAATTTGCATGTGCCTCCATATATAGGCTCTTTTAAGTTTTCAAAACTTTCTCTACACACATCTAAGTGTAACTGTGTAAGGACATGGAAGTGGTTGAGCTGTCATACATGAATGCTCCCTGGGTATGTTCTTAATTAATGGTTTCCATTAATTTGACGTGCCCTGAGATAATTAATATGGCTTCCATTTCATCTACGCTTGCACCATCACTTGGTACGTGCAACTGTTGCTCCTCCAAAATCTAGTAGAAAAGGAAGCATGCACTTACTAAATTCCTACGCTGCATGCAACAGTAAACCGATCGACACATTTCATGTATGACTCCACTAAAACTGTGGAAAATATGTAAGAAAGATGTTAGCAGGTTCTAGCTTTAGAGATAGATTCACACATATCTATCTCTGATCGATCCACTAGCTAGAAATTGGTGGGGTGTTTCCGGTTTGTGTCTTCCTGTTTGACACAGATCGATCATGATCGAGATGAGAGATGATTCTGAAGCAACGACGACAAGACTGAAACAAGATGGACAGGCACAAGAACAGGCTAGAGTGGCATATTGGGAGGAGGAAGCAACGACTGAGGTGCTGGCCTCTCAAATCATGGCCTCCAACCTTGGCTCCAATATTGCTAGCACTCACTCTTATCTGTCTCTCTCTCCATTATGTATCGGTGGAATTTAGCCACTGATGGAGTGGTGGTTATGTCTGGACGTACAGTCTGGTGCTGTTGGGATAGCTGAGAATAATACAGTGTTCTTAATTACGTACCCTTTTTTATTTGGAAAGCTAAAAAAGTTTCTAATTTCATCGTGTGCATTAATTTCCTCAAATCATCCTCCTATACTTCATACACATTTAATCTTTTAAAAAGATACTCTCTCTCTATACTAAAATATAACTAATTTTAGAGTTTTTGACGAAGATTAGTATAAATAGTAGATTGCATTTCACTAATATTCCCGGTTGGTAGGAGGTGGGTAGGGGGGTTGTGGGTGAGAGATATTTTGGACAATTTATCGCTACTAGAACCACCCATTAGGCACCATTCGTAGGTAAGAGTTGGGAGTGAAAATCTCCTCGTTTTTCGTGAGTATGTTTCCCGAACTGCTAAACGGTGCGTTTTTTAAAAAAAATTTCTATCTAAAAGTTGCTTTAAAAATCATATTAATTTATTTTCCAAGTTTACAATAACTAATACTCAATTAATCATACGCTAATAGCTCACCTCATTTTGCGTGATTTTCTTCTTCTTCTTCTTTTTCCCTCATCTTCAAACACTCCCTTAGTAGTAGATCTAGAAGTAACTATATTTTTGACAAAATTTAAACACTAGAAATAGTTATATTTTGGGACGAAGACAGTATACCATACACACTTGGATCTCTGTACAACCTGGCATGAAAAGTATTATATGTACAAACAAGAATTAATATTAGGCCTTGCAATAGGTTTATAATAGATATATGTACCTGTATATAATAGACATATATGGATGTTTAACAGAATATCTTTACAAACGAAATATATGTAGAGCAATATCTATGGTGGTTTACGGTGGAGCCCTGGACTCTAAATGAGAGAATTAAATATTAATCTTGGTTAACTGCATGCTCATCGGACGACTCAAAATATTTGAGATGATGTGGCGCTTTCTTAGCCCTTTGTTTCTACAATTAAAACAAACAATACAAAGATCATAAGCAGTAGTAGTAGTACACATCACCGCCAGTACAACAATTAAGGTACTAAACCATATCCCTGTCTTCCTGCCGGTGCGTGCATCTAATTAACATATACTATTAATGAATATATACAATGATTGGCTAGACATAGATCCTCAAGAGTCAACATATATATCCGGTCTTATTCTAGATCCTGCGTGATGTACAGATGCGACTAGCTTAATTAGCTAGCGAGAGGCGAATCCAATGGCCACAGTAATAAGAGTTAAATTAGTGTCAATTAATATTAATATTATACAACGATTAAATAACTATCTACCAAACTTATAATATATGGTGAAACTCAGCACATATATTACTGAGAAAATTCCTCACATGCCTTTGAGCGTTCGCTCAATCGCTCCAATGCTCCTGAATTTTGCCTCATCTCATATGTACGTATGAGTTTTCATTTTGATTTCTCTATACTCATTCCGTTAGTTAATCGTGAGATTTTCTAAAATGACTATATTAATGTGCTAGCTCGCTCATTGAAAAAAACATAATTCTCAATGTGAAAAGATTCACTTATAAAAAAACAAAGGGATACAATTATTTGACCACAAATTAAAAACTGAAAACAATTTTAAATGAATTTCAACTCAAATTTGATGAAATTCGCACAACATCTTCAGCAAAATTTAAGCCATTCCCAAATAAGAAAATTTGGTTTTCAAATTCTGGTGAAACTTTTGTACGTATTTCATCATTTTTTTGAAAATTTATATTTTAAATTTTAAATTTGGGGTCAAATAATTATGTCCCATTTTATTTTATTATAAATTATTTTTTATATTGAGAATTATGTTTTTCTCAATAAGCTACCACATAAGTACGTGAAAAGGGCAATACAATCATTTTAAGAAAAATCTATCAGTCAATTCACCGTCAACTGCATAATATGTATATAGGGGATCAAATTGAAAACTCAAGAGCATATAGTGGATGAGGCAAAACTTAAGGATGTATAAGGGATTGAACGAAAATTCAAGGTTACGTAAGGAATTTTCTCTATATTGTTTAGAGGTTTAATCAAATATCCTGGTCCTCCATTACATATACTAGTCGCCAACCACTGCGTTGCACGGGATTAATATGCATAAATTTAAACTAAAAATTTAATCATACATGTGGTTGGTTGAATGTTTTTTCTTTAAAATCTCTTTGAAGGATGCTACTGTGACAAATAAAACGCTAATTAATCAAACTTAATATTTAAATATTAAATCACTTAACATTGTTGCAAATCTAGAATAGTAGAACCGGACCATTGTATTCAAGGTCATAAATAGCAAAAATATCATTTTAAATTAAAATGGAATTGGTGATATTTATAGTTTTGTCGTTGTTTTAATTTTTCTTGTCCTATCTATAGCTCTCTTCTCTTTTACGGTGAATCCTCTCGCTCAATTTTGTTTTTCTTCCTTTAATTTGGTTAAAATATTGTAACTAAAATAATAGTAAAATAGAAATTCACATATTACATATAGCACATACAGACACATATAAAAATTAGTCGGATCTTACAAATTAGTAGACTACTTGTGTGGATTGTAGACACGACAGCCGTGGATGGATCTTCTTCGCTGCTATAGTGCCAGTTGACAACGGAGAGAAGTTTTGCGCGCATTAGATGGGTATTATAAATATATCACAATAAATATAGCAGTTAAAGTTTTGGTTTGAATATTGGATCTTACAAACACTAATAAATTGAATTCATATGTCTAATAGATCACTCTAATGCGAAATTTCACTAACGGGTGGAGTTCGATGCCATCTCCTCTTTTCCCTTCTTCTCCTTGCTTCTCTACTTCTGTCTCCTTCGCTTAAAATCTCAGCTTAGTGTTTTGCACTACGAACCCCTACCAGTGCACCTAATAACCGGGTCTTAGGGTTTGGGGGGTTTCGAGAGAGAAAAAAGAACAGAACAGAACGTCGTCCCTCCTCTCGTCCCACTCTTTATAGGCACTGGTGGGGCTTGGGGCTAAAACCGAATCTTATCGGATTTATTGCCGATCAAACAAAATCCTTTTATCTCTAATTTTCGTTTTCTTGTGGGAGAGAAAAACCAGGTGGTTAGTTTTCTTTTCCCTTTATTTGTTTCGGTAGTTAGTCGAAACAATCAACCAACATTCTCCCCTTAATCGTGAGGCTAGCCGACGAGTCCACTAAGTAAAACAGCTCCCCAAAGCAATGTGTCATAACGACATTGAACTTCATTGAGACAACAAGACTTATAGTTTACTATGGTATCCAGATAAACTGCTAACTAATCTTAGCGGGTGTTGATTGAACCTTATGCCCCCTTACATCCAGGATTTTAGTCAAGGCAATTACTTATTCCCATGCTAGCAACATGATCCTTAAATAAATTAGGAGATAAGCCTTTGGTTAGTGGATCTGCGAGCATAAACTTAGTATTGATATACTTAATCTGAATAGTTTGATCCTGAACTCTATGTTTCACAACATGATACTTAATGTCAATGTGTTTGGCAGCTTCACTTGACATGTTGTTACTCGTATAGAAAACTGCAGTCTCATTGTCACAGTATATTGTAAGTGGTTTATCAATGCTGTCTACCACTTTTAATCCTAAGAAAAAATTTCTGAGCCATACAGCCTGCCCCGTAGCGTGATAACATGCCACAAATTCTGCCTGCGTTGTCGACGATGCAGTTAAAGTCTGTTTGGAGCTTTTCCATGAAATTACTCCTCTTGCCAGGGTGAAGATATAACCTGAGGTTGATTTCTTAGTATCTACACACCCTGCAAAATCTACATCTGAATAGCCTAAAATTTCAAGCTTTTCAAGCCTTCTGTTTATAGGCATGTAATCCTTAGTTCCTTGCAAATAATGCAGAATTTTCTTAACTGCCTTCCAGTAGTCAAATCGTGGATTGGACAGGTATCTGCCAAGCATCCCGGTAACGAATGCTAAGTCTGGTCGCGTACAGACTTGAGCGTATATTAAACTTCCGACAGCTAAAGCATACGGTACTGTTTTCATAACATCTGATTCTAACTAATTCTTCGGGCTTTGGAATGATCCAAACTTATCACCCTTGATTATTGGAGCAGGAGATACAGAGCATTTGCTCATGTTGTATCTTTCTAACACTCTGCTGATGTATGCATTCTGAGATAATCTCAGTACTCCTTTAGACCTATCTCGGTGTATTTTGATGCCTAAAACATAAGATGCACCACCGACATCTTTCATATCGAATTTAGATGATAAGAATTCCTTGGTTTCTCGTAGTAGATTCTTATTATTGCTAGCTAATAAAATGTCATCCACATAGAGTACCAGTATTATAAATTTTCCACCCTTAACCTTAACATAAATGCAGTTATCCACCTCGTTTTTCTTAAATCCGAACTTCTTGATTATTTCATCAAATTTCAAATTCCATTGTCTGGACACTTACTTAAATCCATAAATGGATTTCTTAAGTTTGCACGCTAAATGCCTATTTCCTTCCATAACAAAACCTTCTGATTGTGCCATGTAAATATTTTTGTTTAAATTACCATTTAAGAAAATTGTTTTTACATCCATCTGATGGAGCTCTAAGTCATAATGTGCAACTAAGGCCATGACAATTTCGAATGAGTCTTTCTTAGAGACAGAAGAGAATGTATCATTGTAATTAATTCCTTCTCTTTATGAAAAATCCTTTGCTACAAGTCTTGCCTTGAATCGTTCAACATTCTCTTTGGAGTCCAGCTTAGTTTTGTAGCCTATTTACAGCCTATTCTTTTGACTACATTAGGAACTTCTACTAGATCCCAAATACTGTTATGGCTCATAGATCTAAGCTCATCTTCCATGGCTTGAAGCCACTTGGATGAGTGCTTACTTGTCATAACTTCCTTAAATGAGGTGGGATTATCTACCTTCCCAATGTCTTCACTCATGTAGACCTCATAATAATTAGGGATGGCAGACCTCCTCTCCCACTCTGATCTTCTTAATTGTTGAATTTCATTATTGACCACTTGTATTTAAGGAGCTTCTTCATTCTGTGCTATTGAAGTTTGTTGAGATTCATTATCAGTTTCCTCAACAATGAGTGAAGTTCCAACAGGTCTAGAATTACCATCTGTTGGTGCTACATTCTGAGGCACAGTCTGAACAATGGGAGCATTATTCTCTTGGATTTCTGGTATGCAACATTTGCCCGAATTTTCTCAAGATTAATTTTCCTTTCCTGTGAGCTTCCCTGATCCTGATTTTCTAAGAAGACGGCGTGTCTTGTTTCTACAAACTTAGTGACACGATCTGGACAATAAAATCGGTATCCCTTAGATGTTTCTGGATATTTGATGAAGTGACAGCTCATAGTATTAGGATCTAATTTCTTCAAATGTGGGTTGAAAATTCTGACTTCTGCACGACAGCCCCATACACATAAGTAGTTTAGAGTTGGCTTTCTTCCGGTCCATAACTCATAAGGTGTCATAGGCACTAATTTGCTAGGAACTCTGTTAATTATATGGGCAACTATTTTAAGTGCTTTAATCCATAACTTATTTGTCAGAGTGGAGTGATAAGCATGCTCCACATCATATCCATAAGTGTGCGGTTGCGTCACTCTGCCATTCCATTTTGCCGAGGTTCTCCAGACATGGAATATTGGGCTACTATCCCATGTTGCTGAAGATATTGGGCAAACAGACCAGGTATTTGCCCAAATGGAGCATGTTTCCCATAGTATTCACCACCACGATCCGACCTTACAACATTAATTTTTGCATTGTGCTGATTTTCTACTTCAGCCTTAAACATCTTAAATTTCTCAAATGATTCGAAACAATCGCTTATGGGGTAAACATAGCCATAACGAGAAAAATCATTTGTAAATGTAATGAACGAGTCAAAACCATCCACCAATGTCACTGGGAATGGTCCACAAATATCAATGTGAATGATTTCTAAAGTACCTAAACTCCTAGTGGCTCCCTTCTTAATTGTCTTAGCGAATTTCCCCATAATACAATATAAATACTGATCTGAGTTTGAGAAATCTAAGGGGAGGAGTACATCTTCCTTAATGAGACATTCCATTCTCCCCCTAGAAATGTGGCCTAAATGACAATCCCACAATTTTGACGACGTCTCTATCTTATTATTACATGCATTCACAACATTCATCACATAATCATCCAAAGATAATCGATAAAGCTTGTCTTTCACGAAGGCTAAACCAATAACCTTATTATTAAACTGAATATAACATGTTCGTTTACTAAAATGGCAGTCATAATGAGTGGCCGTCAATACATTAATTGAAATAAGGTTCCTCTTAATAAAAGGAGCAAATAAAACATCTAATAGGAGGAGGTCGAAGCCGCTTGGAAGTCTGAGCGTGATTTGTCCAACGGCTTTAACTTTGATCTCCGCTCCATCAGCTACTCTTAGGGTTTCGCTCCCCCTTCTTAGCATCTGGATGGTACTGAATCCCTGCAATGAGTTTGTAACATGCACAGTAGCACCTAAGTCAATCCACCAAGTATCTTGGAGAAATTCAACATAAAGAGATTCATCAATATTTGATATAATGTGGATTTCATGCGTACCGTGCTTGGCTAACCATGCCTTAAACTTAGTGCAGTCCTTCTGCCAGTGTCCATTCTTTTTGCAAAATCTGCAAATGTTGTTTCCTGGCTCATAGGTACCAGTCGTGGCCTTATCCTGAGACTTTAAAGCGTTGCCCTTAGACCCTCCTTGCTGTTGAGGATTGTTTGGCATGCTCTTCTTGGAGTTTGAGCCTTCTCCCTGATAGAACTTTCTCGTACCCTTACACTTAGCGGAATTGAGCAGGTTGAGCTGATCCTTATGCTTCTGTTTCTCAGCCTTCTGACGCTCTTCTTCCTCAACTGAGTGGGAGATCAACTCCTGTATGGTCCACTTGTCCTTCTGAGTGTTGTAGTGTATCTTAAACAGATCAAAATCCGAGTTAAGAGAATTCATGATGAAGTGGATAAGGAAACCATCTGATATGGACATATCTATCTGTTTTAACAGATAGGCATGTGGTTCATCACCAGAATATGCTTCCTGACACCTTTCTTGCCATCATACTGACTTGAGACCATTTTTATAATTAGAGTTCTGGCATAGGTCTTAGATGAGTACTTAAAGTTTTCCTCATGTTGTCTAAGTAGTTCTTGATGTTATGAGATTCTTTAATCCCTCCGATGATAGATGGAGAGATGTTGCTTTTGACATACATGAGCGACATCCGATTTGATTTGTCCCAGGTGTCCTTTTTTTCATAGGCCTATTTGAGATCTTCATAATTTTTTGAGTCTTTCGAGGGCGCTATAGGAGCTTCCTCCCTGATTGTCACATCATAGTCGCATTCCTAAGTTTAGAAGCATCACATTCTTCCACTCAGTGAAGTTTGTTCCATCGAGTGGCTCAACAGGCCTGAGTTGCCCAATAGCTAAAAAATAATTTAAACAACTATTAGCAATATTATGTAATTAATTTATTTTGGCATAATTAATTACATTCTAATAACTGAGCTTCTAAATCAAGTCAATGTTGGGTAGAAAAGATTTCGAAATAAAATAATTGACACTGGTATTGCACTGGATTTTTTTTGAATTTTTCTGAAATTTTCCTTAATTATATTACCGTTGGGCAGATAATAATCAAAGAACTAATTTTCACAGTAATTTTGACATGAAATTTATAGTTAACATTGGTCAAAAATAAATTCACATCACTGAAACATTCTAAATAAATTTCCCGTTGGTTCCATTTATCAAGAAATAATTTATTTTGCAGAAATAAAGCCCATCGAATATTTTCTGCAATTTTGAATAGCCAATAGGGTACTTAAAGGATATTCTGAAAAATTTGGAAAAGAAATCACTGAGACTGAAATTGGAATCTAATTTAAAATCACTAGAAAAAATTTAGGCCTGGTTGGCCCACTACCCGAGCCAGCCCAGTTAGCGCGCGCGTCAGCCCATACGCAAAAACGAACATGCGGCCCACTAAATCCTGCATACCCAAAAGCTGGAGGGATCGAGGCCGTCCGATCTGATGAACGGCTGGATCTTACTCCGAATGAGCAATCTGCATTGGATCTGAGTCTGATGGCCAGGATTCACTCCCAAATCGATTAAGTCGACGATGGCTAGAGTGAACCCTAACCCTAATCTCCTCACTCTCTCTCCTCCCGATCCCCTTTCCTTCTCCTCTCCGGCGGTTCTTCCCCAAGCAATCGCCTAGCGGCGGCGAGCTCCAGGTAAGTAACCCTTCCCGAATCGAAGTTCATGCTTACAAATTTAGGAATTTAGAGTTTCTGAGATTTGGGGAAATTGCAGAATTATCTCGAATCCTCCCCTTTCTGAGATGAATTTTGAGGGGAACTAGAAAATTGAAGCCGAATTGATCGATCCCTTTTTTTTCTTCTGATTTCTAGCCCAAGCTAGGGTTTCTGAACGGGTAATTGGGAATTTTAATCTATTCTATCCCAATTCTCCTTAACTGAGTTCTAACCGAAGCCAATTGCTTCGGTCTGGGGTTTCTTAAGTATGGGATTGGGAATTTCAATCTTGTTTATCGCAGTCCCACACTGATTCTTTTTTTTTTTATGCGATGGTATCATAAGTACCGGGATGATGGAACGTATAGGCATAAGTTTGCTCTGATACCACAATGTTGAATCTTACAAACACTAATAAACTGAATTTATATGCCTAATAGATCACTCTAATGCGGAATTTCACTGACCGGTGGAGTTCGATGCCATCTCCTCTTTTCCCTTCTTCTCTTTGCTTCTCTGCTTCTTCTCTCTTTCGCTTGAAATCTTGGCTTAGTGTTTTGCACTACGAACTCCTACTAGTGCACCTAATGAACAGGTCTTAGGGTTTTAGGGGTTTCGAGAAAGAAAAAAGAACAAAACAGAACGTTGTCTCTCCTCTCGTCCCTCTTTTATATAGGCACTGGTGGGGCTTGGGGCTAAAACCGAATCTTATCGGATTTGTTACCGATCAAACAAAATCCTTTTATATCTAATTTTCGTTTTCTTGGGGGAGAGGAAAACCGGGTGGTTAGTTTTCTTTTCCCTTTATTTGTTTCGGTAGTTAGCCAAAACAATCAACCAACATTAAAGACCGTATCAAGATCATATTCACAATGAATTCCAAGAAAAATAGAGACACTGACCTGGTCGGTTGATTAATAATATAATTAGATGTACTTTGAAGAGAGGTGAATCCATGCTACAGAAGCTTTGTCAATATATTTTGATGTTGCAGCTTACTTCTGGAGCTTCTTTATGGTGTAACATACTATAATACACTAATAGATCGTACTAGTGATTCAACGGTTCAGATACGCTCTATACTAGTAAAACCTGCACTTATAATATATGTAATATACATCACTAGTATAACTAGTATAAGGGTATTATGGAAAAATAAAAAAATAGTTATTTTTCGCTGATTATTATGTATTTTTTTTCATCCGGTCGCACAGAGATTCATACTAGAGGAGATGGTGTCGGCGTCCGATCGCACTGATTGGAATAAAAATATTTTTCAGACTAAAATAACCTCAGTGGCAATGTGGGTAATTTTTATAATTAACACATCATTTACTAAAATACTTATTTAAATAAATGGTTAGATTTTACCCATAGTATCTCCTCTCTAGTAGTATAGTAGTATATTGTGCTGTAAAAGCCCTCTACTTCTGCGGCTCTGCATGCTACTCACTGTGCAGCAATTACATTTGATTAAATGCTATCGAAACAAAGTTTGTGTGAAGTTTGATCTCATCGTGGTGTATATCTGTCGTTCTACTTGAAGTTCTCTCCTACGTACCCTGCTCTGCTCTGATCAATTTGTTTTCCTCCATCAAGAGGAGTAACATTTGCCAAAAGATCATCATTACCACTTCATCTTTCATCAGAACTTTGACCGAACGTGGTTGCTTCTATGCATCGAACCGATCGATTAATAATCTTGTTGCTACTTGCTAGGATTAATTTTGTGTGTCTGTCTTCTTTCTGCAGAGAAACCACATGCACCGTGATTAACAATCATGAATGATGCGTTCATGCATTGGATATATCATGCTCAAGCTTCGTCCGTAACTGAACCAAACACGTTGCTAATCTTTTCGGATGGGGAAAAGTTCTACATGGTCATCGTGTTGCTTTGCCTCCCAAGCGACATGGCCACGTCTTAAAAGAGTCATGGCGGCTCTCGACCTCCTGTCGTTGTGTTACGCGCTCCGTATCTACCAAGAATTTGAGACTTGTTACGAAATATACGACCTGAATAGAGGACCGTATCTAAGAGTCCAAGATAATTCCAATGTCTTTATTTATTTATTTAATATAAATTTTTAATACTATCTATGTCCGTGATAATTTTCTTCAACTGATTGACGGGCAGATCTTTCTTATATTAATATAGGAGCTTCTAGAAAGTGCCTAATTAGGATAGGTATATATATCCTAAAATCTCATTAATATTTCTGGTCCCATACCAATGCTAGCTGATCGATGAAAAAAAAACATTAATGAGATTATTGCATTATTTTGGATTATACACCCTTAATTGTTCATTCTACGTACGTACGTGTCACTCCTCTTTATTCTTATTTTGAAAAATGGCAAGCCCCAGCTATATTATACTTATACTACTGTGTATATACCAATATGTATATATAGCTCCGTGAATCTGTACTACTAAAAAACAGAGCAATTATTATTGCTCTACATAATAATTTGCACACGAGAGCAATCTATACTACTGTGGATTATACTTATACTACTGTGTATATACTAATAAACTTTGACCTGTTTGATCGACCACTCCTAATCAATTAATGACAACAACATTTTTATATATCTTAGATTTCTACACTGTTATATATTTTATTTCGTCTATATGTAATTATGGAAGAAACTAGTGGACCTGCACAATTTTGCAGGGAACTAGATTTTAAAAGTACAACCAAATTTTATATACAACTCTTGCTTTTGTTTTCACATATACAATTGTATTTTTCATTAGATTTTAAAAATAGAGTTAGATTTGATATACAAGTCTCGGCTTCTATATTCACATACAAGTATAATCTTTTGTATAGTAGATTATAAAAGAAGAGGCTCTTTATAGTACAATATACTAGTGATAGAGAGGAGGTAGTATGAGTGAAATCTAACATTTCATTATAAAAATTACTACATTGCCACTGAAGGTATTTTAGTCTAGAAAAAATATTTCTATTCCAATCACTTTAATCGGACGCCGACGCCATCTCCTCTAGCATAAATCTCCATGTGATCGGATAATAAAAAATACATAATAATCAACAAAAAATAACTAACAAATTACATATATGCTATTTGTTATTTTTCTATAATACCCTTATACTAGTTATACTACTGATGTATATCCTTATAATCAAATTTTATTTTAGTATAGAGCAAATCTAAACCGTTGAATCACTAGTATGATCCACTAGTATATTATTGTATATTATACTGTAAAGGGGCTCTAAAAGAATTGGATTTTATATACAACTCTTAGTTTCTATTTTTATAGATACAACTATATTTTGTATAAACCTATATTGACCAATCTTTACCATTATACTTTATACCTATAGCGATCTAACGGTATAGATTTTTCTACTTTTCTATAATTAACATGGTAATAATTTCTAGACCTTCATAGCCAACGTAGTGACTCTCTTGATTTTTGAGCTATCTTGATAATATATATAATGGACAGCGTGTTTGGTTTGAAGATGCAGTTCAGCACGCGAGAAGAACAGCGTGATTCTTTCCGAGGAATAACCCGGTCATTCCATTTAGGCTTGCGAGGAAGTTATCTGGAGGCCACGGGAGGGCGTATAGTTAATCATTTGAAATCTGTCAGGTTATATACATGATATATTATTAGGCGATTCAAAAGTAGTAGAGTAGAAGGATTCTTTTAGTGCTGCTTTCATACTAGCCATTTACAGAGTTTTTAACGAGTGGGTTGGATATCTCCCGAGAGATTAGAATCCATTTTCTGTTAGCTAGTGTGCTGAACTGCTGATAGCGGTAGGTGCCTCGTCAGTTGATCATTTGACAAGCGACTATTAGTATGCATGTAGCATATTAATCTAATCAATTAATCCTATATTTTTAAAGATAATAAATTAATCAATCCTCTATATCTCCATAGAAACTAAACATTGGATCGCGTTCATGCAGCTCTCCTTGAGTCTCGTCCATTGAGAGCAACGTTTGTTATCTATGCGGCCAATAATTAAGAGAATCGAACAAAACCTAGCTAGCCCCAGCACGCACGCATGCTAGCTCATGATTAATTACGGTATTTATTTACATTTGATCGAACAGTTTAATCATCGCACCGATCAGATGCTGCAATCTCGTTTCGTACGAGAGCAATTCAATTCAGTGGGGTCGTCGATCCTTGCTTGCACCAAGTGGTAGCGGAGCTGTCTATGCACACAACACTTTAATTCGGTTTTGTTTAAATAGAAAGCGAAATTTGATCTGTGCGTACTGCTGGTCCTGTGTGTCGATCCGTCATCATTAAACTAGAGATACCAAGTAAAATATCTGAGAATGCTACATAAATTCCAAATGCTCATATTGCAAATCTTGCTAGTAAATTACTAGTATAACCTGTTCATTGAGCTATCAATATCTAGGGTCTATTATACGTGGTGTAAAAGGAATAAGACTTATTCCCTCCCACACTTCGTCTAAGAAGGTGCCACGGTTCAAACCCATGGCGGTCATAATGTAACCTTGTTCACCCTACCGTTACACCGCGAGAATTGAACCCATGGTGGCCATAATATAACCTTGTTCACCCTACCGTTACACCGCGAGAACATTGGATATCTAGGGTCTATTAAACGACATGATAGTGGGAGGTAGGCGAGTTAAGAGGGAAGGGGTGCTGTCCCTAACCTAAACGGTTGTGGAAACTAAAGGCTTCTCTAAAAGTCAAGATTTTTCTTTGGTACTTATGTCTCGTGGTTTAGTTTTAATAAAGGATAATCTTGTAAAGAGGAATTAACACGGCAGTAAGATATGTTATTTTTGTCACAAAGAAGAGACAATAAAAAAATTATCCTTTCATTGCCATCTTGCTTATTCGGTATGGTCTATTATCCAAATTGCTTCAGACCTACGTCTGTCTCGTGGTGTCACACATATGTATGGGATTAGCTTTTGAGAGTATTTAAAAATATGATACCTCATATTCTACTAGGAGAGGCTGCTACTTATTGATCAATATGGTTATGTAGGAATGAGGTGGTCAAACGGGTGATCAGGGAGTGTTTTACCCTGGAGCATGGGTGACGATCTAGTCTACGGATTGATGATCTCTAACATTCTTTGTATTACCTTTATTCCATATGAGTGGGTGCCTAGGGGTGAGTTTTGGCTACGGGCATCTTACATATATATGCAGAGACCGAGAGTATCCTAAGAACTGATGTATCACCTTAATATAATTGGCTGAGATCAATAAAGTTTCCATTATCTTAAATGACATGTACGGGTTAAAGCTTCATTAACCCGTACACTACTATAAAATCTATTTTCGTAGACGGCCAAAACTCATTTTCGCATGCGGGTGGAGCACCCGCTTGGCTCCAATTGTCCATAAAAATCAGGATTTTCACATGCGGGCGCCACAACCGCATGCGAAAACCGATTTTCACAGGCAAGCATATTAAGTCGCCCGCCTGCAAATATTTTTTCAAAAAATAAAAAAAGAAAAAGAAATCCAGAAACCCTAGAAGCCGCCATCGTCGCCGTCGTCGCGCGCAGCTAGCAGCCGGCAGGTCCCGGTCGAGGTCATCGTCACCGTCGAGGTCGAGGTCATCGTTGCACGGCTGGGAGAGAGAGGTAGAGGGCGTCGGATCCGGACCTCCCCAACATCGTCATCGTCAGATCCACATCTCGGTCACCCTCCCGAGGCCGGCGCCGTAGTCGCAGCCACTTCCTTGCTCGGTGGGGATGGATCCGCCCCTCCTGAGGCCGGGGACGCCGGATCCGCCCCTCCCGCGACCGCCGCCAACACTCCCGAGCCTCCCGCCGGCCGCTCCCACCCTTCACCGCCGCTCGCGAGGCCGGGGACGGCGGATCTGCCACTCCCGCAACCGCTGCCGATGCTCCCGAGGCCGCCGCTCCCAAGCCCGTTGTGGCCGCTCCCGTCCATCGCCGGCCACCGCAGTGAGGACCTGAGAGCACGAGAGAGAGAGTGTGAGTGGATAAGACTGAGGAGGGGAGAGGATAGCCATGGAAGGAGAGAAAACAAAGGGTGTGGGTGCATGCGGCCTGGTTCGTGCGTAGTCTCCATCGCATGGAAAAATCTATTTTCATAGGCAGGTTTCTTAATAGGTCCACTTGTGAAAATAACATATTTTCGCAGGCGGGCTTATTAAGAGGCTCATCTATGAAAATCGATTTTCTCAAGCGGGTCTTTACCGGACATTTTCCGAAGATTTTTACATATAGGCCTTTTTTTAGTCCGTTTGTAAAAATAAAGGAGGTGTTTGGAAAAAATCTTTTTTATAGTGGTAGGAAATCTATTTAACTGCACCATTTGAAAGAAATATGCAATGCTTTTTCAAGTTAAAGAACACGAACAGTTGTTTAGATGGCCACTATCTATATAATCTCTCCAGCCCCACACAAACGAGCCGGACCAGTTGCTGTATAGGGAACCAAACACACCCGACTAGATGCTTTACAGAGAACCAAACACACCATACATTCCTTCTCTGTCCTCTCTCTTTAATTTCTTCCGCGTCATCAAAAATCGTACATGGCTTCGTCTCTGAGATGATAATGTCACACCATTATTTATGTCCATCGCACATCAGCTATAAATTAATTAACCTTACATTCGTACATGCTATTTATACTTCATATTTTATTAAAAGTGTACATTTGTTTCTATATATCTACCCAAAAAAAATAATTTAGCTTTTTCTAATAGTTATAAAATATAATATTAGTAATTACAAAATTATACATATGGGATGTATCATATATATTCTGTTGCTTGTGGAGTATTAATTTTATTTTTTCTTAATTAAATAATTTAAATCTATTGTTAGTAAATATAAAATCGTTTTGGAGTTTATTTATAGTGGTATCTAAATGATTTAATAATTAATTCCAAGATTTATTAATAAGCCTCGTGTTCATCTTGAAGACTTAATTTTGTATTTTTTATTCAGTACTTTTAGAAATATGAAATTATATGTAACCAAATTAAATACTTTGTTTAAATTGAACCATTATATATAACTCGATCCCACCTAGTTCATATGTCCCAAAATAAAAACATCCCTCGTATTCCAAGGTAATTTTAGTATATTACTCTCTCTGTTTTAGATTATAAGTCATTTTGACTTTAGTCAAAGTCAAACTATTCTAAGTTTAACCAAATTTATAGAAAAGTATACTAACATTTACGACAACAAATTAGTTTCATTAAATCTAAAACTGAATATATTTTTATAGCATATTTTTCTTGTATTGAAAATATTACTATATTTTTTATAAACTTGATCAAACTTAAAAGAGTTTAATTTTGACCAAAGTCAAAACGATATATAATCTGAAACGAAGGAAGTAGAAAATAATTAAAGTGTCTATCATTAATAAAGAGTAGCGTTGATAAGTGGATAGGTAAGGGTAGGGGTGGTAATGGGCTCAATGTTTTGGCCTACAAAATTTAAGGGTTGGGTTTAAAATGGGGTGGGCTGAATTTTGTATAGATTTTTGAGCTAAAAATATAGGAGGGCTGAGATGGGTTGTGAAATAATCCATGGGCCTTGGCCTATTACCACCGCTAAGTAAGAGATATTGAAGGGATAAAGCTGCTCGATTTATAGACCATTGGTAAGTAAGATAGTAGAAATCAATTTATTTTGACATAAAGTTTAAATCTTAGAAATTAATTTATTTTGGGATGGAGGGAGCAGATAACTTAGATGAACGGCCATATTTATTCAGTGTCTTTTCAGCTAATTAATTATTTGAAAATTTTCTATGAGTGAATAATTAATTAGTATAAGTGTCGATTATTTGGTCCACATGCACGTATATATATGTATACTCCAGCTAGGTGCTGTCGTCAATCGATGGATAGACCGATCGAAAGGGTGTGTCTACGGTTTTGTCGATCGCATTCGCATCCTTAATTTCGGTGGATGGACGTTCGACGTACTCATACTCTCTCCGTCCAAAATTTTTTTTTTCTAAAATCCAAATATAAAATTAGTAGAAAAAAATCGAAATACTCTTAATTGATATGAAAGTAGTATTGATTAGTGAGTTTTTTTCGATTTATGAATAATAGATAGATAAAAAGATAGGAATTGATTTATTTTGAAAGGGGGGAGTAGTAGCTATCTGCGTGACCATAATAATTGTTGCTTTGGCTCCTTGCTAGCTAGCATCCTGCGTACCCATCTCATCTGTAGGCTGTGTAGCACGCACGATACACGTACATGTACGTGTTACGTAGTGGTAGTACGGGTACATCGACGTGCCTTGAATTGAGTTTCCTTCTTTCGTGTCGTGTCGTGTCGTGTCGTGCACATGCATGATAACTGAGGCGACATGATTGTATTGTATGACATCGGAAAAACGCCGTGTGCCAAAATGTGCATGTTTGCAGCGTTACATATGGATTCGTGCACGCACTTCAAATTGAGCTCTTGATACCATCCATCTCCGAATTGGTTGATAGATAGGAAAGGAGAATTCCTAATAAACGAAAATTCGCGTCAGCATGACATACGCGAACACAATCCACACAGCGTGCTGCAAGTGCCTGTCCCTGTGCGCATGGATCTCTTGACCCAGTGTAGCCCACCGGGTGCAGAGATGTCCAAATAGGTCATGCCCCGTTGGGCCGGTCCGGGCATGGTGCTACAGTAACCGTGCCTGGGCCAGCGGTGCGGCACGGCCCGTAGACTGTAGCGGCCTGGCCGGGCACGGCACGGGGCACGGGCACTGGGCACGGGGCGGGGGCGCGGGTACGGGCATGGGGCACGGGCACGGGAAGGGGTGCGGGTACGGGCATGGGGCACGGGCACGGGAAGGGGCGCGGGGCACGGGGCACGGGGCACGGGCCGGCACGGGGCTCGGCGCAGGCGGGGAGGCGGCAGACGGCGGCCTCGGGGGGCGGCGCGTAGGCGGGGAGGCGGCGGCGGAGGGCGGCGGCAGGCGGCGGAGGCCGGGGAGGCGCTCGCGGGAGGCGGCGGCGGAAGGGGCGGAGGAGGCCGAGGCGGCGGAAGGAGGCGGAGGAGGCCGAGGAGGCCGGAAGGAGGCCGAGGCGGCGACAGGCGGTGGAGGGGGCGGCGCGCAGGCGGGGAGGCGGCGGCAGGCGGCCGAGCTCGGGGACGCCGGACGCGCGGCGGCAGGCGTCGCGGACCAGGCCGGCCCGAGCACGGTGGGCCGCCGACGGGCCATGCCGGCACGGCACGGCCCACGACCTCGGCGTGCCGTGCCTGGGCCGGGGGGAGGCACGCGGGCCGGCACGGCACGGCCCGCTACAGGAACCGTGCCTACACGGGCCGTGCCACTATCGTGCTAAGGCCGGGCCGGGCCGGGCGGCCCATTTGGCCACCTATAACCCGGTGCACATATCCCTAGCCCATTTACATATATGTATTTTGCCTAGCTATAATATAGTTAAAATTTTTTATTTAAAAGAATATATACAAATTTTATACAATTAAAAGTCCAACTTTCTATGTGAAAACTATTTACGTAGAAACTTTCTGTATAGAAACACGATATACAGAAACTACCGGTGTATAAATAAAGTTTATATTGGTACAGAAACATTCTACATACAACTTATCGGTGTAGAAACTTTTTCTATAAATGAATTTAAAATAAATTGAAAAACAAGTCTAAAATTAAAGGAAATCAACGCTCACACATGGGCCATGAGGCCAATGTGGCCTTGATCGACTCAGCACTTTAATCATTGCTCCCAGGCCATTGCTCGGCTCAACACGTGAGCGGACGAATGTTTACCAATTAGTATTTTCTGGATAAGGATTATTGAAAAGATAAAACTTTTCAATACGTGGATTGTAGATAGATAAGAGAATAAAAATCAATTTATTTTGTGACAAACTTTAAACGATAGGGATCAACTTATTTTGGCATGAAAGTAACTGCATGAATATCAAATTTGAGTTTGCATGCAGTTCCAACAAACAAAAGAATGTGCATATCTGCAGGTAGGGATCAACGTGACTCAGACAAGTTTTTTTTAAAAAAAAAAAACATTTACTCAGACATTGAGAGCAGTAGGCGTCCGTAGGCCAGTAGGGGGCCGGCCGGGGAGGCGACTGGGCCACAAGACAAGCTATAAGGCTGCAAACTGCAAAAGATAATGGCCGGATTTGATCAAAGGCGCGCGAGCAGATTGCATTGGAGGCAGCTTTGACTGGTAGTAGTCCGTCTGCATGTTGCTGCTTGCGTACTAGTACGTGGAATTTCAGGGATTAATTATATATTCGCATGCGATTCGGGATCCCGAGGCAAAGAGAGTGACTGCACGATGCCTGCGTCCGTCTGATATACTCTATTCGTCTTTAAAAACTAATTTTTATCAAGATTTGTGGTTATGAATTAATTTTTTTTAACGGAGGAGGAAGTATGTGTGGACGCGCCCGTTTCGTCGTTACGTCTCATATATATACTATGTGCAACATACATGTAGATATGAGCTTTCATTTGTTGTCCATTGATTTCGATTCAATCTCTCTCCCTCTCTCTTGGATGTGCATCGTATTATTATTTGTGTGTAAATTTCAGTACGTACATTGGGTATGTGCGGTAAGGTGGTTATCACGGTAATCGTTAAAAACCACATAAATTTTTTCTCCAAAAAATTAAATTTAAAATTTTCCAATCTTACGATAAAATCACGGGTACCATGCGCACGCTAACCGCGGTCTTTGTCTTAAAAGAAAAAAATCACAGAGAAAAATAATCTCAAAACCCTACATTTTATGACAATAAAAATACCATAATATGATATTCACATCTATAAAGATTATATAGACAAAATATAATATCCACGAGCATCAAATCTAGATTTTGAAGCAATGCCATCTTTAGTCATGGTAAAATATAGGGTTAGCTTAGCATTTGACACCAAATTTTACCACCGTTATCATTAGAAATTATGTACTACTTATAGGAATTTTTTGAGATTTTTTCTATTTTTTAAAATTTAAATTCAAATAAATTTCATTAAACCCTACTGTCGGCATCTCTTAGCATATACTACGGTAACCGTGGTTACCGGATGTATGGGAAATCCTGATGGGCGCATGCATGCATGTAATATAATGTGGGCATGTTTCTTGATCGGCCAGTCAATCCTTGTCACTTTGGAACAAAAAAAACAAAGGATGGAACAAACAAGAACAACACTAGCTAGCTAGGCGCTGCATGCATGCTGGTCAATCAGTTCAGATACTGGAGCAGCTAGCTAGGACATTAGCTGGGCAACAGTAAGATGACAAAGCAGCATTGAGCTAGCTGTGCAGGCCACCAGCATGGCAGCCCTGGCCTCGACTGTGACCTCTCGTATGCGCTGAGACCCTTTTCCAGTTCTTGTTTCCGTTCACAAACGGCAAATCGATCTTCAACTTCTCTCATCTCATGTACTGCTCACAATCTTCTTGCTTCACGAACGGCAGTGTTCGGATAGCCTTATTTCCTCGGTTTTTTTATGATCATGCTTCTTAAACTTTTAAACGATGTGTTTTTTAAAATTTTTTATATAAAAATATCTCTAAAGATCAAATAGATCTATTTTTAAGTTTTATAATAGTTAATACTTAATTAATTATGTACTAATGATCTGCTCGGTTTAAGTAACAAGCCAGGCCCATTCGAACACTGCTTTTTTCACTCTAACTGTACAGTCAAACGGCTCATCAGCTGGACCATACAATCTAGCCCATCACCCTTATTAGGATGGGCCTCCATCCCCATGTATGTATGGGCCGCGAAAAATTTTCAGCCCATCTAGGCCTCATTTGGACTGGCTGAAATTGTAGTGTAGATTTCAAGCCCACGCAATGTAAATACGCCATATGAGGCCTGAGATATCATACGAAATTTTAGGCCAGCAAGCACCATGGCCATTTTGTGTGCCATTTCTACGTGTTTTCTATTTTGCTATGTATTTCAGAATAATCCCTCACTCCAAATTGTAGCCCTGCGTACTGCACTGCAACAAGGATCTCAGTTGCTTCTTACTGCCAAAAGGGACAATGAAAAAGATCTTGTCTTTGTCTACTTCAACGACAATACAACCTAGTGCACGGAAGATTTAGCAATGCTACCTGTCTCAATAGAGAACATTCACCAATGTTGCATGTTTCCTCTTCTCTGGTTTTCCATCTATACTCTTTTTTTAAAAAAAAGATGATGGTGACAGTGAATCTAACAACCCACTTATTTCTATTGGAATTTTTGTAAATTACCCATTGAACTTCTTAATATTAAGAAACAAAAATCGATAGCCTCATATAAAAATAAAATTAAGGTGAATATTCCCTATAGAAAAAATATGAGTAACACATCTCATGAAAAATATTTTTTTATTTGTTTTAGAAAATATTATAATATAGTTTATTTTATCCGTAGCAAAGTATGGGCATTCAGATACTCACTTGGAAAGTTTCTGGGATGACCAAACCATGCAAGGAATCCTCCATGTGTTCTCTGTGCTGTAAAGTAAACGGACATGGAGTTCTGGGGAAAAAGGACGAAAAGAAGGGTAGCTATTCTTTGTACAGTGTTAATGGTAATGATCAATGCAACACACTTGCAAGCTAAGCATCAAATGAAACATCCATCACATATAGGGCAAATTAATTACTCAATTAGTTAAAAAAGTTAGTGCTATCACAATATATAGAGAATAAATACCATCCCTTTTTTCCCTGTTGTTTAGTAAGTCTCGTAGCATTTTCTCGTCAAGGCAGGAAAATTATTCAGAAGAAAAAGCAGTACCCCAGCCATCTAATGCCTGAAATCACACAACTGTTTAGTAGTATTCCCTGTATCATTAGTATATTGTACCGTAAAGGATCTCTAATTAAACTGGCAGTGACTAACCAGCTCATTCCATAGGCACATTACGTGATACTTAATTCTGCAATATCCCTAACCTAGTGGATAATTAACATAATGCAGGAGATCCAGGCAGCACGTGCTCTCCAACCCATCCTGCCTTTCCTTATTTTACCTAAATCATTTGGTATACAGCGTTTTCACCACTTTGATGAGCATATTTTAAGTTTGTGAAGTCAGATACGAATCCCAATGGGCGATACCTTGTAAACTTGTCGTAGTTTCACTCAGAAAATTACTGAAGGAAATTACCATTAGCGAGAGGCCATAACGAGCCACCATTAGCTTCAGCTTCTTACTAAGTGACATTCATTTCATGCTCTACTCGCAATTAACAGATCGACAAAACCATATGCATACAAATAAACCGGGAAGAACATTCAAAGTTCAAACACAGAAGGAGCACTGAATTTAATTTGGATTCTGCAATCTGTGCATGATGAGCCAAACGTGTTCAAAATTGAAACCCCTGAATTGTCTGATTGGACGAGAGGATCTCATGGTCCCTGATCTCCTGCACCAGCAAAAACAACGTTCAAATCCTTGTGAGTTTAGCTGAACAAAATTAATTGCCGAAATTGAATGAGGAGTACTGCTGCTACTTTCACCCCTCTTGTGCAGGTTAGCACATTGAAACCACCCTGTACACAGGGCCCTCCACACTGTAGCGATCCTGACCGTCGGATTCATCGTTTCGGACGGCTCTGATTGCCTCGGAAATGGTTTACAGTACACTCCCTAAATGCAGAGGATCATTTGTCCTTGGTTGGCACTTCTGTTGTATCCACAGTGCAATATCAAGCAATAGCAATAGTAGCAGGTTGCAGGAGTACTCTAGTGAGTTGTGATGAACTTGTGAGAGCAAAAAGGATTAGTAAAAAAAAGGGGTTGATGATAATTGGCATCGGATCATGTGCAAGCAAGCTTTGCTTAGGGTTGTTAAAAAGGCAGATTTGACGCAAGCTGAGTTGTGCCATGTGTGACGCCCAGTTTGCTCTGCTACTGTTAAATTATATGCAACGTGGAATAAGAAATTGGAGCTCTTGAGATCAACTAGTCACCACATGCAGCTCTGACTAGATAGGAATCAAACCCTCCAGTAAATTATCCACAGTCAAACTTATCCATCATAAGATCATCCATGCCATGAAGTTCAGTAAACTAAGTATGGCTGCATGATATTCGGTTTTATCCTAAAACAACACAAGCATAAACGAGATTCAGCCCAAAACAGCTCATTATTATTTGACTACTCCATTAACATAAGTAAAGATGGGATATTCTTAAACTTAATCCACCAACTCGTTGCCAACAAGAAAAAGGCAATGCCACAAATTTACAGCCTAGAAAAAGAACCCCTTTTTCCCCTTTTCCAATGTCAGCAACAAAAGGCCTTGAGCATCTCTGCATTTGCTTTCAGATCAAGTTTGTGTGTTCGCTTCTGCGTTACCATTTCTTCTGAAACAGGCAGCAATGCAGCATACCAATATGTGCTAAAAATCTCTTCTTTCAGCTTGATCTAGTCTACAACGATTCTGCCTGAACACCGGAGCAAGCACCAACTGCTAACGCAATCAAAAGAAATTCTTTTGGATAGGATCAGCTGCAGCAAACAGATCGAGCGGGACAGCGCGCGCGCGGCAGCTTGACTGCTTCGCGTTGCACCACGAAAAGAAAATTCCATTCCGTTGCGCGCGGAAAATTAAACTAATCCTGTCCCAGATCGCGCCCCTGCCGCCAGCCATGGTTCGAGCAGCAGTTATTGCAGGCGACGTAGCACAGTAGCAATATATTCCCTCCCCTGTATTGCACTGCACGTCCCAGCTACAGACTCGCACTGATCGATCGATCGATCGCACATGGCGAGGCGAGCGGATCGGCGGTCGGTTGCTTCCGCTGCGAGATCGTGGTGCAGCCTGCGCGATGCTAGACTGCTAGTGGCGTAGTGGGAGGAGCAGAGCAGAGGAGATCATGGGCAGGGCGGGTAGGTGGCTGCGAAGCTTCTTGCCGGAGAAGAAGGACAGGACGAAGGCGGGGCCGGAGACGGAGCAGGCGGTGGCGGTGACGACTGTGGCGACGCCGGCGTCGACGCCGGGGGCCAAGGAAAAGAGGAGGTGGAGCTTCCGGAGGCCGGCGGTGAAGGATGCGGGCCATAGACATGGGCAGCTCGCGTTCTTGGAGCCGCGGGTGGACCCCGACCAGCACGCCGTCGCGGTGGCTATAGCCACGGCGGCGGCGGCCGAGGCAGCGGTGGCGGCCAAGCAGGCGGCCGCCGCAGTCGTCCGGCTCGCGGGGTCGAAGCGGGCCGCCATCGTCGGCATCGAGGAGGCGGCGGCGATCAAGATCCAGTCCGTGTTCAGGTCGTACCTGGTGAGTGTTCTCTCGTCGTCTTGCTCCGCCGTCGAGTGAAATGCTTGTGTTTGATGAGTTACTTACTTCGTTGCGGTGGCAGGCGAGGAAGGCGCTGTGCGCGCTGAGGGGGCTCGTGAAACTTCAGGCGCTGGTGCGCGGCCACCTGGTGCGGCGGCAGGCGAGCAACACGCTGCGGTGCATGCAGGCGCTCGTCGCCGCCCAGCACCGGGCGCGCGCGGCGCGGCTCCGCCTCCTCGACGACGACAAGGACAAGCCCCTCCTCCACACTCCGCGGATGACGCCCACCCGCCGCTCGCCGCACCACCCTCGCTTCCGGCACCAACAGGTAGAGTACTACACGAACATCTCTGTGTGTGTGTGTGTGTGTGTGTGTGTTCAGGCTAGCTTGGACGCGTCTAACCATGGCGTGCGAAATGCAGGAGGCGGAGGAGAACGTGAAGATCGTGGAGGTGGACACCGGCTCCGCCGGCGAGGCGCACTGCACGCTTAGGACGTCGCGGCGGAGCAGCTGCTACGCGACGCCGCTGTGCCGCACGCCGTCCAAGGTGGAGCTGTACCAGAAGGTGTCGCCGACGCCGTCGGCGCTGACGGACGCGAGTGTGCGGACGTACAGCGGCCGGTACGATGACTTCTCCTTCTCCACGGCGCGGAACAGTCCGTGGCACCACTATTCCTCCGACGCGCCGTCGTGCAAGCAGCAGCCGCATCAGAGCCACGGCAGCGGCGGCGGTGACCACCCGCTCTTCTTCCCCAACTACATGGCCAACACGGAGTCGTCGCGCGCCAAGGCGCGGTCGCAGAGCGCGCCGCGGCAGCGCGCGTCGGTGTCGTCCGCCAGCGAGGTGTCGTGGGAGAGGCAGCCGAGCGGCCGGCGCAGGGCGTCGCTGGAGGGGCAAGCAGCACAGGCGGCCGCGCGCTCACTGGCGGCGGCGCCCAAGTGCGGCGCCGCGGCCGCCATGGCACGCGTCCAGCGGTGCCCGTCACAGGCGAGCGCGCCGGCGTCGTGCCCGTGGGGGTCGAGGCTGCTGGACCGGTCGAGCGCGTCCCTCCACGACAGCGAGTGCGGGTCGACGAGCACCGTGCTGACCGCCGCCACCACCACCTACTGCTGGTCGCTGGCCACCGACACCGCCGGCATGGCATGAAATGATGCTTTGCTACTACTGACGTTGCTACAGTAGAAGAAGCTCAACTTGAACACACAGTCTCTCTGTTTCTCTCTTTCTCTGTGCAATCTTTCTAGGGATCAGATGACACATTGGAGTTTGTGCTTGCCAAGGAAACATAGCTAGTACTGTAGCTACAAATGTGTGTGTTTTTGTACTGTGTTTCAGCTGTAATCGTTGTATGATCTCCTAATCTGTCAGGTTCTGGTCACTGCAGACTGAACTGATGAAAGCAACAAGGAGAAGTATCAGTGTCTTGTTGCTGCTGAGTAAGCAAAGTCTACAGCCTTTTGTTAACACTAGTAGTGTACTTTTGAGACAGAAGCTTGGGGTCTCTAATCTGCATGAATAATCCACAATCCTTTTTGGGATTGGAGCGATGAGTGCTGAAGAAGATTGTCGATGTTTTACACCGGCAATAAATATATGGGGCTACTCGGCGGATGGAAACTCGGTAGATTGCAAAGGAACACAAGGAGATTTTATACTGGTTCAGGCCCTCGATGTGAGGTAATACCCTACGTCCAGTTTATATGTATTTCTTTGAGGAATTATGGTGGCGATTCTGGTGAATCAACTCAACCTGCCCTTAGGGGGCGCCCTGCCTCCCCTTATATACTGGGGGACAGGGTTACAAGGTAGGAGTCCCCATCGGATTACGACTAGGAGATCTCCCCTTAGAAATATAACGCACCCGACTAGGATTGTATATTCCTTTCTATACAAGGCGAAGTCTGCCGAATCTAGTTATATATCTAATTACAAGGCTAGGGCCATCCTCTATCCGAGTGGCCCATATGCTTGTCATGAGGTACCACCTGCGGGGCCATGGCACCACAAGTAGCCCCGAGAACGCTTCATAGTTGGTCACAGCTGATGCCAAGGTGCTCATTCCTCCACGGTGAGTCTTCCCGAGTGCATTGCCTTTCCGAGTGCTCTTTGTCTGAGTGCTGCTTCTCCCTGAGTCCTGCTTGCAATGTCAGCTGGCAGCGAGGCTATGAAGGGCTCTATGTAGACTGTTGGAATAGTGTGCGGGCGAATAGGCCGCACCTATTAGGTGTAGCCCCCGATTTGTAACTTTTGTGAAAACAATTAAACATGAAGTCAAGATCTTTAACCTGTAGTCCTTTCCCGAGTAGATTACTACTGGTACATGAGACTCTTAGGTATCGTGTCAACGGAATATAATTATAGTCTTGCCGCAGGAACTACTCCGTATGTAGGACTCTTCGACTTCATGTCAGTCGGTGTATGTATGTTTATAGTCTTGCCGAGTAGGATGCTACTCGCACATGGACTACTTCAGCGTCATGTCAGCTGGAAAGGGGGTGTTTATAGTCTTTCCGAGTAGTAATACTACTCAAAAAATCAGACTCGTCGGCATGCATGTCAGCCAGGATGATTATTTATAGTCTTTCCAAGTAATATATTAGCTCGACAAATTAGACTCGTCACTTCATGTCAGCTGGAAAAGGTGTTTATAAGTCTTTCCCGAGCGGCGTCCCTTTCGGAAGTTAGACTCTTCAGCTCGTCAGCTGAAGAATGTTTATAGTCTTTTCCGAGTAGTATACTACTCGAAGTTAGACTTCTCCGCATCATGTCAGCGGGGGAATGAGAAATTTATAGTTTCTCCCACGTAGTGCACTACTCGAAAGTTAGACTCTTCCACATTGGCATGTAGTGGGAATAATGTTGCTCTCATGGTCAACTGATGGCCACGGCTCATGTAGGCCGAGTACCACTTTAATGAAAATAAATCCAGGCGTGGTCAGGTGTACCCGAGAAAGATACATGCATCCCCAATTTTATATGAAGACCAGCTTGTGATCCTTGTAGAGGATATATCCCTCGAGGACCTGGTGGATAAAACAGATACCAACTATATGTTTAGCAATAAGGCTCTCATGAGCAGACTATCTGGTTTACCTCATCGGCTCCTGTTGTTAGCCACAGCGTTATAATTTCACTCAGCCTGCGGGCGGCCCTCACAATAGAGCATGCTACTGTAGGAATCATCTATCTTGTGGCTGCTACCAAATAAGCCGGCCTGAGCAACCTATCCGGCATAGCTATAGAAGTATCATCCATTCGCCTGTCAGGATGAGTTTTTTGGGTGTCTTTTTATAACGCGCAATCAGCCCAGAGAAATCCTTATTCGTGGGTGAGCCTTTTCCGCTTATGTTCTGGATGCAGCCTGGTTGCCACAGATGCCGAGCAGGTATGTTGCAGGATCTGCTTGCCCTCGCTCAGGTGTGACGCAGTGCATGAGAACTCCGGATGCACTTTTGTGACGTATGTAGGAAAGTCTTCTCTGACATTCAGGAGAGACGAGAGTAGGTCCGATACCTTGTCTTGCATAGGCAGTTGGCTAGCGACTTCTCATGGGG